>CAKAOJ020000557.1:0-157144 GCA_916701645.2 Sebastolobus alascanus
TCCTCAAGTGAAACTCAAAATGTGTTTCTGGGTCCAAGTGACTCATTATGATAGAGCAGGTCACAGATGAGGTTTGAGAAGAGGTGTGGGGGGGGGTGACGCTGACATCCTAGAGAAATCTGACAGATGCATAATCCTTCGCCACTACATCTATGAGAGAGTGGGCAGACGAGGAGGAAGGGGAGAGAGGGTTCGGCAGTGAGTGGAGAGGGGAGGATGGAGAGCAAACTCTTGCGTACAATATGGGGCTATGTCAGCGTATCTGTGTCAGGGTCAGCTCTCATTACAAGCTCTGACTTTGTGTGTGTGTGTGTGCGTGTACGTGTGTGTGTGTGTGTGTGTGTCAGTGCATTAAAGGAATAACTCGCAGACAGCCACAACAATGAAATCACGGTGGTGGGAACTATGAGGAGGGAGTACAGTGCATTATATATATATCTATATATATATAGATATATATATATCTATATATATATACACAGTCCTTTGTGAGTGTACACACAGCTTAAATGAACCTGCAATATCAAATCTCAAAAGCCTCCATTATTTACTGTAATTAGCAAACAAATTATTTCCAATAAGGTGACTATCACACTCTCTTTTCTCATTTCCTCCCTTTCTGACTGTGCTTCTCCCACCACTTTCTCCTAAAACTACAAAGACCAATTTCAATTAGATTCTAGATCACTACAGAGATAACAAACCATCTTCTGCACTGAATATTTTGAATAACTGCAGAAGCTCAAATAATTATTTCCAGTAACACTTAAACCCATTAGACCCTCATTCCTTTAGTCGAGGAGAGGCTCGGGCTTGATGCACTTAAATATAAGCTGAGAAGCTTAATGTAGAAAATAAAATGGATCACATGGGCATTTTAATATCTCAGAACCAGAACCAGATATCCTTGTTCTTACTGAATCCTGGCTAAGGCAAAGTATTAGTGATGCAGAGGTAGTTGTTGATAATAAAGCAATAACTTATTAGAAATTGACAGGGTGGGTGGAGGAGGTGGTGTAGCTGTCTATATCAAATCCAGATCCTCAGTGAATCAAAAGCGTCTTGTTCAGTCTTTCCAACAATCATCAACTCTGGTTCAGTCGGCCACCCACTTCTATCTCTGTTAAATCTATTAAATCCCCTCTGATGGGCATCTTCGTTATACATTGGGAACTACAGTGGAAACCGCAGCGGCTCCTCGCTAGCTTATCCGGTAGCGGCATGGAGGGAGACGGGCACCGGTCTGCGTGAGCTGTGGTGCCGAGGAGCCGGTTGGCAAAGCCGCAGACAGCACCCTTTAGCGCCGGTATGAAACACACCGGGCGTTCCATTAACTATAATGTCAACCCATCCAACAGTAAACACTCCGAGAAAAGTACACCGGGAGTGTGGTGACGTAGTTTCAAGACTGAAAGACACACAATGGACGGGCGAGAGGGGAGGGGAGGGGAGGGGAGGTGGATGGGTCCAACTAACACAGGGCTTTCATCCAGGAGACCGCTGTTCGTGTCCCGTGCATCACGTTACAATCACCTGTTAGTTTGTGTCCGGTGTTCACAATGTTCAATGTCATTTTCACTGTGTGATTCCACTAGCCAGTGGGTGTTTCTCACAGTCAAGGAGGATGCTACATCATCGAATCCCGCCGGAAGATTGTTATAAAGTCAAGGATCCTTCTTTCAGAAGATTTTAAAGGATGTATGTGTGTATCCTCCACGTTCCTAAAACAATCCAATGCGCACGATGCATTTCCCGTCCCCCCGATTTGGAAACAGGGAATATGCTACAGACACTTTTTCAAGCAAACGGAGTGGGGTAATCATACTAGTAAACAGAGTTTTATTTTACTTAGCGAGATCAAAGATAAAGAGGGCAGAATGGTACAGTATGCATACAGGCACTGATAAATGCCACCAAAATGATACTGTGCAACATTTATGCACCAAATAAAGGAGATCCACATTTTTTTGATGAAGTGAATAAAACCTTGGGAGAAATGAAGGGTCAGATCATTTTGGCGGGAGACTTCAGTCTAGTTATTGATGGCTTTTTAGATAGGAGCACATTTAGTGGCCCAGCAATGCCTAAAGATAGAGCTGCGATACAGTGAGGATGTGGGTTTGGTGGATAAATGGCGATTGACAAATCCCAGTGAAAGGGAGTATACCTTCTTCTCATACTGTCATAAATCCTATTCTAGAATCAATATGTTTCTGATATCAAACACTTATTATAAAACAGGTTGTAAATTGTAAAATAAATGCTATGGCTCTTTCGGATCACGCAGCAGTAGAGCTTGGTATTGATATAAATAACGACACAGAGAAAAAAAGGTAGATGGAGAATGAACACACCACTGTTACATGATGAGACTCTGCTTATTGTTGATAGAGGACCTTAAATATACAAAAGTATAAGTCACCAATTTGGGATCCTTTTTGGGCTCATGGTGTGGGCTAAGACAAACACAACAAAGCTAAAACACAAGTAAACACAGACTTCAAAAACTTAGAGCACAAAAGTATATTTGCATAAACACCTACATTGGCTAACCACTGCCTGCCAGCACAGAACAAAGACACAAATTCATCCTCATAGAGTACACACACTCAAACACTGTGATCAAAGCGGGCGTCCCACAGAGATTTTCCAAAATGTGCGTGAAGATGGCAGAGAGCTCCTCCCTCCTCTGATCATGAGCTCCCTAATGACAGCCCCTCTCTTTATCATTCTCTCTAAAGTTTCGAATCCCAGTCACCCTGTCCCCAGTCCCATATACCCTTTTGTTGGGACAAATGATCCTGGGGCTATTAACAATTTAAACTCAGGAGCTTAAAACAGCCGTGGCCAGGATGGGAGGGTGCCGGTGAGGGGCTTTAGGGGGCATCTGTGAGGCTAATCCCCTAGGTTATATTTGCGGGCGGCTGCTTTGAATAATGTACATGTTGTGGGTGAGATAGAGAGAAAAATTCAAAGGCATGTGGTGGGGGACGTGCAAGCACTTCTGTGAGTGCTGGAAGGAATGGTGAGAGAGAAGAGATGAAGGGGCCGTATGAGAGAAAGCTGTTTATTTATGCGGAAAATTCTTCATGAATAAAATAATATATTATGAGTTTTATGGGTAAACAAAGACAGAGAAGTCAGGACCTCCGGAGGTCCAGGGCAGTCAATATTGAAATGAAATATATATTTTTTTTAAATGTTCATCAAATTGAAATTTCATTTTCATTAAGAGACTGAGGTAACCCAGAATTCGGAAGCCAGAGTGGCTGAATGGTGTCCTCTCACCACATTCACTACACGGAAAACATCAAAGCATCAAATTATTTTATTTAAATATTGGCGTTCCTGAATGCCATACAAAAGTGAATAAGCCAATTAAAAAAATAAGGATGAAGATTAGATGAAAAAAGTTTAGTTTGCCTGTCAAACTATGTTAAGTAAAAATGTAATTGAAATCTATGAAACATGTTGAATTTCTTTTTGTCTTTACTACTGACACCTAAAACAACTCTTCCCCTTCAGGCATCATGCAAACACACACGAGCACATACACACTAGGCAACAACCTTTATAAAACCATGTGTGATGTCAAGATTTTTATTTACTTTACAGCTATTAAGCTGCCACTCTCGTATCAAGAGCAGTGAGTGCAGCAGTCGGCGACGGCTCTGTCACAGTGAAAATGTAACATACAAGAGCTTAGAAATGAATAAATAAAGAGGAAGAGAGAGGTAGAAGCAGAGAAAGAGAGAAGAAATTACTCATATTGGTGTAAGAGATGTGGTGATAACATGAACTAAAGGTTAGCTATTAGCTTCTGGTAGAAAAGATGCACTGACTGAACTCATAGAGCAAAGATCCTTTTGACCAATTAACCGGGCCGATTAATGCCATTTTGAGATAATCGGCATCTGCTGATGCCTGCGCTCACGGGACCGATTACAAAAAATATCTGCAGGCACTCCTCAATGTGGACGACACATTGTTGTCTTTTAGTTCTGGTCTATTTCATTGTCACACTGGACCTCATCGTGAATGAGTTCAGGCGGCTAGAAACAAAAACGAGGTGTCTTGTACTGTAATGGGGAAGGGTAACAGTTGCTTTGTGGTTACTACATTTTTTTACTTTTTAGTGATGACCTGCCAAAATACATGGAGTTTGCACATGAAATGAACTGGTACACCGTTTGCTCGGAAGTGGATCAACGATTTCCTTTGCTTTAGTTCGCACCAGTCGGACCGACAACTTCCACACCGACCTAAATGAACTGAAACAAGATGGCAAATGCACCAGATTGCATGTCAATGTCTGTACTTAGCCAAGATAGTTGATTGTGAAATAAACACCACCGTCTAACACTGATCTCAAATCACATCACAAGTGGGCTGCATTTTTTATCAGTTCTACAAGACCAACTGCGTGGTGACTCTTCTCGATGAAATGATCTGGCAGATCGCATAAGCTTTAGTAGTTAAAATCTCCCATATGTACAGTTTTGGGACTTGCCACTCAAAATAGTGGCTGAGCCATTGAACTCATTTTCCCAGAATCCTTGAGCCCTGAACTCCATCCATAGACTCAACGTAACTATAGGCTACTGTAACCCTTGACCCATGACGTCACAGGTCAACAAAGCTGCGGCGTCGGCTGTGATACTTTCTCTATCCTCTTTGCTCTGCGCTCCACGCCTCATGGCTTTCTGACCGTGCAGTCTGCTCAGATGCAGACATTAATATGATATCAATAATTACATTTAATAATTTTTTATAACATTGTATAATACTTTCAAGTTCTAGCAACAACTTGTTATGAAACTCATTAACGACTAATAATGCTGCCACTCTAAACTGGTGTGTTTCTGTCTTCGTCCAACAAAGGCTGATACATATCTCAATTGAAACAAGTTTTAACTATTAATGACTTTACTTACAAATATTAAAAACTAAGTCTAAATAGACTTAATAAAGGATTCAAAAGGATCTGGATTCACACAGCAACCACATCAAACTTTCTATGATCTGTACCAACCAGGTGTGAAGGTTCCATTAAACCAAGTTCAACTTTAAACTCACATTGTGCTGCACTCTTGGCAATGTTTACAAAAGAAGCAAACACTTGGTGAAATGTGAAAAAGCATGATGGTGTTTTGTCATAATTATTGTTGTGATGTAACAACACAAGTGCGGCAACAAGTATAGTGAAAACAGAATCAGGCAGCTGGGCGAGTGTGTGTGTGTGTGTGCGCGTGCGAGTGTGAACCTGTGACTCATTCACATACATGCCAAATATAACGGATTGACTGTATCAGGTAGATTGTATTCCTCACGGCGGGCAGGCTGAGGATAATTTGAATTAGCATATCGTCACTCAAACCATGTAATTTACTTCACATCTGCCTCTAAAATATATGAACAACACTCATCTTATTCTCTGCTGATGTCTACCTTAATCTCAGCAAATCCCTATGAAGTGATGCATAATGTTTTGGGCATGCAGAATGTAAAAAAAAGCCGATCCCGAAGCAAATGAAAAGAAATATGAATTCATGTTGCATTTCATCAATTAATTAATGGCTACATTTATATTTTAAATTACTTTTGCTACATTTAATGACATATTTATTTATTGAGTCATTTATTTATTTATTTATTTTGGATTTTGGCATGTTCTGTCCGCCTTATCGCAAAGGCACAATTAAAGGTTATATTAATTACAAGCGGATTTACAGGTGTTAGAAACTGCGAGCTTCATTTACGCTGAAGAACTTCTACACTGACGACAAGATGTGTGTGTGTGTGTGTGGCTGTGCTGTGTATGTGCATTGTCTGTGTGTGGCTGTGATGTTACCGTCTGTGCCGCTGTGTGCGACATAAAACCCTCGTGCAGCGTATGTGTGTAAATTTCGTCCAGAAAAAAAATTGGATTACTGATTCGACCGGTGGCCGATCGATCGGTGCGTCTCTACTTTTAACAGTAACACACAGCGGCTAAATATGACGCTCATTATAACAACCGCAGCCATTCCCCACTAATGGTGTCTTGACACACGTCAACCTGCAATGACGCACGTCAACTTGTCTGGATACGTCACTGTGCTATTTTACCAGCGTTGACACACGTCAGCTCTGCAGAAAAGCATCAATTTCATCACATTCGCCCACTGTATCTGACTGATTCTTTTGTTCGTATGACGCACATCAAATGATGCAACATGTGTGTGGCATGTTAGTCCCTTGTATTATTATTATTATTATTATAAGCTCCACAAACACAAGACCCTACACTTTCTGTAATTCAACTTGACAGCATTTTTTGTTAGACATCCCTACATGTTTAATGCATCATGTCTTTCAAACCCCACACCTACAGTTTGTGACGCAGGCAAGATCCAAAATTTACTTTAACCTGGCCTTACCGGCCAAGGTGGTAAATAGATGAAAAAAATTTACCGGCTACACAGATTTTTTTTTTTACCAGCCAAAAATGATAAATTAAGGGCAAGTTTCTAGTGATTCACAATGCCATCAAGCTGTGCTCCGTGTTTCAGAGCTCGGTCTCCAGTCATGCTGGGCCTGTTTGCTTCCTGCTTCAAATGTTTCTGAGCAGCTCAAAAGAACCCTTTTGAAAAGGCTCCACCTGCTATTTCTTTGTGACAAACCGTCACAGTGTCTGGTGCTTCAACTCAAAGAGCAAGCATGGAGGACATATGCAAAGACTGTGCCCCCAAAAACCATCAGACTTAGGATCTATCTTACTTAGGCTCTTTGCAGAGACTTTCTATGAAGTGAGAAGGCAGCGATTGAGGAGTCGAGCTGAGAGAAGGATTCATCTTCCTTGTGTGGGAAAACTGGAGCGAAGCACCACTCCACGTTTGAAGCAAATTGCCCTCTGGGTGCGTAAAGGGAATAGCGGTGACCACTTGCCTCGACAAGAATTTGATATAACAATCCTCCCTTTCTCTTGTCTTTTTTGGAACGTAGCAGAGTGTTCAAGGACGATGACGGTGATTCACCTTCCCGTTCTGCTCTGGTTATGATGTGGTGAAGACAGAGAAGCGTCAGATAAAGGACAGAGCAAAGAGAGAAGGGTGGTGGTGCAGTCTTTCTCCTTGACTGACCTGATCCGTCCGCGTAAAAGCAAGAACACGCTGAGGATCACACTGGGACTCTCGGAAGCTGCGGGCCAAGCACTACTCTGTGTGAATACCGCAGGGATCTCCTGCTGCATCCCCCAAAGCACCACAGAACAAGGAGGTAAAGAAAACTGAGAGAACCTGTGGGTATATATACATGGTAAAAAGATAAAATGTACAAGGTTTGAGTTGAAAAGAAAGGACTAGTGAATAAAGATCTAAGAAACAGAGAGGAGAGCATGTAGGGACAACACTGAAACTGCTTTACATTCAACTATAAGCAATAGCTAAAATAAAAATGTGAAATGAATGCACTATTGCACTATTCTGTTGCACTGTGTTTATGTTGAGGTTAAACAACCCAGAACTTCTAGGAGTAAAGAGTCACATTGGTCAAAATGAATGGAAAGCACAAAGCAATGTATATTGATCCTACATTTATCAGATGGTCCGGTTTCATTGCAATATAAGTTTTGGCAATTGTTTCTATCAAATCAACATTTTATTTACAAAAGTGAGATCTGGGAACACTGTCACATCGCTACGATGAATTTCAGCTAGGTAGGAACAACGTCGTAGCCTGATAATCAGAATGCCATTTTGTTTCACTTCATACAGATGTTACTTGTTTCAACTGACACACTTTCTGCCGTGTCAACGCAGTGACGCCAAAAGGGGAGTTAAGTGTGGGCTGCACTTGCTAACTGTAGATGATAGGTGGCAGCAAAATGCTTGAAACCAGGATTTTAGGATAATACATCCTCAGACCACAATGTGGGTTGCGATGGCAGAATGGCACTGTTTGTAGTTCTGCTCGTTGACTCGGGAAGTGAAGCAACTGCAGAAACATCATTTCAAAGTCTATGACTTGTGCCGAATTCACACTAGACAGTGGTGAAGTGCGGCGTTTTCACAGGAGTCACAGGATCTGTTGGTGTCACATTAAGTCACCAAGCAAGACCTTGAGAAACACCATAGAAAAAGCCATTCTGTGATTTGGTATAAAAAACTTTTGACATTTGGAGATTCTGCAAGAATTGCATTTTTCGGCGATAGGATGGCGAGCACTTTTGCTCAGTAACCCTCTTATTGTCGATCTACCTAGGAAAGCCATTCATCAAATACATATATTTTTGTTTTTACAGAGCAAAAAGCCTTAAAAAAAATAAAACGATTATGCATACACATATATTCTAGTTAAACAAACACATCATTATTTGATGCTCTATGGTGAGCATTAGTATTCTCTCAAACACACACCAAGCAGAACACGTCATCTGACAAATCCCTAAGCACGTCCACATCCCAGGGGGGGGACCGGTGTCTAAATAAACATTACAACAGTCTCCATGGGGATTAGCCTAATGTGCAGCGGTGGAGCACGAGTGATATGTCGCTTTAATTGTCCCTTAAATTAAACACGCAGCAGTTTATTTTCAAATCTCATAAATCTCATAATCCTTCCTCACTCTCCGTTGCATTTTATCACTCAGTGATGAAACACCCCCCCCGCCACCCCCTTAAATAAATCTTCCTTCTTGTGAATTTTCAAAAAGCATCCTTCTCCTCCTTCCACCTGTGCTCGCAACATGAGCTACTTTGTAAGGCGAAGTGTATCTGATCACAAGTATGCACACACATGACAGTTTTCATCAGCGGAGGGAATTTGTAAGCCAATTAGGAATGATGGAAGCACACAGCTCTGGAGTCAGTGATTATTGCCTCAGCGCAATGATGGAATTTATCATTCTTACCGAGAAGCTGAGAGGATGTGTTTCCTCACATAAGCGATAGAGAAAACGGTGGAGGGGTTATCAAAACTATAACTATAGCCATTGATTCCTTTCACTCTACCTTCTAGATGTTATAAATATTCAGTCCACATCACCACAAGGGCTTCACCCTGCCAGTGTGTCCATGAGACAAGACACAGGAGTAGTGATGTAAATGACTCAGGTTCAGAATTCATCTGTGGCTGCACAGCTTAAAGGGGCTCAGAATTAAACTTCAAACTTTTTTTTTTTTTTTTTTTAGCTTTTATTCTATTGGTTTGGTGCTACATTGCTGTAGTGGTTCTGCTGGATTAAATATGCACACATTGGACAATGACAAGAGCTCTTAAGATTCATTTAAATGCTGTGTCTCAAATCACAAGCCAGATCCCACAGAGGTGTGTCCTTCAGTGGACCAAAAGGCCAGACTGAACCTGCTTTTCCTCTACAGATGTCATGAAGGACGAAGTCAAACATTTCACCTGCATCAGCAGCTGAAAACATAAAACAATCAAAAGAGTTCTTACCTGAGGAATGTTGAGGAGGGACAGGGCAGACATGTAAAAAAAGAAGAGAAAAGAAAGACAAAATCATTAGTCGAAGACCAAATTGTGTATGAAACTAGTCCATGAGATGAAATCATCCATATGTCAGCCTCCCATAGAGTTTAACACAGCACCTTTCACCCCAGTAGGAATGAATAGCATTTATTAGGCGGAAACACAGATGCTGAAAGGTCTCGCTCGAGCGCAATGAGCCTTGCATCTCGAGTGGCCTGCCTCAGTCATTAGCCATTACTTTCATTCGTGAGAGGTCGATGAAGCACCTATCCTACCTATCGTCACACCTGCTCTATTATGCCACGACCTTCGCAAGCAGCCAGACCTGACAGGGCCCAATAATTTCGTTTGTGTATTTAGACTAATAGTTTAACTGATGAGAGTGTAGAGGTTCAAGGCATTAGCGAGGAATTTCTGTTTGTTTTTTTAAGATCTTTCATATTCACTCAGCAGATGGTTTGAAGCAGCCATAAGCCACAGAGAGGAGAATCACTGCTATTCATCACTGTGAGTGAGGCACACTCATGAGATGAAATCCAAAGTCAATGAATGACTGAGATGTACGTCTCTCTGTGAATCACTCTCTTTCTCTCGGCAGTCAAGCGATTTTCCTTTAGACTCCTCTGTTTTGTCATGACAGCTTCTTTGCCACAGAGGGATGATAAGAAGGCAGGACTGAGGGGATAAATTCCTAAAGATATGTGTGTCAAACAAAGACAAGTGGGAGAGAGAGAGATTTGCAGACAGGGAGATATTTTTCAATAAAAAAGAAAGGAAAGGGGGTAGATTTTCTGGCATCTTTTATCTGGGCAGAATAAGAATTATTATAGTGTACTCAGATGGCCATAAAACACCTACCCACAATGCTTCATCCACATGGAAACGAGTGGAAATGTTTTCACTAGCACAGCTCTGTAAATGGCTAATTTGCAGATAGGAAAACATTTTTTTTTTCTTATGGACTTTGGACGAACATGTTAATTTTAGTGGGAAATTAATTTAAATCTTGATTAAATGACTTTAATTTGTGCTTGTGTTTCACAATACGTATTGTAGACGAGGAATGTGACTGAGCAGACAAAATGCCTCTACCTCGGGTATCACCCCTTTCTTGTTGTTTATCCCACATTAATAGTATTGCAGTATTAACTCTTTGAAGTTACAGACAAAGCTGGTGTCACAGAGTAAAAGGAAAGAGAATATATCTGCATCCCTTTCATTATTCTTGATAAATGAGAAAAGAAAGGAATATGGGGAAAATTTTAACATGAAAGAAAGAGATGTTTTCTCGGTCAAAAGGTCTATTTTCAGTAGACGTTCTGTGCAACATCATTGCTTCTAAAATTTGCTTTGCGTGATATCTGAATGCTTTGTTCCAAAGGTATAAGACAGATAATCAAAAATGTACCAATATAGTAATGTTAAACCAAATAGGCTAATTTTTACAGACTTTTTGTTTTTCTTCTTCAGTTTTTACCATTTGGGATGAATAGGTTGGGGGTTTTGACACTGCAGCTGCCATCATGCAACATGATACTTCAAACAGGATGTATAAGTAAGTAAAATACAGAACAAATCTACATTTGATGAATGTGAGGAAAGATCTGAAGTTAAAGGAGCACTTTCCTCTAAGCCAATTTACTCATTCACACGCTGATGGCTCAGCCTTCAGGAGCAATTTGGGGTTCAGTATCTTGCTCAAGGACACTTCGACATGTAGACTGGAGGAGCCGGGGATCGAACCGCCGATCTTCCGATAGTGGACGGCCAACTCTACCTCTGAGTCACAGAAAAAGTGGTGATTATGATGCAAAATGCATCAAAGGTTCAAATGTAAAAGATAATTGTTCGCATGAATAGAGATTTAGCGTTTTTTTGAAGATAAAACAAAAATCATTATCTGTTGCTAGAATGTGCAACGACACTCGAGATGGATCAGCAAAAGTTTTCTCAAATTTTGGAAAGCAAACACTTTGTTTCTAGCAGATCATCCATGATATGGTTGTTGTAGATGTGGCTGGTGAAAGGAATATGCCAGCTTTGGCCCAGACAAAGTTCAGCTAAAGTTCACCATCAGCTGCAGTCACCTTCCTCCATCCCTGCCCTCCTTCCATCATTCCCAAAACAACTCCATTTCTCCTCGTCGCATAACCTCTCTCCAACAGCCTTGTCTGTTCTAAAATATTTATAAGAACACAGCCCCCACTTGCCCTCAAAAGCCAAAAAGAAAAAAAAGTTGAACGTTGAGCTTATTTGACATGCTCTTGATGTCGCATGGCAAAGTTGTTTTCTAATGTCAGAAAATACGTCATTTCCTTCTGAGCCTATATGTATTATCTAGCAGCTCAAAATGCCATATGAAAAACATTGTTTTGTAGAAAGAATTTAATAAAAATGTCACAAATTGATTGTCTTCTATTTCTGGGCTGATCCCAGAAATGTCACTCTGACATCAGAATCATCAAGCTTTGATTCTCTCTCCCCTTCCATTTCTACTCTTCTTCTCACAAACTTTTTTTAGGCTCCCGACAACCCAACCGAGACCTTTCAGACCTAGTTATCACCCTCTGGAGTGTCAACACTAAAATGTGTAACCATCCACAGGATGAAAGCTAGATACAGTATGAGTACATTCTCCTCAAGATGAAGTAAATTGAGAAGGTGAAAGAACAATATCTCACCTGAGCACTCTTGTGAAATAATACTGCCTTAAGTGAGAAAACCCATAGTACACAGGGGGAGTACACAGGCATGGTGAATGTGTGTACTCAACAAACAGCTCATTAATCCCTGGCTTGCCAGGCATGAGGGCCAATATATTTCTCTTATACGAGGTATGCTCATGCGTTGCGAGGAATTTCTGCCTCTCAACACGTACGCATGCTGTGTGTGAGGTGTTTGTGGCGGGGCATTCGTCAAACATTACAGGAAGGTTTGTGGGAAGTATGTGCATCTGTGCCGGCTCCTCACACACTGGGAGGGTCCTTGGGCAAGATACTGAACCCCACGTTGCTCTTGAAGGCTGTGCCATCGGTGTGTCAGTGTGTGAATGGGCGTTTAGATTAGATCCTGATGAGCAGGTTGGCACCTTGCATGGCAGCCTCTGCCATCAGTGTATGAATGTGTGTGTGAATGGGTGAATGCCGACATGTAGTGTAAAGCGCTTTGAGTGGTGGGAAGACTAGATAGGCGCTATATGAATGCAAGTCCATTTACTATTTAATCTCCAAACGGTGACTTGGGGGTGTCGACAGGAAGAAGGTGAAGAGGGGGGGCTTTTCTTTCACTCTGGGTCTTCCAGTGATTCAAATGGAGACCAACATTGGTAGAAACCGGGGCCGTTTTTAGGCATAGCAAAGCAGTTACCTACAATGTCACCAGCTAGAGGAGCAGCTTAAAGGTCCCATATGGTGCTCGTTTTCAGGTTCATACTTGTATTTTGTATTTCTACTAGAACATGTTTACATGCTGTATATTCAAAAAACTGTTTATTTTCCTCATACTGTCTGCCTGAATATACCTGTATTCACTCTCTGTCCGAAGCACTCCGTTTTAGTGCATTTCAGCGGAATTGCAACAGAATTGCGTTGCTAGGCAACAACAGTTTGGGTCCATGTTTACTTCCTGTCAGCTGATGTTATTTACATACACTGCAACAGGAAATAAACTGGGACACATTTAGAATGTTTTTGTTTAAAACCGTGTAATAGTCTATGTATTGTATATTCGTGACATCACAAATGGACGGAAATCCTAACTGCTTGTTTCAAATGCATAGAAATGGAGATACTAGAAATGGCTGCTCACGCTCTTCCAGTTCTTAGTTGCAAAGACTCTGATGAAAGACGTTCCCAGTGACAGATATCCAAAGGCAAAATATTAGGATATAGGTGCTTCTTTTATAGGACCTTGCTTTCATTTTCACAGCAGCTTCGGCCTCTGTGAGGAACCCCTCCCCTGTGATGACAACTTAGTAGTTCCTTAGCTGTAGGGAGGATGAGTGGGTTTATCCACCAAATACATGTTTAAAGTATAGACGCTGAAACAAAAGCTGTCGGGTTTGATAGGCACAATGGTTCCTGACTTAGCAACTTGTAACCAACGCTGCTTCGATCACAGCATCGTCGGCCTCTTTAAGTATCTGACTCTGTCCAGCAGAGGAAATGTTAAGGAGGAGTTTGGGAGTGATGGTTTAGTTTCATCATTGCCAGTTAAACTTTTGTGCACTAATAAGGATGCAAAATTGTGTCCAATGATCTGACAGTTATTTTGATAAAACCCAGAAAAAAAAAATACTTCCAATGTTTTCTTAGAGTGACATTAACAGACAATACGGAAGATCACCCATCTCAAAACCAAGACAATGCTTATAAAGTTGAATAAATCACAGCTCTAATGCTCCCAGTGGGCCCTATGAAACCCCAGCTAATGAAGATATGTTGATTTAAAGAGCCATGCCCCTGTCTTGCATAGAGCTGAGCTGACTTTGCCAGATTAATGGGCATCTCGGCTAGCGCTTAATGGCTAATAATTCAGCACACAGTAGTTTGCTGCTTTCTCTTGTTTTTTTATCTAATTGCTATCGTTGCTGCATCCGGACTTGTATTGTCTACATCTCGGAGCATCCATCACAGCAGAGCTTGTGATTGTGCAATTACATCGGGCTTTCAGTTTAGCAGTTAGACGTAAATTATGGAATGGGGTGTTTTCATTAACAAAAAAAAGCAATTTCTTTTGTTTTTCCCTTAAGTGTCTCACTGTTTGTCTGACTTTCATGCCCAAGGCTCAGGCAAAGCAGGCAACAGCAGAGGAGACCAGAACCACGGGGACTCCATATACCCCAGTTTTACTACATGTCTGTTAGTTGAACATAATTTGATCAATGGCAAATATGTTAGATAATTTGCACCAATACACTCACGCTCACGCACATTCACACCTACGGGCAATTTAGAGTCAACAATTAACCTAATCTGCATGTCTTTGGACTGTGGGAGGAAGCTGGAGAACCCGGAAATGCCCCACGCTAACACGGGGAGAACATGCAAACTCCACACAGAAGAGTCCCAAGCCGAGTTTGAACCTATGACCCTGTGAGGTTTGCAGGCTGTGAGGCGACAGTGCTAACCACTGCACCACCGGATGTCAGATCACTTTGATTTAATTTGAATTAGGCTACACAATGGTTGATTATGATTGGATAAAGATCCTCAGCACACTCCGTTCCGCCGAAATGTGCATAAATATATTATTCGGCGCTTTTTTATTGGGCATCAACCTTGCGTTTACGAACGTCTTGTTGAAAAAAAAAATAGACTTGAAGCGTAAATAAAGGCTTCAGTTCAGGTTGCGGTTACGTGAGACACAGCTTAGACGGAGCCGTGCAGACAGCTGCTGCACAGATTAAAAAGAGAGCGTATCTGTAGAGTAAAAGCACTTCAGACACCCTCCAGTCTGGACACGCACAGGGTGCACGGGAGTGATTTAAATGTCTTTTTTTTACCGTGTTGCAATATAGGGGTATTTGCGGGGATACAGTGATTTGCAGCCTTAAAAAGAAAGTGAGACAGGGAAGTAAAGTGGGGTCAAGTGGGGGGTCAATGGCCCCTTGGCCCCCCTACTTCCGGCGCCCATGGAGTAAGTACACTGGAGAAGCAGAGAAATGTGATCTGATCGTCCAAAGTGTGGGGGGGGGGCTTTGTTGCTGAGTTTTACGGATATTTATTTCATAATTTTTTTTATTTGAATTATTTGTTTTCTGAAATAAAAAAAAAAATAGGTCAAATAGCTGGTGTTCCACATAACTGTGAGTTTGTTATTTTTTGCTCCGCCTGCTTGTGCTGATGCAACGCAGTGTCACGGCAGTTTGTGAAATTGTCATAACATTTAATCTATTTGATTCGTGTACATAGACACTTTTTTTCGTGATGCTCAGTACGACTTTCAACAACGTATTTTACATGTGTTTTCCTACAAATGTCCAGCAACACATGATGCACGTGTCAATTTCCGCTCTAGTCTTTTCAAAATAAAACTACTTAGTTAGGTTCAGGAAAAGATCGGCTTGCTTAGGCTTATAGGCAACAAAACTACTTAGTTAGGTTTAGGAAAAGATGTAGCGAAGATTATGAGAGCTACTGGCTGCCGTCACCATGGTAATTTTCTTTATTTGTTTGGTGGATATTCTTAAATGAAGTTGCAGTGCTTTAATCTATAATCACACCGAACCTGCCACCAGCTAGTGGTACTCATCCCCAAACATCCCCAAGGGAAGATTGTGGTTATGGAAAAGAAAATAATGGTTAGGCTGAGGTTAAGTTTAGTCAACTAAACACTTGGTCAAGGTTGGGGAACATTGCAGTAAAGGTTTATAAAAAGGCAAATGTTAATTGTAGGCCTGTAGCTAATCACAAACTCCAGTAGGAAGTCGGGCGTGCTACACACCCATCCATCACCCTGACTCCACACCTTTATTTTCCACTTTGTAACATATAGGGCATACTACTTCCTGCATTGGCTCTGAGCGCTGGCACTGGAAGTAAACTGGGAGGTGCAGAATCATCCAGTACGGATACTGGGCTGGAATACTTGTTGGTTTCTGGGTGTCTGGGCAAATAATAAAGCTGCCATGTGTAGTCTGCTGTGTGCGCTGTACATGGTGGGAACTTGGAGGCAACAGGGTTCATTAACAATGCACAGAGGGTTGAGGTGGGGGGGCCATAGGAGTTCCACAACAGATTGATCTCGCCATGTCCACGCTTCTCTAAACCTGTGGAATATTGCTAAAGCAAGCTACAGGTGTAGTTCAGCCTGCAAATGGAGCTCGGCTATCACCGCAGTAAATAAATACCACTCTTTTCTCAATAACCGTACAAAAAATAGTCTGCCTTGTGTTAGCACAGGTTGCATTGAGGGGAAATGTCATCGCTGACAGATAGTGACAAACAACAACAACAGTAAGCCCAGAGGAAGAGAAATGTGAAATTGATCAAACAAACACTATTATCACCTCCCTAGACTCTGCTATTCATTTTCTCTAGCCCTACCGTCTGGCACCCACAGCGAAAACAAGATGCTTCGCGGGTTTAAAAACAACTAACAAAGGCAATTTTGCCTTAAACTAAATGCTGATGCGTCTCCCCTGGCGACATGACAATGAGACAAACTGATACGGCATCTACAGCCTTTGTTTGAACAGAGAAAAGAAAAAGAAAATCACAGGAATAGAGTTGCAAGTACAATCGAACTTTCAGTAGTTGGTGATGAGATCCGATTTTCTTGGCCATAAAAAGAGCGTTTCATTGCGTGAGTCAGAATGTGCAAATGAGGCGAACGGTGTTGTGATCACCGTAACCAGAATTATAGAGCAATAAAGACCGATGCCGGATGAGAGAAACAACATCCATGTTCTCTAAATGTGATATCAACCAAGGACAGAGCAGTAAAAATCTATTTGCGCTGCTTGTTTATAGCTCAGTGTAACTGTTTCACTTGAAGGGAATTAAGGCTTTTCTGTGAACTGAGTGTTCATTAAGACAATAATACTGAACTTGATACTGAGCTGTGTCAAATGAGCTCATGAGAGCATAAGAACGAGGAGTATAGAAGCTGGTAAACCCCCAAATACAGAAGTCTAATATTTGTGATTTACTGACATAAACCTTTATTTCATGTATGCATTTTATGTCTTTCCAACTAAAAATAGAAGCTGCTTTGTTTGCATATCAGCTCTTTAGTCAGGCCAAACATCTAAGAACTAAAGACTCCAGAGATAATTAAGACTTCACACGGGCTAATTAGCACTTAATAATACAGAAAACTACTGCACTGGGTTCTAATGTGGGTTGAACCTTTCAAGCATTTTACACATTTGGCCACACCCAAATTGCCTTTGAAGATGATGAAATACACCCGATGTGACATCGCTGACCGACGTGTGGCCTGTGTGTAACATGCTTGAAAGGTTCAACCCATATTAGAGACCCTAGTGCAGTAGCAGTTTGTATGCTGACACTAGCCATATATCTAGCCTGAGACACTAAAACTAAACTGATGAATAACATGAAATGATCTGCTTGGGTGAGAGCTGTGGAGAGAGATGTGGACAGTTTACTTAGTCACATCCTTAATGTGACATATTTATATAATATGTATAATATCTCATCTTGAAACAGGATTTTGGAAGATCGGTCCGAAGTGTAAACCACTGGGATGTCAGTTATGAAGAGAAAAGCGGATTGGTTAGGATTAGGATTAGGGTTAGGATTGGGTTCATAGGGTTAGGACACCCCCCCATTTGAGTATCTCCACCCAGGGCTTGAGCACTACCTTTGCAACGGTGCACCATATTTTTCTCGCAAGCCAATCAGAGCAGACTGGGCTTCTTCGGGAGGGGGGTCTTAAAGAGACAGGCACGAAAGCCTGCTCTAGCAGAAACCCAAACTACAAGTATGAATTTGAAAATGAGCATAAGCTGAGTTAAATTTCTTAATAGTGATTCACTTTACACCGGCTTTAATGAAAAAAGTTTGACTGTTGATAAAATATTGATAAAAATCTGACATGACACGGTGCTTTCTACAAACACAGTATAAATAAGTGAATAATCACACACCTGTGTTCTGTAGTCAGTGGCCCTGAGTGGTATGATAAACCCTGTGACTCCCTCTGGTCTGGCGCGATTTGATAAGAGCCTGTCACCAATGGCAACACCTCTGCCAATCATCTTTGAGCATTACCGCCAAACCCAATTAGCTTCGGAGTGTCCACCTGTCAATCAGTCCCAGCGGTTGAGGCTAACTGGGGAGGAGCTGCCTGCCAATTCACACAAACAACTAATCAATCACTCAGTCAGCCAGTTTGGGAATCATACACCTAGCAGGCAGTGTCAGCCACCCACATCAACTCTCACACAAATATTCAGCCACCTTTATCATTTACTCCAAAATGGTGTTTGCAGATGCTGAGCCTGAGCCTACGATAATCCCAGTAAATCTGTGATGCAGCCTGATCCCCAGACAGACGCATGACCACAGCCTGCAGACGTCAGCACTGCTGGGAAATACTTCAGTGTGTCCATCCTCCCTCCCTCCCTCCATCTCTCTCTTATACATACATTTACATACAGGTCTGACATTAACACAAGCTCTTTCTGTTCCCTTGCTGTGTGTGTGTGCATGTGTGTGTGTGTGAGCTAATCACACTCCTTGGCAGCCGTTGCATTACATTTCATGCATTGCCTGTTAGATTTACATTTGCGGAGTGAGCTGTGTGTGCCCTATCATTTCTTTCCACAAAAAAAACACACACGGAGCACAACGCACATGCACACTGTACTGTCGGAGTGCACTGCTTTGCCTCATTGCCTGCGTTTTGAACACAAGCTGCCACTATTCTGTTTCACCGGTCTGCCAGGAGAAATCTCCAGGACTCTGACAACCGAGAGAAGTTAGGATCTGCATGTCGAGAAGCTTCGCACTCTAAACTGCACGAGCAAGTATCTGGGTTACACTCGTTATCAATCTCAAATATGGCACAGAGCTATAGCAACTGATAACGACTTCTACATCGACGATGGTGAAGACCATTTATGTATATTACAAGACAGAAAAGGCAGATATAAGCCTGTTATTAAGAATCAGATCTGGTGCAGTCGCTACAAATTTGCCTCTCTTCACTCCTGTCACAAGTGACATTTAGTGTTCATCCCCTGTCACCCCGTGTAGTTGTGACAGATCTCCTGCCAGTATCTGGTTAAATTGTATATGGGCCCTATCTTACACCCGGCACAACTGTCATTGCTTGTTTCAGGCCGACACAGTTGTCATTTTTACGCCCAACGCCCACGTTGTGTAAGTAGCAAATGTACTTGCGCCCACCTGTGCGCCCCGTTGGTCTTAAAACGAGGTGTGGTCAGGTGCTTTGTGTGCGCATTGCTATCTTGAGGCAGCAGGAAGCGACCAACAAAGACCTGGTCTAAAGTCTGGCGTAGTATTTTCCTGCTCTTTAAAGGGCGCATTATTCAGATAGTAAGATGTGTCTGCATGCAGGTTCACAACACGCCTACACTCTTCTGATTACACACACAGGGACGCAGCAGCGCTCCTCCTCCTCAGTTAAACACAGTGTCGGCGCTAGAACAACGTTTTTATTTATGTTAAGGAAAACATCAAATTCAAGCAGCAGGTGACAATTCAGAATTTAATGGAATATAATTAAGTGAGGCTCTCTCAGGCATTCTGTATGTTCAACCTGCAGCGTGCTCTCAGCGCTCCTCCGGTCACTGGTGTGACCGCCGTGACCAGAGAGATCTCTCTCTGTGACCTCTTCTCTCCTCATCATTCTTTGTGTTCGAGTGTAGACGAAGGCTACTTCAGACTTTGCGCAACCTCTCCCCTTAAACGGCGGCGTTTTGATGCCGCTGGATCCGCGTTACGCACCGCCTCTCCTGCAATGCCTGGCTGCAAGCCCGTGTGTAATGCAGCTCCAGAGCATTCCACTCAGCCTGTCCGAGCCCCCCCCCCGTGGGTTGCATCAGAAAGCAGAGTTTTTAGGCCAGTACAAAGTAGATATAAAATGAATGCTTAAAATGTTGTATATTGTAATCAGGGGCATAGTAGTGAGGAGAATAGTGGAAAAAAGTAACCAAAGCCAAGACATTTCTTTGTTTTTATTTGCAATTTTGACATTTCACATTATTAGCATTATAAATAAACCACTTGTATTTCAAATAATATGAGGCTTGTAAGTAAAATTCTGCTTACACATCATGTGTTATATTATATAATTTCTATTATTGTATTGTAACACTCTGCATTATGACTACTTTTGAAACTTCAAGTATTTTTTGCAGATAATATGACTTTACTTAAATTTAAAGCTTTCATTAATAGTGTTTTTTTATATTGTTGTATGTACTTTTACTTCAATAAAGGATCTGAACACTTCCTCACCACTGGTATGCTCTAATTCTCATTCACAGTGCTGACATCTTTTCTCATTCCTTTGCTTTTAGTTTCTGCTGGCACGAGCTCTTGTTAGATTATTATATAAGAACTCACATGAATTCCAAAGAACAAAGAGGTTTAGCAGCGTTGTCACAATTCCCTACTGCTCAAAGCGAGAGGTTATGTTTTGGTTGGGAAACTGCTACATGCCTTGAGGTGGGCGGCTGCGTGTCTGGAGATTGGGTTTAATTGGGAAGCGCTGACCTTTTCCGACAGAGAAAACAAACACACAAGCTGTAAAACGCACATTAAGAGTCAGACCCAAGTTCTATCGAGCCGGGACAGACTGCGTTGTGATTCAATAAAAGAAATTAATTAAGAGCACAGATACTGCTATGTGGGTAATTTATGATTCATGTTAATACATATAAAGGGCAAATCCCCCCTCTGTCTCTGTTTTACTGCAACGTTATCCTATGATTCTTCTTATCTCTGCAAGGAACCACCACTTTCTCTTTGTATTATGGATTATCCCTCCATTCTCTATTACTATAGATGCTATGCAACTGTATTTAAATATTTCTGAAGGCATACTGAATTATTTAAGCGTTCACATTCGAATGAAAAACTGCAAATTATCAACTGTTATTTTGACATGAAAGGTGCTGTTTGGTTTTAAACATTATATCAACATCATGATGTATTTTGAGACACTAGGAATTGGCATGAAGAACAGAGACTTTTTCTGGCAAGATTGGCAGACTGGACTAACACCTTTACTGCACTTTACATTGAGTGTTGATGTGTTGGATCTGACAGTCTGGTGTGTGCTGTAAAGCAATGTGATGAATTGCTTCAGTGACGTCAGCCAGTAATAATGGGCCCCAGTGCAACATTTTTCATGGGCACTATTCGCCTTTAGAGATATACACCAACAATGCAAACACACACAAACACACACACACACACCACACACACACACACACACACACACACAGTACAGACTACACTATAGGCTTTCAAAGCACCATTGTCTATGCATTGGGACATAAAGTTAGATAATAATAATAACTTTATTGATATAGCACCTTTCAGCGATTTACAATAAAAACATGGTAAAAGCAGTTAAGATCCATAACTCAAAATATAAACAAGATAAAATCATACAATAAACCATCAGTTAAGAAAAAGCCATAAGATAAAAGTGAGTCTTAAGAAGAGATTTAAAGGGAGACACTGAGTTTGAGTTCCAAAGCGGAGGGGCCCCGACAGCTAAAGCCCGGTCACGATTGTTGACAAGTCGAGATTTTGGAACCATTAGTAGGGCCCTGCCAGAGGATCTCAAGCAGTGATCCGGCTCATAGGGAGTCAGCAAATCACAGATATAGGCAGGAGCCTGACAATTCAAGGCTTTAAAAACAAGCAGTAAAATCTTAAAATCTATTCTAAAACTCACAGGTAACCAGTGAAGAGCAGCAAGGACTGGTCTTTTTAAAAGCCTGGCAGCAGCATTTTGTACCACCTGCAGTCTTTGGATGTTCCGCCTGCTGATACCAGAGTATAAAGTGCGTTGGAATAATCGAGTCTAGATGAGATAACAGCATGGATGACCTTTTCTAAGTTTGCATATTAAAGGAATGACCTGATATTGGTAAGCTGTCTCAGTTGGGCAAACCAGGACTGCACCACTTTAGTCACCTCAGCATCAAATGACAATTCAGAGTGAAAAATAAGATCAAGGTTGCGGGCCTCTTTCTGAACATTGTTAGAAAAGTCACACAGACTAGAGGAGAGATTCTGAATGTTGCTAGTGCTGGAGCTACAGGGGAAAATTAACTATTTTTGATTTGGAGTCATTCAGCTGCAGGAATTTTTTGGACATACATTTTTTTTTTATTTCAACAAGGCAGGATATAATACAGGACACATCGGTGGTACCAGGCTTTAAAGGGACATACAGTGGCGTGTCATCCGCATAGCAGTGGAAATAAATGTCATGTCTACGCATGATTAGCCCCAGGGGTAGCATCTATATGGTGAATAAGCGGGGACCCAAAATAGAGCTGTGGGGGACCCCACAAAACAGAGGAGCACAAGAGGAGAAGGCATTTCCAAGCGTTACAGAGAAGGACCTGTTTGACAGATATGAGATGAACCAACCCAGAGCCACATCACTGATGCCAACATGCTTTTTCAGATGGCTGATTAAGATATTATGGTCCACAGTGTCGAAGGCTGAGCTGAGGTCACGGAGAATTCAAATAGAATACAGGCCTGTGTCGGCCGCAAGCAGTAGGTCATTAGAGACCTTGACCAGGGCAGTCTCAGATTTCATTGTTATTCATGAGCTGAATCAGTTGAGTGGAAGTTCTTTTCTAAAATCTTTGATAAAATGGCAACTTTGAGATGGATCTAAAATTACTCAAAACAGGAGGATCCAGAGAAGGCTTCTTGTAAAAAGTGGCATGTTTAAAATTGGAGGGGAAAATACCAGTAGACAGAGAGCAGTTAATAATGGCTAAAATATCTGCACCAGCCGTCTGAAATACAGCTTTTAAAAATCAGGTAGGAATGCAGTGTGAAGGGCAGGTGGATGATTTTGAATGTGCAACAGTGTGGTCCAGTGTTGACAGAGACATTTCACTGGGGTGGGTTAATTTTGAATGGGCAGGAGTTCAGTGTTGAAGTGCTGCCAAATCTCCACTATTTTATTATAAAATTAATTAAGAATGTCCTCATATCTCTCTGGGGTGGATTCAACTATAGCTAAAGATAAACATAGATACACTACCGTTTGAAGCTGTAAAACATTGCTAGTTTTGTTTGTTTTAAAGATGATGTTTCCCCATGGTGTTGTGCTGTGTGTGAGGCTGCAGGACTTTAGGACTATAGAGCTGATCAAAGTTCAAATCAAACAATTACAGAGTTTTGATGTAGTAAATTCAATTATAAAGACTTGACCAAAATTCAATTAATTCCGAATTGACTAAAAAGATTGTGAGACACTTATCAAATTTCCATCCAAATGAAGCAGACAATGTAGCTAATTTGAGTATTGTTTGGCAGTTGCGTTGTTGCTTATTTTGCATCATTTCCCATTTATTTCAAATAAATCAACTGCAAAACACTATGCACACAATATGGCAATAACACAACATACTGTTTACTATTGGATGTGGACTATAGGATGCAGCTATAGAGTCCCACGCAATGGCAAATTGAAGAGTTGAAAAAATTCCTCCAATATATTTACTCTACAGAGAACTAAATACAATACCACAAGCATGAAACCTGTTGTGACTATAGTCCTGTTTGTTCATGGTAAGTATATGCAGTTATCATAATTAACTTGACAGTTATATAACCATATATACTGTAGCACCATACATTCCCTCCCATTTTGTCCCCATTTCCATATTTATAATAGGAAAGCAAAGCTTTGTAATCATGCATTGTTTTCCAATGATGTTTACAACAGTGCAGACAGTCAGACATCATTATGGTCTAAATACTGTGAATTAAATTAAGCAAATGTGGCCGCCCAACAAAATGGATTTTCAAATAAATGGCAGAGCAAGCAACAGAAATACATTTATGTTTAGTTAGTTGAATCCTGAGCTCCCACCAGCATGTTCATGGTAATTTAAAGTTGCTGATTCATTCACTTATTTAGGGAAACATGCAGAAAGAACTGCTAAAATGTGGGATGGATGCAGGAAGACAGTAATGAACAGGAGCAGGGATGCATACAGTATATACCATAAAGGTTTAGCCACATAATAAAGTTTTCATATGATTAATGCCAGACTACGGAACTTTGGCTTTACAAAGGACACTGTGGCCACAAGTAGCAATGACAGGAGAATAAAATGTAGCTAAAATCTAGTGGAAGGGTAGCAAAGGTAGAGAAGAGTCATACAATCCGTAAACTGACTCAGTAATGTTATACAGCAATATCTAGTTATACTTTGCTAACATTAGCTAGCATTAGCCATCATAAGCTAATGCTCATACCAGACCAAGTATGGTTGTACATGTTTCATTCTGTTCCGATCTTACAAGACCATACAGAAGAGACTTCCATACAGATGGAAGCTGAAGTCGGTAAAAAATCATGTTCCTCTGTGTTCTCCTCTGCTCCTAATGGCATTTGCAAGATTCCACCACGCCGAAAGAAAACAATCAGAGCCGAGCTGTCTCTACAGCAGCTGTCAATTTCTTCTCATGAAACTCACAAACTATTATCAAACGGTCAAACTAGGCAGCGCTGATCAAATATGAATCAGCATTCCGTTACTGTAATGCCTATTTCTCTCCTTAAATGTTTTCAGAAAGATCTTGTAGTGTTTAGCTGTAAAATGACAAAGTTTGCTTTGACTGGTGGGCGGTGATTGGTTTTGGTTTGACTGTTTTCAAATTGGCTGCCAGGTCACAAACTTTCTCATTTTACAGCTCAACAGTACACTAAAATATGTTTCTGAAAACATTTGACACAAGAAAAAGGCATTACAGTCACATAATATTGATTCATATTTGATCAGGGCTGCCTAGTTTGACCTCCAATGAATCGCCACCTTATCGTGGTGGAGGGGTTTGTGTGCCCCAGTGATCCTGGGAGCTGTGTTGTCGGGGGCATTACCTCCTGGTAGGGTCTCCCAAGGCAAAGTGGTCTCAGGGGAGGGGCCAGACCAAGAGCGATTCATAGACCTCAATGATTCAGACAATATGGACTAGAGTACCCTCGCCCGGACAAGGGAGACCGGGGCCCCCTCCTGGAGCCAGACCTGGGAGGGGAACTCTCCTGCGAGCGTCTGGTGGCCGGGCCTTGGCCCATGGGGCCGTGGAACAGTGCACAAGCTCTTTACCCTTGCGGGGCTGTTGGAGGGGTCATGGGAGTTTGCCCATCCAGTCTACATGTGTTTTGTGGACTTGGAGAAGGCTTACGACGTGTCCCCCGGGGAGTCCTTTGGGGGTTACTGTGGGAATATGGGGTACCTCGGTCGCTTTTACGAGCCATCAGGTCCTTGTATAACCAAAGTGAGAGCTGCGTCCGTATACTCGGCACACAGTCAAACACGTTTCCAGTGGGTGTTGGCCTCCGCCAGGGTTGTCCCTTGTCACCGATCCTGTTTGTGATTTTCATGGACAGGATCTCAAGGCGCAGCCGGGGGGAGGAGAGTGTCCGGTTCGGAGAACTTAGAATTGCGTCTCTGCTCTTGCGGATGATGTGGTTCTGGTGGCTCCATCGAACCGTGACCTGCAGCACGCACTTGGGCAGTTTGAGGGATGAGAGTCAGTACCTCCAAGTCTGAGGCCATGGTGCTCTGCCGGAAACCGGTGGATCGTTTCCATTAGGCTCAACGAGTTCCTCAAAAGTTTCCTAGTTCCGGGGTAAGTTCCTGCAGTGGAAACGAGGCTTAGAACAAACCCAGTGTAGCTTAAAAGTTTTGTAGTTGTGTTTATTATACTTAAAATGACTCACAATTGAGTACTATTTTTAAATAATTGACTGAAGACTGAAGCTGAGTGAAATTACTATTACAAGGACCATATCATCCTTTATTTAACAGCAGCACAGAATGGAGGATGATATGATAAGGCACTTAGTAAAAAGCCTTCCATCCTCAATATTTCTAGCTCATTTACTGGTCTCTCAAACCATCCATCAAACCATGGAGCGGGAGATGGACAGGCAGTTCGGTGTAGCGTCTGAAGTTATGTGGGCGCTGTACCGGACCATTGTGATGAAGAGGGAGCTGAGCAGGAAGGCAAAGCTCTCAATTTACCAGTCCATCTATGTTCCAACCCTCACCTATGGTCATGAGCTTTGGGTAGGGACCGAGAGAATGAGATCGCGGATACAAGTGGCCGAAACGAGTTTCCTTTGTAGGGTGGCTGGGCTCAGGCTTAGAGATAGGGTGAGAGCTCAGACATCCGGAGGGAGCTCGGAGTAGAGCCGCTGCTCCTTCGTGTCGAAAGGGGCCAGCTGAGGTGGTTTGGGAATCTGATCAGGATGCCTCCTGGACGCCTCCCTTTGGAGGTTTGGAGGTTTTCCGGGCACGTCCAACTGGTAAAGGCCCCGGGGTAGACCCAGAACACGCTGGAGAGATTATGTATCTCGTCTGGCCTGGGAACGCCTCGGGGTCTCCCAGGAAGAGCTGGAAATCGTTGCTGGGGAGAGGGACGTCTGGAATTCCCTGCTTAGACTGCTGCCCCCACGACCCGGCCTCGGATAATAGGAAGAAAATGGATGGATGGATGGATGGATGCCTATTTTGACAGTTGCTCAGAGACTGCTTGGCTCTAATTGGATGTTTTTGTTCGGGCATCGTGGAATCTTGCAGATGCCATTAGGAGCACTAGAAGGAGGCAGAGGAACATGAATTTTTCAAGATTATCTGTCTCATGCACTACTGTCAGGATATAGTGACAGTTTTCTAAAAAATAACTTTTTATCATATTTGCTCAAATTAACCGACTGCAGTTATAAAGCCTTGAACTTGCTTACTTTATTACCTCAAGACAGTCAGTTTACATTCAGCTCTCGCCAGCATTACTCAAGGTCTGTGAAACACTCTAATTGCTTCTTGGAACAACACAAACTAGGAACAACAATCCTATTGTTACAGCAGCAGCAAGTAGTACTCAATTAAATAAAGGTCTGGTTTATTGCTCATGAATTCAATATGTATTTGTAAGAGTTGCGTCAATGTGCGAGGGGCAGTATGTGTGTGTGTGCAGCGTTCTGCTTTAGAGGACGGCATTAGGATCGGGATCCCGCGGGAGCAGGCGGTTATAACTTTGTTGCTGGTGGGAGCAGGAGGTCAAAAACTAAACTGTAGTGATAACAAGAAGGAAGGAGTCAACAAGTGAAGTTGAAAAGAAGATTAAGGCAGGTCATGAACTGCTTGCTGGCTGCACAGTCTGAGCTGGTGTTATGGTGTATATGGTGTATCAGTAGAACTCCCTTCAGAAAAATTTAGAAAACAGCATGGCTCTAATTACCAATCAAATGAACTGATAAAATAAGATTCAAATTCACTGTCTTTTATTTTTATGAGTTGGGAGGCCGACAGCAGAGCCTAACTTTACTTTCAATGTTATCAAACAAAGGGAAATGTTCTCCCCTCGTCCTAAAATGGTCCTTAATCGACACTAGAGTACTTCCTTGTCTATCAATGAAACAGTACACTAGTACACTAAGCCGTTGAAGCAGCGGCGCTGTGCCATTCAGTACATTCAGCATTGGTCATCCCTGTAAACTCCACCTAGAAAGGTCTGGTACTTTCAGAAAGTACTACCCCCCCGACCAGGGCCTTTTGTAGGGGTAAAAAGGCCCCATAAAATGTCTTTTAATGAAGACCCTGGTCCCTGCGGTCGAAACACAATGGGCCCTATCTTACACCTGGCGCAAAGCGATGCACAGCGGTGCACAGCGCAGCACAACTGTCATTGCTAGTTTCAGACCGACGCAATTGTCATTTTCACGCCCAGCGCTCACGTTGTGTAAGTAGCAAATGTACTTGCGCCCATGGGAGTGTTGGTCTTAAAATGAGGTGTGGTCAGGTGCTTTGTTGGCGCATTGCTATCTTGAGGCAGCAGAAAGCGATCGCGCCATTGACCAACAAAAACCTGGTCTAAAGTCTGGTGCAGTATCTGCATGAGCAGATCTGTTTCCTTAGCAGAAAACCGCTCGGTTCTCCAATTTGCCGAATCTGTCATGGTCTGGCTGTGCCAGAGGATCCTTTTGTTATGATCTTGTGTTTATCCCTGTAGTGTTTTATTAGTTCTGTTATTTGTGATTTCGGTTCATTGGGTTTGGGTTTTCTGTTTTATTTGTTAATTCACCTGTTGTGTCACATCTAGTTATTTCCTGTCCAGTTTTTCCTGTTTTATTTTGAAATTCACTCCTCCTGTGTCTTGTCTGGTTTTACTTCCTACCTTTGTTTGTTTTCCCGTCTTTTTTGATTGTCTGCCCCGCCCTGATTTGTTCCACCTGTGTCTAATCACCCCTGTGTATTTAAGCCTGTGTGTTCCCCTCTGTCTTTGTCAGTTCGTCGTCGTTTTTCATGTGTTGTGTGTCATTCTGTGAGAGAGTTCTTCTCGTGTTAATTTTGCATTTTCAAATTTATTCTGTTGGAGAGTTTTGGGAACCTGTATGCCGGACCAGCTGCTTTTTTGTTTCCTAGTAAGTTTCATTAAATCATTGAACTATGCCTGCTGCCATCTCCTCCTCACTTCTCTGCATTTGGGTCCTCTCTTAAAACCTCAAACTTGACAGAATCCGCCTTTTAAATAGCAATGCGCCAATGTGCAGGCGCACCTGGCTTTCAAAGGGAATGGGAGCTGACATTTTGATTGGTTTAATTCCTGTTATTCCCAAAACACACCTATGACTAATTAAGAGACTAAATACAACCCCTTTCCCCTTACTTTGCGCACAGATTATGCGTCACTTAACTAGCGAAAGTAGAGTTGGACACGCCCTAAATGCACTTGTGCCATCCACTTTAGACCATGCACTACGTTTCAATAAGGCCCAATGAGTTCCTCAAAAGGTTCCTAGTTCCGGGGTGAGTTCCTGCAGTGGAAACAAGGCTTAGAACAAACGCAGCAGTGTAGCTTAAAAGTTTTGTAGTTGTGTTTATTATACTTAAAATGACTCACAGTTGAGTGCTACTTTTAAAACATTGACTGAAGACTGAAGCTGACTGAAAATACTATTACTAGGACTATAACATCCTTTATTTAACAGAAGCACAGAGTGGAGGAGGATATGGTAAGGCACTTAGTAAAAAGCCTTTCATCCTCGATATTTCTGTGCCTTGGCAGCTCATTTATTGGTCTCTCAAACCATCCATCAAACCATTCAGCTGTGCTGATTGGCCCGCCAGCTGGCAAAAGAGGCCAAAAATCAATTTGAGGCCACAATCTTCACTTGCATTTGATTAAGTGTTTGCCTCGCCTGGGAGGAAAACGGCTCGCTGTCATTATGATGCAAACTCTAACCTCGCTCATCTTCACCTACCACAAACCTCTCACCTCCATCTCTCTCTGCCCTCTTTCACCACCTCTTTCTCGCAGCCTTTTTCTCCTGCTCATCTCTGTTCACCTTTGTCAAGTTTTTGACATTGACTTGGTGAAATTAATTTGATTTGACTGGCGCCTGTCAAACCGGTGGAGGATAAATACAGTTTTTTATGTGTCTGCTCTGCCCTGATTCCCATGAGTCTTACTGCTGGCAAGGAGAAGCATCATGACAGCCGCTGCCAGAGGTTAAAGCACCAATTAGCTACAGTTAATGAAGCCTCATTAGCCTCCGCTAAGTTTCTCCCCCTCTTTCACTTCCTTCCTTATACACTTCTCTTCCATTACTGCTCCAATATCAACTCTTGGGTGACCAGTGAAAGAAAGAGACGTATAAAGACATAAAGAGATGATTGACAATGAGCAGAAAAGCAGTAACATATAACAGTAATATATAAAGTGAACAAAAATAGACATAAAGGAGAGCTGGCAGCCCAGGGCAGACATGCTAGCTCTTCAAACACTGTGAGAGTTATGTCCTTCATACTTGCTTGATTGACATTGTCACACCTGGACAGGACATATTGTATGTTAATGATTGGGTGCGCTCCAAAACCCATACAGCAGGGGTTTTCAAAGTCTGACAATGTAGGGAAGGAAGTATAATGTTGACATGGAGTCAGCGGGTTAGCTGTGAGCTACAATTTAAGCCATGATTTTTTTTTGATTTTTTTTTTACCCCATATTTGTTTACATTTTGGCAAAAAATATGCTGAATTAGCTAATAGCAGTTCCTGTTTGCAGAATATACAGTACATGGATGTCCAGACAACTATCACTGGATTACTTTGTGGTAACTAATCATAATTCATGCTGATCCAGATAGACACATAGTATCACATTGGTTTGTATTGAACTCATGATGGACCTTTATTTTGATCGGTCAACTTTTTTTTTTTGACACATTGCATGAGATGTGCATGGACGTGGATTCGATGCCGCTGCTCAGCCTCGCTTCCAATTGTTTTTACAGTGGCCACTCACGGTACTGCAGCAAAAAATCCCCCTTTTCCCTACGGACCACCTGCGTGGCCCATCCGTTTCCAGCTAGCATATTCAGGTTTTTCATAAACGGGATAAGGGCTTTTCCGGATTTCTGAAAACGGGATATGGTCTTTAGATGCTCAAACAAATAAATGGGATACTTCAAAAACACAATCATAAACGGGATCCTCATGTAAACGCACCCGTCGTTGCGGTATTAAGCTTTTGATCTTACTTTAAAACAATAATCAAAAAAGGACAATGCGTTGTGTTTTGGAGTGACTCAACTCTTATATTTTTTAAATATCAGTTTTTTTTATTTATGGATGTATTTATTACAAAACAAAACACAAATATGTTAAATGGATGAAAATGATGAATGTGATGCCCGACGTCAGACGTGTTTTTCAGTGGTTTCTTCTCACTCACAAAACACATGAACATGCACTGCCTGACTACTGCTGGAGGACGAGTCATCGCTGAATGCATCCCAACTGCCTCATGTCTCATTCACACACCTAACATTATCATGATGAACGTAAACAGTGAACATGGCTGTTAGTAATCATAGCTGCCTTGTGCAATGAGTGCACGTAGGTAGGTAGGCCATCCCATCATTTCATGTGAACCAAATGAAATGATTGAACGGGCATATTAAAGTCCTTCAACAGCTACAGATACCAGATTCTTTTCATTTTATTTGTCAGAGCATTTGATTTATTGATTGCTGTCAGATATAAAGAGAATTTCAACAAATATAACAAAAAAAAAAATGCTTCTAAAATAAATCTCCCAGCCTATAGCTTTAAAAAAAAGAAGTATTACCCAGCTTTCAGATGATTCTTTACAAGTCCTGAATCAATGATCTACAGCTGCCATTTTTACAAAGGGAGTAACTGCTGCTCTCTCACAGCTGATTGATCAGATCAACACTGGTACTGATGTTTTTACACGTGTAGACATTTCATCTGTGTTCACTGGTGTCGAAAAAGGGCATCTGAGATCAGTTGCAGTCGTCCACGTGTTACTCCGTTTACATGCTGCGCTGTTGGGATTTCCCACCTTGCTGCCTTTACTAATACTGATTGATTTGATTCTACTTTGATGGGTATTGAGAACGAGCCTTTTGGGTGTCTCACTGACATTCTGAAGAAGGAGAATGTTGTGTCGTGTATAAATCCTCTAAAAAAAGTAAGATTTATATGGTGCCATCACAGGAAAATAAACACATTTTTAAAAATGCATAGCACACCAGTGGGTCCTTCCACTTGAGAGGAATTGTTTTCCAGCAAAGAAAACAAACTCCTGGAAGGATATCAAGGGGGGAACTTTACAGCGCAGAGCTGTGAGCTGGTGGGAGTTGTTGTAGTGCTGTATAGGGCAACGGGCTGCATCCCAGCAGGGACTGAAGTCTGTACAGAAGCACATCTATTATGCAGCATGGTCTCATGGTAGCAGTACTAAACTTTCTCTGCTTTTTACTTGATACTTCCTGTTACAATTGGGAAAGTTACATGCACCTCAGCTACAATCATTTAAATGTGTTGCTTAAATAACAGTACAATTTTATCAAAACATTTTAATCTTTGTCTGGATCCAAATCACAACAAAATTAAACGGAGGAAGACCTGAGAGGCAGACTCTAAATTGCCCGGTTGTATGGTTGTCTGTAAACCTGTCCAGGGTGTACCCCGCCTTTGCCCAATGTCAGCTGGGATCGGCTCCAGCCCCCCCTCCCCCCCCCCCCCCTGCGATCCTGAATAGGAAAAGCGGTTACAAATAATGGATGGGTGGAATATCTGAGAGGCAGAGCAGACAGATGAGTCTCCCATTTGCTCTAACCAATGACACTTTCTACTTTCTGCAACAATAAAAAAAATGAATAAATAAATAGCCAACCACTAAAAAGCAGTCTATTTAAGCCAACACTCTCTTTACAATAAAGCAGTCTATTTAAAGCAAGGGCTGGCAGAAAGTTTTTGGCATCATTGGGCACAAATTCTATAATAACCTTTCAGCAAGTTGTAATTCAAGTGTTCTGAGCTATAACTAGACTTCTGCATCTCCTCATTGCTCTGTTTTCAGGATTTAAACAATCACAGGTCATTTCAGAGAGAGCGTTCCTATTGGCTGTTCATTCAACGGCGCCAGCTCTCAATCACTCACAAAGTCAGATCAAACGGTCAAACTAGGCAGTGCTGATCAAATATGAATCAATATTCTGTTACTTTAATGCCTATTTCTCTCCTCAGATGTTTTCAGTATCATCTTGTAGTGTACGGTTTAGCTGTAAAATGAGAAAGTGTGCTCCGGCTGGTGTGCGGTGCTTGGTATTTCCTCAACTGATCTCAACATGGTCTCAAACTTTCTAATTTTACAGCTAACGGCTGAGCCAGCGGCTCGCAGCAAACGGTGCTAACAGCGCCAACAGTGCTAACAGAACAGTGTTAACCTGCAGGAAAGCGGTCGGTGGGCGATATGATCGGGGCAGGCTAATCAGCTGTAACCACTATATGAGGGCAGGGCAGAGCGGCGGCCATGAGCGAGCCAGTGGGGCACGCTCACATGCACTAAAAGGCACACGTGGCTGGCCGGCTATGTAAACAAAGCACAGAGAAGCTAGGATTACAACACACACAGAGGGAGAGAGACTTCATGCAAATATTTAAATTCCCAATAAACTTTAAACGTCCAGTGTGTAGGATCTGGAGGTATCTAGCGGTGAGGTGAGGAGATTGCAATCAACTGAAGCCCGTCCCAAGCATGTTGGAGAGCCAGGCTGGCTGACGCGAAAACGTGAATGTCCCTCTCTAGAGCCATCTGGAGCAGAGTCAGCATGTAGAGTGTGCGTGTACGTGGGAAGTGAGTGTTGAAGCAAGAGAGAGAGAGCGGCGGCGGCGGCGGGAGCGAGTAACGTTATCGACTCTGGCCCAAGCAGGAAAAGTTAACAGAGTTTGGTTTGTCTGTTCTGGGCTACTGTAGAAACATGGCGGACTCCGTGGAGAGGACCTGCTCCCTATGTCGATATAAACGTCTCATTCTAAGGTTATGAATACATAAAAAATTCTTATTATACTTATTATATTACATTTCTGCCAATAGATCCCCCTAATTGTTGCACACTGGTCCTTTCATTTAAAATGTTTAAATTTAGTGTTACACAATTTGTCAGTAAGAATGTCACACAGTTCTTTACAGATACTTTGCAGTATGTAAGCCTCCTGTGAGCGACACTGAAGAACAATTAAAGAGAACAATGTAAAAGTGTTTGGAAAGATACTAATGTGATATCAAAGCAGTACATTAAACCAAATCTATTCTAATCTTGACTAAACAAAGCAAAGTTTCCTCAGATACTTCTGCTGCCACAACTAGGGCATTGTTTAAATCTATTCAATCAGCTTTCTAGTACATTTAAAATTAAGAATGCAAGGCAAATAAGAGGAATTTGAAATGTCTGAGTGCTGATTGCTCTGAATTATTGATTCGTGTGGCTGTCAGGGAGCCGCTCATGTTTGAGCTTTGAGGGCTGTCTTGCTTTACTCTGTTGTTAGTTCTGCCAGTCATCCTCACAGCACACATCCATCTCCATTCAATATGCTGTCACCATTCTATCCTTGTTCACACAGCATATCTCTGAGCTCATTACCCTGCCAGAACACACACACACACACACACACATTCACCAGAAGCCCTGGTGCACCGACGCATAAAAAAAACATACTTTTGTTTCATTATTAATTTGCTTATTTATTCATAGCATCAATAAAACATGGCAATGGGTCTGGAGCCTGATGGAGCAATACCGAATCAAATGAGGATCAATAAACTGGGTTTGAAGGAGATCACACTTCACACAAATTGCCTGGTGTTTTGTTCACGCCACCTGGGTTAGCGTAGCAGGAGATCGTGAAAGACAAAGCGCATCACGGAATATCTTTCATATGATTGTTATTATTCAGTCTTTCACAGTAAAAGCAGGACTGGTTGAACTACAGTGACACGCATGTGAATAATTGAACTGACCTCCACTTGATTTACCCATAAAATAATGAAAAGAGAAATCCATGTCGGTGCCAATGAAAACCAAACATGACCTGGCAGTGTGAGATACTGATTTAGTTTTAATGGACTGAATCAGATCTGAATCTATATGAGCCCTAATGAACCTAACCTGGACTGTGGGAGGAAACCGGAGAACCCGGAGAAAACCCACGCTAACACGGGGAGAACATGCCACCTCCACACAGAAGCGCCCCTAGCCGAGTTTGAACCCGCGACCCTCTTGCTGTGAGTGCTGTGATAATTGAGAAAAAGATATAACATAATCTCCACTTTGTCTTATTATAGTCAGTATACATTTCTTTTTTGTGAAAGAAGGTATTCCATGTCTAGTGAATTTCACAATTCAAGGCAAGTTAAAAGTGTGCAAAATACATTCGATGGTAAGAAGTGCACCTGAAGGCAGGTTTGATAAAACTCCGAGTCCGTTGTAGTTTGACAGTTCCTCTTGATTTGCACTGTGTGCCATTTCAACTGATGTTTAATATTTAATGTGATATATACACCTATACGAGTGTCTTTGGAATACAATTGGAATATCATGTGGAGAGAACTACAAGAAAATGTGATTCTTGACTGTGAAATCTGCTTTTGACCAGCCCCTAGTTATAGGCGTACGGCTTAGACAAACTGGGAACGGGAGCAGTGTGTGACGGCTGCCTCACTTTTGAAATGGAAACAGGTGTTGAGTTGGAAATAAATATGAACTTTTTTTCATGTCTGTGACATATTCTACTGATATAGACATTGAAACTATAGTGTTGCTGGTATGATGTCAATATACTGTCAAAAGATAATTTTCACTGTCTATTTTTGCATGCGGAAAAAAATAGACCTCGAATCTCTAGAGGAGATGCAGCTGACATGCACGCTACATTTCAATTATTTGTCTAGTTTTTCGTTCTTGTGTGTCTCTCTCTCTCTCTCTCTCTCTCAACCCAACCGGTCGAGGCAGATGGCCGCCCACCCAGATCCTGGGTCTGATCGAGGTTTTTTCCTGCTTTTTTTTGTCCCCGTCACACCAAATGCTGGCTCATTGGGGAGTGTTGGGTTTCTGTAAATTAAAGAGTACGGTCTAGACCTGCTCTACATGAAAAGTTTCATAAAATAACTTTTGTTGTGATTTTGTGCTATATAAATAAATTTGACTTGACTTGGTTAGGACGTTGTCTGTGTCATCTCCATTCATCTTTCATTTTGAATGATTGATCGGGGAATATTTATATTACAGGACATACAAGGTTAAGTTGTTTTTGATGATGTAAAACGGAAGCACTTCTGTCAGGTCACCGACATAGACTGTTATATTCAGTGGCATCCACTTTAAAGTGGGGCTATGTAACTTTGGAAGAAGAAATAATACAAAAGTTCTCAGAAATGAAGCAATCGGTGTGTGAATGAGTATTTAGATTAGATTAGAGGTCAGGTGGGTGGACGGGTCAACAGAACATTAGACTTTAACATGGGAGACCGCTGTTCTTTTTCTGTTTCCAGTGTTTTTTGTTTTTTTTAAAAGCATGACCTTGATTGTCCTCTAACCTTAACCAAGTGGATATCATTGTAACCATGACGACGAAGATCTCTTAACCTTAATGAAGAGCTTATTTTAACCCTAACCTCGATGTTTCCCAAAATCAAATCAAAGTTGTTTCTGTGTCTAAACTTAATCATAGTGTTATCACATCATAAAACAGACTTGTAATGACACACACAAACAATGTCGTACTGCTGATAGGGGATTCAGATCAATAACTCTGTGTTTTTCTAGAGGGCATCGACAAACAATGTTTATGTCATTTATTTGGAGGATTTGTTGTATTTGGGATACAGCTCTGGCTTTAAAGTATTTGACCAAATATTAAAATTAGCTTTAGTGACTTGAGTGCACTAATTGACTGGGAAACAAACAAACAATCCACTCTCTGTAGTGTGTCCCCACTCTAAATGTCACAACATGCAACCGTGTTCACACGCTCAGCAGGCAGTGAGACGAGCAGCGGCATCCAGACATACATCCAGTCTCAGCTCCACTGTGTAATAAGACACACACTTGCAATCGCACACTCGAACACCACAGAGGCACAAACACTTGCAGACAGACGCAGTATATCATCTTTATCTCTTTCTGCCAACAACACCCACACACACTTGCAAATTAACACCCTTCTGCTGTTTATCATCTGATTCAATTAAAGCGGTGGAGGCGAAGGGATCAGAGCCTGCGGGACGGCATTTTAAATGGCCACAAAACAAATGAGCTGAGGTTCAGCCACTGACATTTAAATGAGAGTAATGAGGCTGCTTGTCATCGCCACTCTTCTGCCAGCCACAGAATACCAGCACAATGCTCTGCCATTGCTCAACTTCGTCTACGGAACTTTCATTTTCTATCATTTTCTCTCCTCCCATCACTCCCTCAGAGCAATCTCATGATGGCAAATGTTACCTTTGCACTCGCAAAAATGCTTTGCCTCACCTTCTCCCTCCCCCAGCCGTGATGTTTAATCTTCTTTCATCGCATCATTCATCATCTCTCAATCCTGGCAGAGGAAATGCAATGTGCTTCATCTTAATTTTCCAGATCTGGGCGAAGCCTTCAGAGCCTGGAGTTTAGCACGACTCCCCGAACACACGCATCGCTGGCTGTTATTTATTCTGCAGTTGGAAAGCGCAGACAGGCAACGACAGGTCATTTTGGAATATACTGTAACGCAGATGGGGCCAATAAAGCCGATGGACTTTAGTCAAAATGAACAACTCTATCAAAAGCTTTGAGTGATAAAAGACACTTTTCACGGTGTTAGAAGCAAGTTTACTCTTTCAAAGGACACATGACACTTTTGCTGACTTTGGAAACTTCTCAACCTAGTCCCATTTGGTCAATTAAACCATTTCATTCCTGATCGTAACCAGATTCCTAATTACATCCCCTTGACATGTAGCTTTCAATATTCTTTAGTTAAGCGTCTTTCCTTAATGGGTCACTGTAAACATTTCACTGCATTCCTACCTGAAAGAATATAATATCGGGCCCCCATAGATCACCCATGTAGGCTACATTGCTGTAACAACCGAAGCGGTGGTGTTTGATGAGCTGGGAGTGAAAATGTGTTGGACATGAGGGCTAAAAGTCCTGGAGGGGAGGATTAGAAAAAAATACTGAATACTAATACTATAGTTTTGTATATGGTATTATATAATATAGTAGGCCTGCACGATTAGAAGATATTCTGCAATGTGCAATAACATTGGGGTATCACACTGCTCAGTGTTTTAAAGCAAGATTAAAGCGAGACAAAGACACCAAGCTGAAATCAGATAAATCAGAGAGAGAAAAAGTCCCAAGCAAAGCCATGGAGCGCAGCCCACTCTGTTCAGCATGGATCCTGTAGAACGAGTTGGAGGAGATGGAGAGAGAAGTGTTGGTGAGAGAGAGAGAGAGAGAGGGGTGTTTGGAGGAAGTAGACGAGAGGCAGCGGCTGTGGGAGAGGAATTGTCACGGCGGCAGAGCCCAACACCTCGGCCTGTCCCATTGATTTCAGCTCAACAACAAATTGGACCATTTTTCATACCGCCCCGCAGCGACCCCACTTGCCTTTTTATTTATTCCCCCATTCAGCAAAATGCGCCACGTGTCCAGTCCGGAAAACCATCGACACACACACATACACACACACTGTCTGGTATATGTAAATGTGTAAAACATGACAGATATATTTGTATCGCTGCTTACACAGTATTAGCCCTAATCCCAGTCCTCATGAGGACTCCATCCATTTTTTTTCTTTAATCTTTCTAGCCATGTGAAAACATTCTGGCTTCATAAGATAGTATCACTCAATAATTGAGCATTCACTAAGCACTGTGCTTTTAGTTAGCCTACTGTTCATTCTCGCATTGGCATATATGCAGTTTTCAATGATAACTGTGGGAGATTTACCACTTAAAAGTATTAGTTTTTAATTTTTTTAAAACAGGCAGTTTCAGCCAGCGACCATTAACTTTGCCAGCTAGAATGATGTCTCTAGCAGATTTGATCAACTGTACCTGTAGCTAGCATGGATCTCTAGCTTAAAAAGAACTGGATACAGCGTTGGAGGCAGGTTTCCATTCATTCCTATGAAAGTTGCTCAGTGGTACATGAAGCCAAAGTGGCTCTATTCGGACGCCAGCTGTGTCCATCAATTCACCTGACACTGCTTTCATGAACCTCTCCCACACCTCTCTCTCCTGCAGCTGAATGCCAACCATGCCCACCTCAACACAGAGGTTGTAGCGGGCTTAAGTTTTCAAGCTATAGTGAAGATGGTATCATATGAAACTAGAAAAGCTAAGGAATCCATTGGTAGCAACCACGTCATGCTAGCTTGTCTGGAAGATCGCTAAATACTCCTGCTAATAAGGCCATTTTCAAAGGGGTCTCTTGACCTCTCACCTCAAGACATCAGAATGAAAATGGTTTCTGTGGGTACCCACGAGTCTCCCCTGTACAGACATACCCACTTTATGCTAATCCCATGCAGTTCAGGGCAAAACCATACAGTTGTTTCCATGCAGTACAAATGTGTTATTTTTGCCAAAATAATGTAATTGAATATTTCTGCACACTGGGGTCCCTAAACAGTCTTGGAATTGCATACTGAGACTCTTGTGGATCCAGTGAGCCCAACTGTATTCATGTGTGATGATGTTAGTCCCCATAGTAGTATTCCATATAGGGAGACCATGTTTTGAAACTTCATCACTTTATATAACAATCTCTTGTTGTGCTGTGACCTATAGGACAATCACAGCCTCATGAAACTTTACAGCTACAAACTAGAAACCTAGATACATTCAGAGGATGGATGGCTTTACTAGGTAGATTGGCAGAAAGGGGGTTTGTGAGCAGTTTACACAACAGAAATGCTCGCCATCCAGTTGCCAAAAAATGTAATTCTTGAAGAAATCTCAGAATGTCAAAAGTTTTTGATACTTAATCAAAGCATGGCTTTTTCTTTGGTGTTCCTCAAGGTCATGATTTCTTAATGTTGTATTTTGGAGGGATTATTGATCATTTTTATCAAAAAAGGTTTAATTTAGCACCAAATCTGTGTAACAAATGGCACCGCACCGGTTGCACCGTCGATATTTACGCTACTGCCTTTCAGCACCATGGACAGCACCTCAGCAGACAAATAATTATGTTTTGTCTACCAAAATCTACAAAACCATAGCATTTTTCTTGACGAAAAAAAAACAATCAATAATTCTCTTCATTTTGAATAACCGGTGTGTTTTAAGGTTGTGATGTCACTCGAGGAGGAGTTGCATATGCAACCAAAATGGTCCCACTCTTGAGCCCTGTGCCAGCTATATATATTGTTATCTGGCCGTCTCAATATGATCTTTTATATCAGGATCTCCATCGTGCGCGACTGAAAATGTACTCTTGCAGTGTGTGCAGAACGCAGCACTTCCATTGCCGGGTACTTTACGAAGGAAGGAGGAAGCCTCCTGGAGCTCTTTAGAAAAGACTGACTTTCTCTTCAGGATGACAGCTAACCATTAGCGTACTGACAGGTTGTGTCAGAAAGAGCCGCAAGCGTAACATAGCAACAGCCTTGACAACGTCACATTGATTGATTGACACATACAAGACAAATCAGTGTTGAATTAATACATGTGGTGCATTGTTTCTGTTTTTATATTTGGTTAGGTAGCAATGATGAGTGAGACAGAGCATTATTAATGTCTATGTAAGCAATGAAAACAAGTATAAGATTATTATTCTAATTATTATTATTCTAATTGTGGGGAAAACCGGGACAATTTGGCCGTGACTGTTGAAAACGGAGACATTTCAGTGTTACAGATATTTGTCAAGACTCGGGACACCCAGCTTGAAACTGGAACAATCCCAGACAAACCAGTACAATCCCGTAAACATATCATAATGAACGTAAACAACGAACATGGCTATCAATCTTTTTTGTCAGAGGATTTGATTTATTGATTGCTGTCAGGATGTAATGAGAATTTAAACTAATACAACTAAAAATGTGAACAACTCTACCAACCCTACCTTTAATGTGTATATATATATATATATATATATATATAGATGCACCACAGTGAACTCTGGACTCATTTCTGTTGGCAGTTTTCATGTAAACCTCAAAACACTAAACGCAGTGATACATAAGGTTGAGCAGTCAAGCTAGATCAAGTTTAACAATATTACATATGGATCGGGATGCTTCTTTTGACACTGATGTATGGGATTCATTTTGTCCATTAATACAAAACGCAAAGAACTGTGGGACCATCCAACAAAAAAACCCAAATTATTACGTTCCTAAATATGACAAAGAGCAACAACAGGAAATGCAAAGAAACTGCTGACATTTTGAAGGAGAACTATGCACAGGCATTGTAGGCTGTATATGTGTGGGTATGCAGATGAATATTGATGTGTTAAATCTGTACATGTGGAAGGATATATGAGGTTACACACTCTAGGAAATGAAGATGGAGGACCTAAAGTTCTCCAGAGGACTGAGTTATGAGGTACTGCCACAGGTACTGCAGCATGTGCATGCCTGTTTTCATGCATATGCATATTTAATATACTGTACAAGTATATGAAAACTGGAAAAGGGTGTAAGGTATAAATATCTACAAATATCTGTGATATTTCCTTTTGCAAATAAAAACAAATGACAACTTTAACATGACTTTATTGCCTATTTTTGGGGTTTGCGTTTGCACTTCCTGTTGAAAATAAAATAATTTCCACTGTCAGTAAACCAGTAAACCTTCTGACAAAAGATGAACTTCAGGCAAGTTACTGCCACTTATAGTGAGCGTCCGCTAGCAAGCTTCTTAGCTCATTTCTTAGATTCAAGATTCAAGATTCAAGCGTTTTATTTGTCACACACTCATACAGGATGTGCAGAGAAATGTAAAGTAGCAGTGCTCACAAGATTGTGCAAAACAACATCGACTATACAAATATTTTTAAAGTGTAATAAAAAATTGTAGGGACAATGGCATTATTTACAGTGAGAGGGGTCTATATACAATATGGAATATAAATATAAGTGTGTGAATAGAATAATAATGAGTGTGTGTGTATTATCTGTTAGCTTGTTAGCAACATCCAGGCTAAGGCAGCCAAATCTAGAAACGCTGTTTAATGATATGTGTTCTCATGCTGTTTGGTTAAGCATTAATTTCTTGGTCCTCTTTTGTTCAGCAAACAAAAACATCTGTTGAACAGAGCCAACATGTGTTGAGCAGTGTGTGACTGTCTCAGCTGTTCATTCCTCTCCTGCTCTCCTGCATCACCTATATGGCGTTATAATACACAAATCTCATTATTTAGCTGCTCTCATTTAATTATTCCTTTCTCTCTCTGAGGTTTGACAACCAAACAAGCATAACAGGGATCTGATTGTGGCTCCTAAATGCTAACGTTACCTGCTAACCAAACAAACCATGACATATTAGCTAATCAGCTAATAATACTTTACGCTGAGTTTTTTGCTAACATATATCAGTACTGAAACTGTCCAGTGATACTGATACTGTTGATACTTCCAAACATCCACAAGAGTAACTAACATGTCATGTGTTTGCTGAGCATCACACACAACCATGTTCTAATTCCAAATCACACCCCACCCGCAATGTCCTGACTGGCTGGAATTTGTGCAGTCCTGCACAAACACAATAATTAATCTTGATTAGTGGTAAGGAAGTGCTTTTTTTTAAGGCTTTAAATGCCAACAAGTCCCTCTGAATTTCTGCTATTATGGCTTGTAAAACTTTACAAATCATATATTTCATAGCATGATTAAAAGGAAACAGAGTCAATTCTCTGCTTCTATTTTCTAGAAGATTTTTCTGTGGTTTTTTGTTGGAGATTTTTCACAACCTCACAATCAATGATGTTATCTGTAAGCTGTAAAGCATAGTAAACCAATTAAAGTAATATATATATATATATATATATATATATATATATGTATATAAACCCTTTATAAAGGCTACCTTGGTAGAAAGTCATACTGAAAGGGACACTATAAAGAAGCTATGGATTGGCTGGGGTCAGGAGGGAAGTGGACAGCACTGAGTGGGTGTTTATTTTGAATAAAAAGCAATTATTGGCTTAATGTGTTGCTAATTGATATATTGATTTGGCTCGGCCTACCGATGTGTGTGTAGGTATGTGTGTATACGCAGTAAAGTAACTGCAGGTTAGCTTCATGTATTCTTTACAATCAAGGTCAACCCACAGATAACTGTGTGCAGGAGCCACAGTGATATGTCGTGAGGACAGACATACTCAAACAAACACGCACACACACACACACACACACACAAACACACACACACACACTGTAGTCCGAGTCAGGCAATATAAGGATGCTTTCACACTCAACCCGTTCTGTTCATTTAAAAAGAAATCAGGTCTGTTTGCTCAGTTAGTACGGTTAGTTTGGGCTGGTGTGAAAGCTGTCAATTGAACTCTGGTGCGGACCAAATAACCGGACCGAGACCGCCTGAAAAGGTCGGTCTGGGTCCGCTTCCAAGCGGACTCTGGTGCGCTTCGTTTGTGGTGTGAAAGCAAACGAACCAAACACAGGATTATTTGATAGGAGATGTGATTTCAAAAGGTAAACTACTAATAAATCCATCTGCTGCTTGTAAATCTGTTCAGGAAGCGATCTTATAATTGATCTGTATAAGGTCATGTATATATCATATTTACGCAAATCAACAGGTATGCACGTCAGTGCGGGTATTTACCCTGATTATAGTAAGTCAAAAGCTGTTAGATCTGCTGTGCTTATATCCGACTGTGACATGACACGCAAAAAGCTTGACACTTAAATTCACTAAATGGGTTCAGTGTTGACAGATAATATCACTCTTTGCAATTAAAGCAATAAATTGTAGATTTTTCTAAAAAGGAAACGAATCAATTGTTCATTTTAAGAGACCCGTCATATTTTCTCTTTTGTGTATTTACTATCGCTCATTAATAATACAAAAGTGTGGGTGATACCAAACTTTTTAAATTTGGTACGATATCGATAATTTCCTGTTACAACTTTAAAAATACCGATACTAATATGTGGGGAAGGGGGCTAAATTACGCTACAAAGTTAGGCAACATTTTGGAGAGGAATAGCTGGCATGGCCATTTTCAAAGGGGTCCCTTGACCTCTGAGTATGGGACTTACCAGTGGCCAGAAACATGATTCTACTGTAAATGTCTGCTGGATATGTAAATAGGCAACTTTGCTAACACATTAAAAACTTGATGACGTGATAATACATGAATCTAATGTTTTACAGCTTGTTCCGCTGCCATGCAGATACTTTTGGTCTTAGTTGTTATGATTTAGAGATATATATCTCTGAGATTTCTGAACCAACCCAGTGCAATTGAGATTAATGTACTTTGCAGTGCCACAGAAATGAAAAATTGAATTAAAAAAAATCCAAAGCCTCATCTCATTCCAGAAATGTTCCTGTTACTCTGGATACTCCTCAGAACTCACTGCCAACACTTTTCACAGGGACTTCTTTGGTAAAATTGTAAAAAACAAACAAAAAATTGTTAAATTGTGCACAGCTTCATGCAAGATAACTACTCAAAGATGCTATTAATGGAAATTCACATAAGTTAAATGCATCACAAAGCATTTGTGTGACCTTATAATGCATCATAGATATCGTATTTAGAGAAAGCGTTACTTAGAAATACTTCTTTTCCTTTCCTGTTCTTCAAGTCACATGCCATTAGCTCCAGCTAAGTGACAGAGGCAAGAACAGAAAAAACAAACACAATTCATCTATAATGGACACTATAATCAAACCATAATGCATTTTGTCTTACACTGCACCCTCCCTGATCCTATGAGAGCATTTTAGTCGGAGACACAGAGAAACAAATTGACAAAGCTGAGGGGAATATGAAGTATTGCTGTCTGTCTGCACGATGGGGGAAAATTGCCAATTTTCAAGGCTCTGCTTCTGGAGACAAAGTGACGCGTGTGTGCAGCGGATGTGTTTTTTAAATGCAGATCAGGATGGAGAGGAAGAAATAAGATGGGGAAATCCTTTCCAACAGATGTACAGTCGCGTGGAACGTGTCTTATGTTTGTCTGAGCCCCGTATGTCTATGTCTGTGTATACTTCATGAGGCCCGTACATTCAAATGGTGTTTCAAAATAAATCTATTTGACACTATGCGAGGTAGTGAAGCAGGTCTGAAAACAGATTGACAGCTTGGCAGCCGACTGACTGCTCGTGTTTTGTGCTGTCAGTGTAACATTTTCATCTAACATCACTTTGATACTTGCTGTGAGACCAACTGGGACAGATGAGAGTAAAAATGTACTTTGAACCTTCTATCCAATATATGTTTAGCAGGTCTTTTCAAGGAAACACACACACACACACACACACACACACACACACGCTTTTGTAGCTAATCAGCCTCACTCATTCCTCTAACATCGGCCTGTGTTGCTTTTATGTACTGTACGTGTGTTTGAACAAGTCTGGTCCCAGTTATATCTAGTTTTGCCGTGTTGTCTGGTGAACAGATTATTCCGAGCACCATGAAAAAGACAAAGAAACGTACACACGCGTGTGTGTGGAGAAGAGAGGTGTTTGGAATGAATAGGAGAAAAAAGTAACAAGTTAACATGAGCAGTAACATCCATCATGTGTGACAGCTTAAGAAGAAGAAGAAGAAGAAGAAACCTGAGAAAGTGCAGTGCAGGATTTCCACAGCAATGAGCTTGTAGTACCTCTGGTTGAGACACAATTTAAGGTCAAACTGAAATTTGATTTCTCCTCACGTTTTATGTAAGGCAACATAAACCATATTGACACTGCAGCATTTGAGCATTTTTTTTTTTGTTTGTCTTTTTTGGACATAATTTGTGGAAACGGCTTCTAAGCTTCACGCCTCTGGGCTGAGACAGGAGATGAGATGTCAACTTCTGTGGTGACGGGAGAACATCACACTTTATCCTATATATGCACATTGATACAAAGCATTTTTACCAACAAGCCCACATAGCATTGATTTTAGTGATTTAAGACATCTGTTCCTTTACAGCATCAGACATTTAGGACAACCCGTAATGCTGTTGAGTTTGTACTCGGAAAGTGGAAGCCAGTTAGCCTAGCTTGCTAATGTTCACACTAATTCTCACCGGACATTACTTTTCATTGATGTTATTTCAACTCCTGCTGAGTCATTCTTTCATGGGTCCAGATTGCAGCAACAGGTAGTCCTGGAACTTCAGCACTGCATTTGTTTGCCCCTGATTCAAGTCAATCCTAAAACAACACTTGCATGTCCATAAGTTTATTGAAACAGTTTTTAGTTGCTGCAATATTACAGCTGTCTGAGTTAGCCAAAGGAAGTCGGTATATCAGCCTTCTTAGCATGAAATTCCCTCTTTTCGTTTCCCTGACAGTGTTTCCACACTTAGCTGCAGAGGTGGAATGGCAACATTCTGGTTACCGCAGTCTTGGAAAGGGAGCAGTGAGTGGAGTTACTCAGTTGGTTGCAATCTGCAACCACACCACTAGATGCCACCAAATCCTACAAACTGGACCTTTTAATTTCAGTTTAATTTAAAAGAATGAGGAGCTCATAGATGAGCGCTTTCCAAGCGTCTGTATAAATGACATGACTAAATGAAATCCCAGATATTGAGCTCTGACGCTGCTTCTTCTGAGATCTCCTCTGCCTACTGTGTATCTATGCTGGGGAGCCATGTCTTATCCCTAGCATGCCTTGGGTGTCATAGCAGGGTACAGCCTGGCAAATTTATCAATTTATATTCAGTGCCGCTTGCAGTCAAAAGAAGAGTCCCAAAGAAAAAGATCAATTTTCCAGTTTTAGATCTTGGCTTTCATCACTTCTCTCTCTCTCTCTCTCCCTCTTTGTCTCCGTCTCTTTCTCTTTCATCCCGGGTTTCTGTGCTCCCCCCTCTCTCGCCATGGAATTGGGGAAAGATAAGTGAAAAATTGAGAAAGAGAAGCTGGAAGATGGCAACAGGGGACAGAGAAGAGAACTCTGAATGGGGGAATTGGCTTGAGAGTGGATGTCAGACTGTGTGTGCACGTGTGTGTGTGAATGAGAGTGAGGTAGAAACAGAAGAAAACGGTAGTGAAAATGTGTTTGAGAAAATATGTTGTAATAATACCAGTGTTTGGTATATACTGTCTCTTTGTTTAAGTAATCATTTGCAACTTTTTCATATGAGTTTACTGTATGTCCCCTTTGCTGCTCTCTATCACTGATATAACAGGAAAGAATTGAACCTATACAGCAAGCTTATGAAAACACAAGTTGGTATAAACACACATATGAGGAAAATACTCTGCTACAGAGAAAATGCCGAGTTTTATAACTAGCAAAGCAGCAATTTGTCTGGGGATTAGCAAGAAGAAGTGTGTTTTTACACTTACAGCAAAAATAAACATCTCATGAATTATTTATCATATTAATTCTTCCCTGATACAATTAGTGAATGTGTGTGAAATATTCTTTTAAAGGGAAACAACACCCGAGTAGTAATTCTGCCTGTGAAAACAGATGTATAATGTGTTCTGTGGCTCTGGAGGAGCTTTGTCAAGTCTGAGAAAATAACCCTGATGATGTCACAGCGATGTCATCAGGGTTATGTCAGCATTGGTTTGGAGACTTGCGTTTCACTGGAGGTGTTAAATATGAAAAATGTCAGGGTCAGGGTTTGGAGGTTTAGGTGGTGGATGTGCTTGTAGTGCATCCAACTTCAAGAGGCCCGAGTTCACTTCTTAACCTTGACTGTGTTCTAATCTTGTTGGTACACGCAGAAAGTGTTACAGTTGTTATTAAACACATTTCCACTATATCTTTCACTAAAAAGACATGAAAGTCTTGCCGAAGCCTTAGCAAAAATGCAAGCTTATCTAAATGTGACAAGTATTACATTTAGGTGAAAAAATAGAACTGAAAAAAACAGTGTTTCCTGTCATGTGGATATATAAAACAGATACAAAAAGAAAAAAGTCAAAATATAGTTATCCTGCTTGACTCAAATTACATATAACATACGTCAGTCTCGCTCTGAAACATATAAATCCCATCAAAAATGTGACTAATGTAGATAAGGAATAGTGTACCTGCCTGGGGATGAGGGATTAAAATTAGCTGCAGCTGTATGTCTGCACGTTACCCAACACTTCTACTTCCCTTTGAACTCCATGGATTTATTCTACATGTTCCCTATAAAGTTTAGTTGGAATTGAAGTGCAGAGAATAATCCTCAGAGAGGGCTGCATGTCTGGCTGTAGTAGTTAACAACAAGTACACACACACACACACACACACACACACACACACAATTTACTAATCGTAACAAACTCTTGGCTCGTCCAAGTGTGTTTAATGGTATCGAGCAAAGTACCACTAAAGTACGACCGAGTTACGCAGGCCTCTCTTGGTCCGCTACTTCAACCCAGAGTCCACCCGCTTCGCCTCCTTGTCCCTTCTCATCAGGAACGACCCCACCCCCTTCCTATCCCATCCACATTGGTTATTGGGACTCGAAACACAAAACGTGTGCCAAAATGTTGGGATATTGTAGAGCAGATGCCAAGTGTTCTTTGACAAGCACCCTCTTACTCCAAATGTAATCATCCATGTCGGTTGCAAAGGTGACTTCATCCATCTTTCTGCTACACTTAAAGCCACCGGCAACACAGGTCTTCATCTCTGGCCCAACATCCTCTCCTTGGAAGAGGTGTCAAACCATTTAGCAGGATTTTAAGTTTCTTATATGACGTTATATGACGTACATTTTATTGAAAATTTGTATCTCTTTTAGAACCGCCGATCATTCTTTAGGCAGGACGGTCTTCACCCAAACGGCCTGGATAGATAAAATATATAATATATATAAGATAATATATTTTATTTTACACTAGCTGGCCGGGGGGGTTTTCCTCTGATACACTGAGCTCCACTCTCCTCCTCGCCCTCTCCATCTGTATGCATTCACGTCCCATTAATGCATGTTACTAATGGCTAGTTCACACTACATGACTTTAGCCCTGATTTTCCGCTCTCCGACAAAATGAATGGGATGACTGGGATTTTCGCCACAACACCTGATTTGGTAGAATGCAAGCTAACATCTCATTTCACTGTTATGTCAACGATACAGTTATATCTCTCCATTAAACTCTCTGAATATAACACGCTGGCCACACTACAGAGCTGCAGCTAATGTGAGAGACTGGATGTCACAAAACTTTATTGCAGTTGAAGTCGGACAGAACGGAGGTGCTTATCATCGACCCTGAGCACCTCCAGCTACTGCTATACGTCCCCTTATCCCAAATATTAAGGGCACTGTTGAGAACCTGGGTGTTATCGTTCGTCGGCAGTGAGCTAAGCTTCGGACAAAACACACAAAGAAAAATGGTACAATCATGTTTCTACCAACTCAGGGATATTTTCAAAATCAGAGCAATGTTCTCTTTTAGCAATACAGAGGAAATTATTCATGCTTTTATTTCCTCAAACCTGGACTATTGTAAAGACCTTCTTTACCTGCCTCAGTGCCTGAGATGTAGCTAAACTTCAGACTGTGCAGATCTATCCCAGCTGGAAAAATGCTATACAAATAAAATGAGTATTAAATACACATGCACTATTATGACAACACACATTTACATCTACACAGCATTGTGACATAGACAGTGAGATCTGTATGAAGACGCATAAACGCAGTTTTACAGCAGCATTATTTGTTGACGATGCAAGTCAATTTTTGTGCTACTCTTTTATCGTCAAGTTATTTATCACTCCATCCCCCTCCCTTCTCCCACAGTAAAACTCCTACTTCAGCAACAAACATACATACACACACACACACACACACAACAGACCACAGGGTTATAATACTCGCCTCCCTCCAGCACACTTCATCCATCTCTACCTCCTCTTTCACGTCAATTATCTATAAACCCTCTCATTCTTCACAAACGAGCACGCTCATTGCTCGTTGGTCAATCAATCTCCAGCGTCTGGCTCGTGGTCTCTCACCCGCAGTTAGCGAGGAAGAGATGAACAGGAAGAAAAGGATGAGAAAGAAAAGAGAGAATAGGAAGAAAGGAGGGCAATTGCGTATAAATAGCACCTACTGCGGTGTTAATATTTATGATGGTGTTAGTGCAGAATGAAAGTCACTGCGTATGAGAGAGAGATGAAGTAGGAAGGAAGAAATATAAAAAAAGAGATTACAATAAGAATGCAGAAGTAGAAGAAGAAAGAGATGGTAAATGGACTTGCATTTACATAGCGCTTTTCTAGTCTTCTGACCATTGATTAGCGCTTTACACTACATGTCAGCATTCACCCATTCACACACACATTCATACACCGATGGCAGAGGCTGCCGTGCAAGGTGCCAACCTGCCCATCAGGATCTAATCTAAATTATTCACACACCGACGGCACAGAACGCCGTGAAGTAGAGCAACTATTTGCCAAGTGTTTTAAGGTTATTTATTTCCGCTCTCGAACTCAATCCCATTGAAACAAATTGTCAATTTGCAGCCCTTCGGATTGTGTTTCACAAGTGAGCAATATTCAGCGCCGACTCCCCTGAAAAGATTCGCGGGTCGCTGGAAACGTACCTGCGGTGGAAACTCGCTAAATGACGACAAGGAAATGGTAAAGGAGACCCGGAGGAGGTAAAATGTTAGGAACAAGATGAACAAGAAAAAGTGTGTGAGAGCTTAACAAAGAATGAGACGTGGGAAGAGAATTTGATGGATGGAGGTGGAAAGATGAGTGGAAGAGAGAAGCGGGAAAAGAAAGGATCTACCCAGTGATAATGGATGAATGATGGAAGGGATGAGAAAACTAGAAAGTGCCCTTTATTGTATGTGTGATGCCTGCTATGCTGGTTTTGATATTTTGCATAAATCCTTACATTTCACCAAGCTATTGCTGTTGGTAGATCTTTAAATGTGTGTCTGTTTTTGCCTGTGTGAAAAAAATTGAATCTTGTGGAGCTAAACTCGTCTCACTTTAATCAAGAAGGGACATTATAAGGAGATTAGCAACAATTATTTATTTTTAGACACCCCAAATGTATACAACTAGGCCAATTACAGCACTACGCCAAAGCTGATATGTCTTTTCTATGGCAGTGCATGGCTGCCTCTGCACGTCATACAAATGCTGATTCAAATTATCTTTAATGACAAATTAATTCATACATTTCCTGATGCCTTGTGTGACACATAAAAAAGCTCAGAAACATTGATTTCATACTCTCCTCCTGTTTTGGCTTCCTTTCTGATGTCTTCTCTGCTCTGATATTCTTCGCTCTACTTCAGCTGCATTGAAATATTAACCGAGCCCTATTAAACTCTAGACTGCAGCAAACACATCCAGGTTTAAAAAATTCAGAGACAAGCATAGGGCAGCATTTACATCCCTGCAAAAAGCTGCATGACTAATAGTGCAGAGCCTGGTGTCCCTAACAGGTTGAGCCAGCAGATAGCAGCACTGTGAGTCTATGGCTCCGGCTCGCTGCCTATTGATCCGAATTGGTGAACCCTGGTCAGGTCATTCCTTTATAGGCCCGGCATGTAAAGGGTTGAGAGCAGCAGTGCTGATGGCTGTCGTTGCACAAGAGGACACAAGAGCCCAGCTGGACACATATGGACCAATAGCTGCAATCAGCGCTATAGATCAAAGATGATCACAGCTAGTTTTATGCTATGATCGGACTGTGGCAATGCAATTTGCCACGCTCTACAGGGACCTGTAGCTGTAGCACTCTGGATGGAATATGCTTTGTCAGAGAAATTTCAAAAGAATTATCTTCAAAACTAAAGGTTTTCTACAGCTCTCAGATGAAGATAAATTAGCAGTCCTACTGGGGGAGGACACTAAGAGCTGTGAGCTGGTAGCAGTCTATGTTGCTGCCTGCCATAAACTGAGGGTGAGGGACATAAACTGAGGGACAGTGACAGGGACAGGGACATAGACTGAGGGACAGTGACAGGGACAGGGACATAAACTGAGGGACAGTGACAGGGACAGGGACATAGACTGAGGGACAGGGACAGCTGTCTGCACCTTGTTGTTGTTTGATTGTTTGTTAGTTTGCTTTGTTTCCTGTTGATATCGTTGTTCCAACAAATGTTTCACTTGTGGAGCCTTATGATTTCTATTTTATTTTATTGAAGTTAATGAAATGTAATTCATGTTAATTTTCCATCATTTGAATATGCTTTGGCAATATGTACAGTGTTACGTCGTGCCAATAAAGCCATTTGAATTGAATTGAAATTGATAGAGTGGATGGAGAGTAACATTGCAAAAGTAGAACTTGGAGGACATTATCAGCATTCATGTCTTGTCAATGTAAAGACAGCAGCGATACCAGATAAACCTGCTAGGGGGGGGGGGGGGGGCCCTGGGGCAAAAATGAGCTGTTGCATACCAGTCTTTGCACAGCCAGAGCTTTCTTCAGAGCGCTGTGTCAGCACTAAAGAAAGGTCTGGCTCCACACGTTAACCTGACCTCTCTAGGTCCCTAAGTGGGTGATTCTCTCAGTTAACCACCAGCCTGGATAAACTCACAGAGGAGAAACACGATTTAAGAAGATTTAGTATCCATTCTGACCATTTAAGCTAGTTTATTGAATGATGATGATGATGATGATGATGATGATGATGATGATGATGATGATGACTCTGTTATGGGTCAAAGTCCTGACATCTGGTTTCTTCCCAAAGATTCAGAGAAGACAACCAGTCCAACCGGTAAGGGGCGTTTTCACACCTGCCTGGTTTAATTCGGTTGAATCGAACCCTGGAGCGTTAACCCTCTTGGTGCGGTTCGTTTGGGCAGGTGTGAACACAGCAATCGCACTCAGGTGCGCACCAAAACAAGAGAACCTCCTTGAAGGGGTGGTCTCGGTTTGGTTCCAAACGAACTGCGGTACGGTTCGGGACGCTTCGTTTGTGGTGAGAACATGATCCGACCTCGATCCGGCCCAACTGGAGAAAGCATTGCGCCTTTTTGGATTAAACCAGATCCGGTAGAAAGCTGCGCTGTGCAACAACAATATTACTACAAAAGAGCCTACGCTTGCCCCTCGCTATTCATATCAGTACTAAACAGGTGTAACATCAGGTTGTTTTGAAGACCAAGGGCATACCTGATGGATCTTCTGTTACTGTAATGTTTATTTCTCTCCTCAAATGTTTTCAGAAACATCTTGTAGTGTACGGTTTAGCTGTAAAATGAGAACGTTCGTGACCCAGCAGCCGTTTTGAGATCAGTTGAGGAAATACCAAGCATCGCCCACCAGCCGGAGCACAGCCAATAGGAACGCTCTCTCTCTCTGAAATGACCTGTGATTGGCCAAAGTCTCCTGTCACGGGCTAGATTTTTTTTAAAGCCTGAAAACAGAGCCATGAGGAGGTGCAGAAGTCTTGTTTTCTCTCAAAACACTTGAATTACAATATGCTGAAAGGTTATTATGGATTTGTTGCCCAATGATGCCAAAAAATGGTTGCCAACTGAAGCTTTAAGGAAAACTTAATGAAGCACTTAGCAGCTAAAGAGCAAGTCATTTCTCTCAGGAGTTGGTGGAGACCGAAACGGAGCTACAAGGAGAGGTGTTCTCTACCCTGGGGCACACCTCATTATGTGCCTCCTACAACCTGAAATACAGCTTGTTTCAGAAATTAGATGGCAATAAATGCCATTTCTTCTTGACTTTGAGGTCTGTTATCATGGGTTTTCTTCTCTGGCTAATTCCACTTCATAGTTAACTCTCAGTCAGTAAGACTGAAGTGAGTGAGTGAAGTGAGTCTCTTTGTGTGTTCTTTTGTACTCTGAGACAAACACACTGATACCGCTGCTACAGGGAGTGCTGATAAGATGTGAGAGAGACAGAGAGAGCACAGCATCTGGTGTGTCACAACAAAGAAAATCTAGCTCTATGACCTATTATGTCTGTCTCATATTGGAAAAAAAAGACTCCCAGAGAAACTGCATAAACTGCAGTTGTGCATTCTCACATCTGTATACTTTTAAGTAAAGTCCAATACTAAACCTTTCACTATGACTCTCCCTGATGCTTCAAATAAAGTATGTAGACTCCGAAGTAGAACACTGTTTCCATATGACTGTGTGGGTGGACCGAACCTCTGTAGTGGAACCAAAAGTCGATAACCCTCCAGCAAGTATTAGTGCTAGCTTCTGTTGTCTAACCTCGCCTCCAACTGTCCTCGTTTCACAGATGCACCGTATACGCTCCGGTCTCCTTATCAGTCCGTGCACAGTTCCCAAATCAGAGTCTGGGCAGAGGATAAAGGAAAGACTGCTCCTCAGATGACATGGGTGCAGGGATAGAGGGAGGGAGGAGGAAGGAGGAAACAACAGGGAAATGGCTGGTTCTCATGTAGCCATGCTATGGTTTAGCCAGCGTAGCTTTCAGCCCTGGATAACATGCTTTTGCGTGTCGAACTGTATTGAAAGGCCACTTTGCATGTTTTTATTTTTGTTTCAAGAGGAAGGAAAACCTACAGATGTTGCTGATGCCCGACAGCTCAACTCTGCTCATCAGCGACATTAGAATGGGAGCCACTAGAGACTAGCTTACCTTTCTATTTCCAAGTGTTTCCACACATTTCTCAAAACATGAATGGACCAACACTTGGTAAAACCCCCAAAGGCTGAGAGCAAAGTGCTCCACCAAAGTATGTCTGTAAACCTACTGAATTATTGACGATTAATCACACAGGAGGGAGCTGGGGTGGACACATCGTGGCTATCACATCTTAAGTGTCAGCAACTCTGAAAGGCCCTGAAATGGGGAGAGCATCGTGAAGGAAAAAATACTGCAAAATGTAAGAGAACTTTCTGAAAAGCCTGATTTGAAAGAAATGGTGAATTAATTGTCCAACAAAGACATTGACATTAGTGGAACGGTTCACAAAATTTACAGTCCGGTATGTAGACCACCTTGGTTTTGGGGTCACGGTTCAGTATGTCTTCGGTATAGCAGGGAAAAAATAAATAATAATAATGATGAATACGCTATATATTTTTTTTCCATTTATTTTAAAAATGGAAACATTCAACAGTGGTTCATTGGCCAAAATCCGTACTGAAACAGCGTCAACAATTTACGTATGCCATATGTAGCTTTTCGGGTAGAACGGTAGAACAACCTCTACCTAAGCTGAATCTCTCGCTGTCCGCCATTGTGATTCCCTTGCTATCACTGATGTGCTAACACAGGACGAGCAAAGCAAACTATACTCGTTCTGTTGTTGGCTGCAAGAACCAACAGAAAAGTCTTCATGTACTCCCACCATCTGAGACGTGAAGGAACTTTAGGAATTTTGACTGAAATGTCCTCACAACAACAGAAAACTCTCAACGAGGGTCAGTACACAACTCGATTCATTTCAAACAGCTCAGGAAGGATCTGCACCAGTGGCGGCTGGTGACTCAAAAAATTGGGGAGAACAGAAGGAAAACCTACGTAGTCATGTCATTTTATTTAGTTATTTCTCTTATTTTGCACTTGTACCTCCATTTTATGTATGGGAGAGGCTTCAGTTGGTTGCAATCTGCAACCTCACCGCTACCGCCACATCCTGCTCCGTTAAGGCCATTTTCCATTAGCAGAGTGGCTTCTATTCCCGTTGAACTGCGTTTACCATCATTTTGTACATAATTACTTTCAAGGGCCTCTTTTCTACGATAACACTGGACAAGAAAGGCAAATTTGCTTCAGAGAAAATGACCCAGTTACCAATGTATTTTTTTTTTCTTATGGAAAAGATGTGACACAAATGACAGTCAGACAGAGATCACAGAGCAGACAGCTATTTCACTGTCAATCACACAAAAGGAATAGGATAGTCTATCTGGAATTACAAAAAATTGTTCATCACAGGGGGATATCATCTGAGCATAATGTGACCACATCTGAATATCTTGCCTTTCTCTTTGAAGCTCTTTGAACTGCCAATCAATGAAGTGCTGGCAGTGAATCTGCACTATCGTTCAGTCTATTACTCTTTTTCCCCTATTTCTTCTTTTTGAAACCCTTTTTACTCATGTCTGTGCTTACTAATCGCTTTCTTCTCACTTTATTCTTTTGGGCTTTGTTTTTTTTTGCCTTTCTTCTTTTCCATCTCAGTAGGTGACTGAAGGCATTTTTAGAACTACTGTCAATATGTTTTTGCGGCAGAGTTGTTGCTTTGTAGCATTTATGCACTGATTTGGTTAGATTTCGCCCAGAAATTGTAGATTACTGTAAGGCTGTATTGGAATAGTTATTGCTGTGGAAATATATATATATATCTTTTTTACAGTGGTGAAACTTAATCCACAAATAACAGGGTGTTTAAACTATAATGCACAGTAGTTTGAAGACACATCAAGAAAGATTTCTCTCAACGGGGCCTCTGTCTGATTTCTGACTTTTCAACAAAACTTACAAATGGAGAAAATGCTCCAGGGTGGGAGCGATGATTGCAGGGTGAGGAGTCTGTGGACTGTATGAAATATGGACGTCGTCTCCGTTACGTGAAGCTCGAAGTGGGTGGCTCCGGCCGTCACAATCTTTGGCAGTGGCACCTGCCACAATCCATCTTTAAATTCCGCATCTCTGTATTCTTTTATTTCTTAATCATGAAATACGTTGTGCTGGGAGACGTGAATCTGTTTATCAGATGTCGTTTGGAATGATGACGTTTTAACAAACTCTTTTGGCTTTTGAAGGACGCGTAGAAATGCAGAAAAACGAACCTATTCCAAAACTTTAACGACGGACGAAAGTTCCGGAGCTGGTGTGTAAACATGATTGACACTTCGTTGGGTCGTATTTATTTTTTAGCATGCAGCAATTTTGTTACTGTCCCATCTGGACCATCAGCCTTCCTAGTGTGTCTATTCCCTTTTTCCCTGTGTTCCCTATTCCCTGTCTGTCTAGTGTGGGCGTGTCTGGCTGTATGTGTGTATGTGTGTGTGGATCTCTTCCCCTGCAGGCTTTGCTTCTCCCGCGCTCTGATGCAATCTAAGCACCTGATCAAATCCTGCACGGCTGCTTCCAATCAGACCATCAGCTCCAGTTTAAATAACCCAGTTCTCCAGTCACTCATCGCCATATCGTTGACTCGACCTATGTGTTAGTTAGCCTCGGCCGCTCTCTCAGCAGTATTTTTGAGATTCTTGTTCCGAGTCTTTTTGATCTTGCTTGTTCGACCACTAAATGTTGCTTTTAGGCAATAAAAGCCTTTTGTTCAACTACAACTCCACTGTCTGTGTCTGCATTTGAGTCCAGAATACTACTGATCGTAACAAATTGGGGAGAAACGTACGGAGTTGGTGCGCACAAGGCCTTAACTATATTATCAAAAAATGGGCCAAAAGGTGGATCGTCGGTGGAGCTGAGGTGCGAGCGACCTGAGACAGCAGCCACCTCTCACTCAGAGCGCCCACCCCCTTAATTATGCATAATTTTAAACGTCAATATAATTTAAATGGGTGAGTTATATCAAAATTCACCCCCGTAAAGTTGTCATTATATGTTTACCTCTGGGACTGTGAGAGTATATGAGAAATTTCAATAAAACAGACTTCACTGATCATTCTGCATCCTATTCTAAACCCGCCCCCCCCCTTTGCTAATCTTACTTAGCCATTTTCCCAAAACTTCAAAGGCTGATAAAGATGTGAAGCATTTTGCATAAGAGCACTGAAAGAGCCAGTTAAGGTGAAAGCTGACACGCTAAATTAGTTTGTTAATTCCCCATCTCAACTTCTGACCCCTTCACTCCTCCATCTCTCAGACAGATTATATCACCTGTGGTTGATGTATCTCTCTGTCTACAGTGACATTGTTTGGTGCGGTCAGCGCTGTGCTCACTTAATAAAAGAATATAATATGTTTTTTTCCATCCTCTGTGTTTTCCAGACTTGTCTTAATGTCTCATTAAAGGATAATAAGTGCCTATATGTGAGTGATGTGCTACAATAAACAATCTTATCTTTTTTTCTATGGCTAATTGTATTGTGTCAGCATCATTAATGCTAATATTCCAGAATCACCCTGTATTATTGAACTGTGGTGGCTCACATTTTATTACATACTCAAATACATCATAAACATATTTGATCTGAGTGTAACTCATTATGTAGAGCTGAAAGAGCTTTAATATAATGACCTGTGAAACCCCAAAGAGAGCCTCTGGTGTCATTTAAAAACCTGTCTCGCTCTTTCAAGCGCTGTCAAATTCAAACGGTGCACTGGACCTCTTTTTATGGAGCGCTTCCCCATTCATCAAAATCAGTTCTTAAGTCCTGACATCAGGCAGAAGGTCATCAGAAGCACTCCCTGAGGAGGTGCCGTGTTGACTAGTGGCCGAGGACAGGACTCAGAAGGTGGTTTGCCTTTAATGCCCTCTGAGCTTGACGGCACTTCTCCGGGTGATGCCTTGCTGCTTTGAGAATTGCTGAGGTGGAGATTTTATGGGCAACATGATGAGTGGTGCTGCAGTGTACGCTACGTTCAGGAGGTGCATAAAAGGAGTGCACATCTTTAAAAAAAATTGCATCTCGAAGGGGATCAGATTTGGATAAGCCGTTAATGGACCAAGAATTGTCTTTGTCCTCAAAATAAAATACACTGGACACTGAGATGATTCTACACAAACACATTTCTCTACTTGTTTCCCACTCATTGTTGCTAGATGCTTCCAGCCGCATTGCCACACCGAGGCAAAAGTCAAGAAGGTTAGTCAATTGTCTTTTTCAGGAGGCACAACACGAAGTTGGTTATTTGCAGTCGCTGATACCTCATTAATTTGTCCTAAGCTAAAAGTCACAGTCACAGGTTATTATTTGAACTATCGATCGGTTGCCGAACATCAAGAGGACGTCAAGACATCAGGGAGAGAGAAAGAAGAGGGAGAGAGTAGGAAGAAGGAAACAAATGCAAAAAAAAAGTTGCCCTGCTGCATCATCCATCTTGCCAACTACCTCATTTACTGTTCATTATTAATTGTGTAAGCTGGAAATCATCTGTCTGCCCTTCATTACCTCCATTCAGTTATGCATATTGAGTCTTGCAGTGTGTATACCCTTAAATATTTAATTCATAAAGAACCTGGTTACGTTCTTTTGTGTCTTTGAAGTATTATTACGCCACTGTTCACCGAGTTAAAAGAACTCTGTAGCGACCTTCAGATTACGAGACTTATTTATTAATTTTGCTATCAAATGTCCCCTCTAGGAGGGTGGTGCCCCGTAAATAACTTAATGTTGTGTTAAAATCTGTTATTCAAAGTTAAACTTGAAAACTCTAGCAAGTAGAGTGACGACATTCTACGACAAATTAAATACAAATCGATTAATCCATCATGTATGCTACACAACACAAGGCTGAATATTGTTACAGTATTTTTTTTCATCTGTCCATGGTATAGCACGCCTCTCGCCCTAGATCAGCTGGGATAATGGATGGATGGATAATTTTTATTAGTTATCCTGAACAGTCTGTTTTACAATTAGTCTTTTTTCTCTTGTTTCCATTACATTTGGTCAACTTTGAATACCTAACCTAAGTTTAAGTATTGAGTGAGAAGCTCTGGTCACAGTGGGCATTTCCACAAAGGTTAAAATGGCGGTAGATCATCTCAGGCAGCTGTGACTCAAATTTCAGCACAATCTTTTCAGGCACCTTCGACTAATTGCACAAGTAACCCCGAGATACACGCGGCCCTGGTTGGGAATCACTGTTGCACATGACTGAGCTGACAATCACAGGCGCAGTTTGCGTTGGTTCAGGGGGGCTCACTGAACCCCCTAGAAATGCATCTATATATTTTTTTATAATTATGTAGAACTAATAATTTATTGTAATGATGAATAGTATCAACCTTTTTGTGTCAACACATTGAGAGAATAAGAAAACAACAAGATAAGAAGACAGATTTGTGATATTTTTATTGACTTATAGCCTAATAACGTCGAACACTCTCTGTCCACGCACCGTTAAATGTGCACTTTCTGTTAAGTCATGTAAACAAACCACAATGTATACATATCAGCTGTACGGTCAAGATCAGACTAGAGACATAACCACTTAAAAAAAACACTTAAATTTACTGTAAATAGAGTAAACAGCCAACAGTGGCCCTAAGTAAACTTTCAGGCTCCTGGTGATCTCCCTCCAGCCAGCTGTCACCTTATTTAGGTGTTTGCAGTGAAATGAGAAGGTATCGTATCAGATAACTCCTCATTTCAACTTAACCAATCAGCCGCTCCTCATCCGTTGGAGTAAGGAATAAATAGAAACAGGGCGTCTGACAAAAGGTCAGCTCATACTAGTTCAATCCAATAGAAAACAATGCAATGAAATTGATTTTGTCACTGACGCTTGCTGCATTCTGTTTGGAGGCTGTAATATGTAGGCTACACACATCCCAATACATCAGACCTCTCTGCATTGTACACATTACATTCCCTCTATGTACGAAAGGCCGATCAGTCTCTCAGTGATGAGAGTGCGCACCACTGATTGATCGCGGGTGCGCGCTGCACGCGGGTGCGCGCTTAACAAGGGAGAGCGAGCACATGAGAGACAGCGGAGCGGAGTGTGCAAAGTGCGGCTAGAAACGGCCGGTTCAGAGACTAATTAATAACCACACAGTCATTGCGTGCGTCCTTGAGAACTGTAAGTCATGACATTTAGGTTATAAGTTCATTTAGTTCTGTGGTTGTCACTTCTTGTAAATGTAGAATGATTAGTCTGTGTGTTTACTGTCAATTAGTTAGCTTACCTTGTCAAGACTCCGCAACTGCTAGCTAAAACACATGTGACTGTGTATTATATAGTAGTGCCTTGCTCCACATATTAATGAGTGTATTCTTACATGCTGTTCAGTGTTTGTAGTAGTGAGTGCATTGTTTCCTCCTGCCACAGTAGTTGTGATTAGGCAGTGGGTTTAAAGGTGGGGTAGGCAATATTTGACATGTTTATATTGTGGATGCATAGAAGGGTAGTAGATTGAGGAATCTTAATCCCAGTTGTCAGACACACACTCCTAGTGAGTCATATGTGATAATTAACACAGATAGTTTGTATGAGTCTATACATTTGGGAGGGAGAATCCTGCATACTATGCCTTTAGATTGATGTACAGTATATATATAAAGTATGTATGTACAGTATAATTCCTTTTGCATTGTTATCTGAACCATGTTGTATTTCTTTGGCAGAACCACGCATATATACCAACAAGCCCATGTTCTGTACTGCTGCTCAACCTAATTAAACCCTTTAAAGGAAAGTCTGCGTCCGTGTTTTGATAGACACACCTGGAGCGAAGTTCGAAACCAGAACCAGCCAGACAGTACAAGCTAATACAGTCCTTTATCCTAGCCCTCAGTAACATTTGGTCCTTCGAGCCGGATTCGAGCTTTACTCCAGGGTAAGGATGCAACGGTACAGCAGTGGAGCCCGTCCGAAGAGGGATAGACATCCACCACGTCATCTGGAGGACTATGACTTGGACTATTCAAGCCGTAGACCAAGAGCTACACAGTCCTTGAGCACAGTACAGTACGAGCATGGGCAAGAAGAGGATGAGTATCAACCTCTGGAGGGAACAGCCAAGATGACCTCTCTCACTCCTCATCAGCCCAGCCCTTACACACCCCGGGGTAATAGAGAGCAGCAGAAAGATCAGTATGGCTCCTACAGCCTTCACAAAGAGTTGGAGATGATAAGGGAAGAGAATACGCGGCTTCACGAATCTCAGCTATCCATACATAGTCACCTTGAGCAGCTCCACTCACTCAGAGAAGACATGAGGGTGATTATGAAGACCGTATGCAGCCACAAAGAAACAAAGGCAGCATCGGCTAGTCATTCCCTCACCGAGCCCATTCACCGACAGTCGGTTCCAGGTGAGCGGCCTAACTACCTTCCTCCACCTGTTCATGTCAGGCCCTCCGCAGAGGATGAAGACGACGAGGAAGAAGAGTGGCCTGAACCACCACCACCTTGGCCTAAGCCTTATGACCAATCACAAAGGTACAATGTGGTTGACCCCCTGGACAATATGATGCATGAGATGCAGGAAATGAGACTCAATAACACATCCGGTGCTGTAACCCAGAGCAGACCAGCTGCTAAGAGTGCTCTGCCTCCTTATAGGGATCCTTTATCCCAGGTAGGCCTACCCAATAAAGAGCCAGGTTATGAGGAGCCTCGACATTATCCTCCACAGTCCAGCTCTACACCACTCCAGCACTATCCAGGTCAACAGGCCTATGCACATCGGCCCCCCCCTCAACCAACAGTTCCCAGACGAGGTTCACCTGCACAGGTGCATGGATCCAGAGAGCCATCTTACGGGCAGTACTACCCTGAACCCTCTCGATCAGAGGCAGACTATAGGGGACCTAGGCCCACTATACCAGACTTCAGTGAGCGAGACCCGAGTCAGTTCGCGCGACTGAAGATCGCACTAGAGAACCTGTTGCCAGCTACTGCAACAGAACTCTTCAAGTACCAGATCCTAACAGATCACCTCAAGCTAGAAGAGGCCTGTCTAGTTGCGGATTCATACCTCAACTCCACCACTCCGTATTCAGACACCATGGCAGCTCTGAATGAGAGGTATGGGCAGCCCCACCAGGTTGCGCTGAAGAACATAGCCAGCGTCATGGATTCACCTGACGTCCGCCGTGGCGACACTGCCGCCTTTGAGAGGTTTGCCCTACGGGTCCAGTCGTTGGTGGGAATGCTGAAGACCCTGGGTCCAGCAGGTGAGAGTGAGCTGAGATGTGGATCTCATGTAGCACGCCTTCTCAGTAAGCTGCCCCTGGAGATGAGGTCGGACTTTCGGCGCTGTATGTTCCGCAGCCCAGGGACCACATACACGCTCCAGGACTTTACCGAGTGGCTTCAGTACGAGTCGTGGTGTCAAGGCTTTGATGGCCATGCACCTACCAAAGAGAAAGAGAACCAGGGACAGAGGTCAGAGAGACGGCAGGGAAGGCATTCAACATCTGTTCTCCATGGAACTAAAGATGTCTCTGGAAAGGGAGTTACAGCCTCTGCCACTTCGGAGAAGAGGTACGCCAAAGCAAAGGCATATTGTCCCTACTGCGACAACGACGCGCATTACCTTAATCAGTGCTCAGCCATTCAGAAGCTCACTAAGGCCCAAGTCGCCGAGTGGATCCGGTCCAATAACAAATGCTGGCGCTGCGGAAGGTCCCATCAGGCAGCACAGTGTACCCTCAAGAAACTCTGTGACCTCTGCCAAGGCAAACACTTGCAAGTACTTCATGAGGTCAACAGCAGGGCACCTAAGGAGGAGCCAACAGAGAGGAGTTGCCTCGTAAACACCGCCACTGAAGTACTCTACCTAGATCGACCGACCGACTGCAACCGTGTGCTGCTGAAGGTCATCAGAGTGATCCTGCGTCATGGTAAGCGTACCCTGGACACCTACGCAATACTTGATGACGGGTCCGAGCGCACAATGCTCCTTTCAGCTGCAGCAGAGAAGCTTGGACTGAAGGGAACGGCGGAAGACCTCGCCCTCAGAACTATCCGCCAGGATGTCCAAACCCTGCGTGGAGCCTCTGTATCATTCCATGTGGCTCCTGCCTCACAGCCCAATAGAAGTTACCGCATCAAGGGAGCATTCACAGCAGCCCACCTGGGATTAGCAGACCATTCCTACCCAGTAGCCAGTCTTCAGAAGAGGTACAAGCACCTGGCGGGTCTCTCCTTGCAGCCGTTTGAGAACGCCAAACCACTTATCCTCATCGGCACAGATCACCCACATCTTATTACCCCCATTGAGCCAGTGAAGTTGGGTCCTCCGGGTGGACCAGTCGCCATCCGAACCAGACTGGGGTGGACGCTACAGGGCCCGGCGAGGATAGTGGAGCAACAACTACGTCCACAGCAGTGCCTTCTGACGACCACGATCCCTGCTAATGTGGAGCTTTTCCGGAACGTTGAGAAGTTGTGGCAGCTCGACGCGCTGCCACATAGGAACGAGAAAGAGGTGACCTGGTCCAGGCAGGACCAAGAGGCAGTCAACCTGCTTGAAACAAAGACTACACGTGTGGAGGTGGAAGGAGTACTCCGCTACGCCACACCACTACTCCGTAAGAAGGACATGCCCCATTTCCACGCTCTAAAAGAGGCAGTCATGCCAAGCCTCCGCAGTACAGAGAGGCGGCTGGCCAAGGATCCTGAGCGGACTGCGGCCTACAATGCAGAGATACAGAAGTTGGTCCATGCAGGCTCAGTGCTCAAGCTAGAGCCCAGTGCGCTCACCCAAAATGGAGAATCGTGGTTCATCCCGCACCACATGGTGAGCCACAATGGCAAGAACCGCATTGTTTTTAATTGCTCATATAATTTCAAAGGCCTGAACCTGAATGAGTCCCTCCTGCCTGGACCAACGCTGGGACCCTCACTCCTGGGAGTGCTGCTGCGTTTTAGAGAACATCCCGTTGCGATCAGCGGAGACATCAAAGGGATGTTCCATCAGGTCCGCCTCCTGCCCGAGGACAAGCCCCTAATGCGGTTTGTGTGGCGTGACATGAGGAGAGAAGATCCCCCAGATGTCTTTGAATGGCAAGTGCTACCATTTGGCACTACTTGCAGCCCATGCTGCGCTATCTATGCCCTGCAGAAGCACGTCTCAGACCACAGCAAGCCTGGAGACAGTGTCCGGTCCTCGGTGGAGAGATGTTTCTACGTTGACAACTGCCTCCAGAGCCTGCCAACACAGTCGGAGGCCAGACAGCTTGTGGATAGGCTGCAGGCTCTACTAGCCTCTGGTGGATTTGAGCTGCGCCAGTGGGCCAGCAACGTTCCTAGCGTTGTCAACCACCTGCCCAAGGAGGCCAGATCAGACAGCCTAGAGCTCTGGCTCACCCAAGAGAGAACGGATGCTTCAGAATCGACCCTCGGGCTCAGTTGGCACATCCAGTCAGACGCCCTAGGGTACAAACACCGGCCAGTGGAGTATGCAGTGCCAACCATGCGTAATGTGTACAAGGTCCTAGCAAGTCAGTACGACCCTCTCGGGTTCATCCTTCCATACACAACCAGGGCCAAGATTCTAGTCCAGCGCCTCTGGGACAAAAACAGGGAATGGGACGACCCCCTCCTCCCACAGGGGCTTCTAGATGCCTGGAACGAGTGGGTAGGGGAACTACAGGTGCTGCCGTCCATCAGCCTGCCCAGATGCTACATCCCTGAGGACATGGATGGGGCCAGTGTCACCCATGAGGTTCACGTATTCTGTGACGCCTCTGAAAGGGCCTACGGGGCTGTAGCATACTTACGAACAGAAGACAATAAGGGCAAGACCTACCTGGCGTTCCTCATGGCAAGATCCAGGGTAGCACCCAAACGGCTCCTGTCTATACCGAGATTGGAACTGTGTGCAGCAGTGGTAGGAGCCCAGATCGCCACAGTAATACAACAGGAGCTCACTTTGAAGATCAGTCAGATCACTTTGTGGACTGACTCCACGACTGTGTTGATGTGGCTACAGTCGGAGTCTTGCCGCTTTAAGATCTTTGTAGGCGCAAGGGTGGCTGAGATCCAAGAGCTGACAGACCTTCGTGCGTGGCGCTATGTGGATTCCGCGCGGAATCCTGCAGATGATCTCACGAGAGGAAAGACCCTGAGAGAACTTGCGGAGCCTAATAGGTGGAGCCAGGGTCCACCATTCCTTTGCCAAGCCCCAGATAAATGGCCCGCAAACCCGACCACTTCAGCTGAGGAAGAGGAATCAGAACTCCGTAAGTCGACCTTCTGTGGAGTGACATCCACAGCTTTGGAGCCTCAAGTTCCAGATGCGGACAAGTGTACCACCTGGAGGGAACTCCTTGACGCTACTGCGCGAGTGATTCACGGGGCGGCAGACCAGTTCAGTAGTCCTACAGCCGCAGACTACCAGAAAGCAGAGACTCTCGTCCTCCGGAGAGCCCAACATGACAGCTTCCCAGAAGAGTTGCGTCTCTTGAGAGCCGGCAGGCCCATTCCATCTAGTAGCCGCCTACTTACCTTGTCCCCGGAGTTCGACGAGTCAGACGAAATCATCCGAGTTGGTGGTAGACTACGGAGATCTGAAGACCTGGAACATGCCACCTTGCATCCAATCGTTCTGGATCCAAGTCACCCTGCCATCAAGCTCCTTATACAGGATTATGACCGTCGCCTGCGCCACCCTGGCCCAGAGCGGGTATTTGCAGAAATGCGGCGTACATTGTGGATCCTCAGAGGGCGTGAGGCTATCCGTCGTCACCAGCACACCTGCGCAGAGTGCCATCGATGGAAGTCTAGACCAGTAGTCCCCAAGATGGCTGACCTACCAGCTGCCCGCCTTCGCCTCTTTAAGCCAGCCTTCCACTCTACTGGCATGGACTGTTTCGGGCCGTTCCAGGTCAAGGTGGGTCGGCGGCATGAGAAAAGATGCGGGATAATCTTTAAGTGCCTCACTACCCGAGCCGTGCACTTAGACCTCCTCACCAACATAAACACTGACTCCTTTCTGATGGCCCTAAGGAGGTTCATTGCCCGCAGAGGGACTCCTGCTGAGCTGTTCTCAGATCAGGGGACAAATTTCAGGGGAGGAGAGAAGGAGCTACGAGAGACCTTTGCCGCGATGTCCCCTGAGTTGCAACAGAGCCTTGCTAAAGAGAAGATAACCTTTCATTTCAACCCACCTGCGGCCCCACACTTCGGAGGAGTCTGGGAGAGGGAGATCCGCTCGGTCAAGCAGGCACTCTACACCACCGTGGGTGCTCAGGCACAGGCTGAAGAGGTGCTCAGAACGGTGCTTATAGAAGTGGAGGGCCTGTTGAATTCCAAACCCTTGGGTTATGTACCGTCCAGTGCCGCAGATCCAGACCCTGTGACCCCGAGTCTCTTACTGATGGGGCGGCTAGATGGATCCCTACCTCAGGTGGTATACCCGGACACAGAGCTCCTCAGCAGACGCCAATGGAGGCACTCGCAGATTTTGACAGATCACTTCTGGTCAAGTTTCATCAGAAACTATCTACCCGGGTTGCAAGCCCGCCAGAAGTGGCACGCCATCAGGGACAACCTCACTGAGAATAAAGTCGTCATGCTGGTAGACCCCCAGCTACCAAGGGCACACTGGCCTATCGGACGAGTGGTCAAGGTGCACCCCAGTGCAGACGGTCATGTGAGGTCTGCGGATGTGAAGATTAAGGATAAGATCTACACCAGGCCTGTGGCCCGCCTGGTCGTCCTCCCATCTATACCAGACGATGAGGACCATTCTTCCAACCCACCCCCTCCGGGAGTGAGTAGCCTTTCATAGGTGCAAACAGCTAACGCTATTTGGGGGCGGCTGTACGAAAGGCCGATCAGTCTCTCAGTGATGAGAGTGCGCACCACTGATTGATCGCGGGTGCGCGCTGCACGCGGGTGCGCGCTTAACAAGGGAGAGCGAGCACATGAGAGACAGCGGAGCGGAGTGTGCAAAGTGCGGCTAGAAACGGCCGGTTCAGAGACTAATTAATAACCACACAGTCATTGCGTGCGTCCTTGAGAACTGTAAGTCATGACATTTAGGTTATAAGTTCATTTAGTTCTGTGGTTGTCACTTCTTGTAAATGTAGAATGATTAGTCTGTGTGTTTACTGTCAATTAGTTAGCTTACCTTGTCAAGACTCCGCAACTGCTAGCTAAAACACATGTGACTGTGTATTATATAGTAGTGCCTTGCTCCACATATTAATGAGTGTATTCTTACATGCTGTTCAGTGTTTGTAGTAGTGAGTGCATTGTTTCCTCCTGCCACAGTAGTTGTGATTAGGCAGTGGGTTTAAAGGTGGGGTAGGCAATATTTGACATGTTTATATTGTGGATGCATAGAAGGGTAGTAGATTGAGGAATCTTAATCCCAGTTGTCAGACACACACTCCTAGTGAGTCATATGTGATAATTAACACAGATAGTTTGTATGAGTCTATACATTTGGGAGGGAGAATCCTGCATACTATGCCTTTAGATTGATGTACAGTATATATATAAAGTATGTATGTACAGTATAATTCCTTTTGCATTGTTATCTGAACCATGTTGTATTTCTTTGGCAGAACCACGCATATATACCAACAAGCCCATGTTCTGTACTGCTGCTCAACCTAATTAAACCCTTTAAAGGAAAGTCTGCGTCCGTGTTTTGATAGACACACCTGGAGCGAAGTTCGAAACCAGAACCAGCCAGACAGTACAAGCTAATACAGTCCTTTATCCTAGCCCTCAGTAACACTCTAGATTATTTTTGTGAACCCCCAACCTTTCAGTTCAAACTGCACCTATGCTGACAATGGCATTTTTCAGTCCAACAAATCCTCCAAATCAAACAACAAAATGCGTGGTTAGTTCATGCTCTCTAGAACACATATAATCTGATCTGACACCCTTATCAACAGGACCACATTGTTTGTCTGTTCCTTCCAAATCACTGTTGAAAAATAAATCAGTAGAAAGATCGTAGTCACGCCTTAAAATAAGCACCATTGACTGGGAAGCAAATAGCTGTCTCCCATGTTATAGTGACTATGTTTTGTTGATCGATCCATCCATCCATCCATCCATCCATCCATCCATCAATCCATCCACCCACCTATCCATCCATCCTGCATCCATCCATCCATCTATCCATCCATCCATCCATCCATCCATCCATCCATCCATCCATCCATCCATCCATCCATCCATCCATCCCCCTACCCACATCCATCCACCTATCCATTCATCCATCCATTCATCCATCCATCCATCCACCTATCCATTCATCTATCCATCCATCCATCCATCCCCCACCTATCCATCCATGCATCCATCCATCCATCCATCCATCCATCCACCTACCCACATCCATCCATCTATCCAGACAGAGAGAGGGCAGTCTCTTTCAGTCACCATTGAGGGGAGCTTCTATGTTAAAAGCTACTGATTTGGTTAGTGTCATCGATGATTCAGTACAGATTTGTGTGTTTTTAGGATTGTTGTTCTCTTTTGTGGTCATGTATCCAAACTAACAACTGTTAAGAATAGAAGTTCTCTGCCTTTATTTCTATGATGGCTAGTAAAGATCTGATAGATAAGCACCATTAGAAAGGTTCTAAAATCACTTTTAGCGTACACTTGAATCTTCATTTAGAGCCCAAACACTGAGCACTCGACGACAAGGAAACAGACTCGTGCAAACGCTTGCCCGTGCGGCTGACAGCCCTCTGTACAGAAGTGTTGAAGGAAATTGCTGAGGGAGAGTGCACTGAGCTTCCAGTCTCAAAGTTTATTAACAACTCCACTGACGTTGAAGGGTCCTCGGGAGCCCTTCTCCTGCAAAGCTCTCGATGAGGTGAGAGAAAGAGAGGGTGACATTGTCTCCGTCTGAAGACTCACCGCTCTCTAATTGCCTCAAGTCCTATTGATTACCCGAGGCCCCTCGCACCTTTTCTGTGTGATCCCTTCACTGTGTGTGTAATCCCCCTCACAGAGCTTAAAGACCTTCCTGTTTGCTGTTTTCTGATGTGATTAGCAGTATTGATCAAATGTATGTGTGTGTGTGTGTTTGTATGTGTGTGTGTGTAGGGGCAACTAATGAACGCTCATAATCTGGACGCTGAAAAGAAGGAAGTGAACACACGGCAGCGTACTGATATTTAGTTAGAGCAATCAAAGTGTTGATGATCAACTACTCTCACAACAACAGCAATTACACACACACACACACACACACACACACACACACACACACACACACACACACACAGCTACACAAACCGATTCCAGCAAGAAGCACCGAACCTGAGCTTTCATCAGAGCTCTCCTGCCAGGCCTGGAGGTGTGTGTTAAGCAGCAGCTTGATCCCCAGCTCATATTACCAGACATCCTACCGTCACAACACACACACACACCGCCAGTCTCTCTCTTTCTGTTTTTTTTCCCTAAGGAAAATTGAGATGACTCCATTCCCATGCAATTAAAGGCTCTGATGCTGTCTGGCCCTCTACTATCCTGTATGTGTGTCAACATGCGTGTATCTTCAATTCAAAGATTTGAAGGTGTTTATAGGCTATCTAAGCAATGCCAAGTTTACCAGATTTTTTTCATACCTCTAGGACCTCTAGAAAGGGTGGTCCCCACAAGTGGTGATCAAAATCTTGGTCCCCATTCCAAATGGAGACGAGTATGTGTGTGCATGTGCGTGCGTGTGTGTGTGTGTGAAGAAGATGATATGGCAGATTCCACACAGACATTTGGAGTTGTGACCGAAGTGTGAGAAAAGTGACTGCATCAAATCTCCCTCTATCTCTTCATCGATCGGAAGAACCCTGGATCCCGGCGATAACGCATGCCAATTAAACGGGCCACCGCAGCTGGCAGAGTCCGTTTCAGTTTAGGTCACCTATACTGTACCTCTGGGCTTTCGCTTAAGCTTTTCTGATGTCTGTCTTTTTTTTTTTCCTTTTTTTTTTAAATGAACTGGTGTTCAGAAGCTGCCTGTGGATTGAATAACTGTGGTTGCATGTGGCCAAAGGGTGTTTGCATATGTGTAATACCGAAAGAGTGCAAAAACACTAAAAGATTGGGAAAAGTGCAGTTCGAGATCAGCAACATCTACTACATCCACATCTATATATACAGTCTATGGTTCTAGCAAAGCTGAAAGAAAGTGTGTGGACATCATGGTGGTGGATGGGTGTGAAGCATATGAGACTTTAGTTTCAGCAGACCGGAGTTTGCATCCTGGCATAATCCAGCATTTAAGGCAGCTCGTAGCCAACGGTGCTAACAGCGCTAACGGTGCTAATAGAGCTAACATGCACGACCATGCACTAAAAGGCACGCACGGCCGGCCCAGCGATGTAAACGAAGCACAGAGAAGCAGGAAGAGGAATCATAAATATCCACTTTTATTTTTAATCATAACCACAATCTTCCCCTAATCTCAAGTGTTTAAAAGGGCACTTCGCCAATTGTACACGAGGTTCAGTTTGCTACTCATAAGGAGAACTATACAGCCTGTGAAGAAACAGCAAACCAGTTGTATAATGTCTCATGTGGCTCTGGAGGAGCTTTCTAAAGTCTTTTCTAAACTGATTTGACACTATAAACTTTTAATAGAAAGCCTGCATTGCATGCAAACTAGGGACATGGAATTTGAAAGATATGTTTTTTTTATTAGGCAGGGGGAGTCTAATAAAATATGCTTTACAGTTGCATTATGGGGATATAATACAACCTCTGTGCTGATGTACCCCTTTAAGCTCCCTAACCTTAACTAAAAAAAACAAACAACTATTATTATATTAAGTGTCTTGGTCAGGGACACTTCATCATGCGGACAGGAGGGAACCGGCAGTCAAACCCTCAACCTTGTGGTTAAAGGACGACCCGCTCTACCCACTGAGTTAAAGCCGCCCCTAACGATAACCATAGTTTACTTCTTATAACACAAGCATCCCCTAATGCCACACAGATATTGTAGAAAGAAATCATTTTTAAAATGATGGCAAAGGAAGTAAAAAATTATTTCATTGAATCATCGATACATGGTTGGCTGATGACATGGTTGGGTATTTTATATTCCACCAATTGGGGCAACGAAATCATACATTTTCAAATCCTTCCTACAGTATAGGGGCTTTAATCAATTCAAAGTGAAATGAACCTTTAACATGGTTGAAAGGGGTGTTTTTACTCTGATAATGCAATATTCCTACAGTAATAGTAACCGATTTTTTGCCCCCCCATTCTTGAGTGTCTTCTTATCTAATTTTAAGCAATAGTTTGTCATAAATTCCAGTTGATCATTTCTTAAATCACACATCTAGATGACTTGTAATATCTGCCAGTATAAATATTCATTCAGGTGTCCAGCTCAGATTTCAACAAAACACTAGAGCAAAGCTTCTCCTTTTCATCTAAAAATGATCAGTTCTAGAGGAGCAAATCAGCAGTATGCATTTCAGTGAGCTCATGGACAACACCATCATTTAAAACATCTACTGTATACAACCTCCTACCTTTTTTTTGTTGGTTGGGCAGATGTAGAAGCTGGTCACCACAATTGTTGTCCCTGGCACCAGGTTGAGTTTGGAGTAGGTTGTACCATAGTCACTAGACCTGAAAGCAGGCCGACAAAAAACAAGAGAAAGTAGCAGTTAGTCAGCAAACTTTTAAGAGCATTTTTGTGGTCATTTTTCGTTTTGCATGGTTTCACACAATATCAATAGCAACAGGCTGAATGGTAATGATTGAAAGAAAAGGACCTCTAAAAATGCCTTGCTGCACGTACAATGTATTGATTAGATTTTATAACTTTTCTTGGTTCTAGTTCACCAAACTCTTCTTATCCTGCATATTAAAACAACAGCAGCGCCATGAAAAACCTTTATGTTGGCAGAAGGAGATTAAATCTGCAAAAAATGCCGGGGAAAGGGCAGCCTGCTTATTCTCTCGAACTGCCCCGAAGGCATTATATCAGCTCTCTGTTCACCATATTGCCACTTTGCGGTCCGAGGACTGAGCCCGGTGACAAATCAAAAACGGCCGGACGACCTGTCATTTGCAACAACGATGGGATAAACAGCCTCGGGCTATAGCGATGAAGTACTCGCCGATCCCCAAATCTGGCACCTTTAAGAGTAGGGAAGGGACTGCTGTGTGTGTGTGTTTGAGATTGATAGCTAGCTGCTGGATTGTTTCTCCCGCATACGGCTCAGTCCCGCCCACCGAGCGGAGTGAAGGTGATTGTTAGTGACAGGTTTTGAAAAACAGGTTTCAAGCTTGGCAAAGCTGAGGAGAGGTGACCACTTATGGATTTAATGTCTTCAATTCCTGTCAGGAATATACAGAGTAGTGTTGTTAACTTCGATACAATACCTTGAAAAATATCAAGATTCTATACCGTTTACGATACCACAGGGAAAAATTTGACACAACATTGAGGGCGTAAAATTTTTGATTTTTTATCAACTCCCTGTCGGAGAGAAGAGAGAGCAGAAAGCACAGCTGGTACATGTGTATCGATACTGTGGAGAATGGGTATTGAAATAATTTCAAATATTCAGTATTGATATGCATCGATACAACACGAATAAAGAGGACGGACCACTCCAGGAAACATTCTCCCTCAACCACATAATGCAAGCAAGGCAGATTAAGGCAGCACATATTGATTCTGACAGATTAGGAAACTGAATTTAACTGAGGAGTAAGAAAAGAGGTTAAAGAGTGCAAATGTAACATGTACTGTATTTGCATTTTGCTTTTTGTAGTGTGCAGCTTTTGACAGCTTTCTGGGGATCATTTTGGAAAGCAATCCAAAGCACACGGGAAAGGAGATGCTGCAGCATTTAGCCGAGGGGTTGAGGGTTCAACAGGAGGGAGTCTGGAAGAAGAGGTCTTGATGAAAGAGAATGATGAGCTAGCACGTCAGCCTGGTTAAGGATGAGAGGATTTACTGCTTTGCGCAGTGGGACATCAACCACTGACAGACACACCCGAAGCCCCCGCCAAGCTATTCGGCAATCAGGGCTCTCCCAGAGTGCTCCGATACAGCTGGAGAAAATGGAGTGGCATAGCAGGGGTGAGCTATTTCTCCACGGTGAGCTGGCAAGTGTTTTCATCTTCCTCGCTGGCCTGTGTGCGGTGTTTAACCCGGGATTACTTGGAGGACTTGGACAGATCTGGCGATGATGGCCGCGTTAGCAGCCAGAGCTCAGTGCTTATCTTCAAAACCCACTTGTGGATGGAGTGAAGGGGGCTGCATCAGGGTGTAAGTGCAAAAATCATGCTGAGCAGTCAGATTCAGTCCTAATGAGTTCGGAGGATGATAAAAAAAAAAAATTTTTTGGGTGAGGAATCATATCTATTATATTGTCTTTTTTAAACACATTGTAAGGGAACATAACCATGATTCGGCTTTACATTACTATCGGCCCTTTTACAAAGCATAACATACATATTGTGATTGATTTCCTACGATCCAGGCACTGATTGGCTTCACCAGTAAATATATGAAAATCAACTTACAGAGAACTTGAATCTTCTTGTGGGGAAAATCAAACATCTAAAACATCAACTTTTCTCATGCAAGAAACTACCTAATTCAAACTAGTCTTTTAATGTTTGCTTTCCACTATTTGTCTTCTGGGTTTAAGTTAGTGTGTGACATTAATGTAAATGCTCCTTTCTGATAGCTGAGTCTTAAAGCTGCATTAAAAGTTTGTTTTTGGCCACTTGGTGGCAGAGTAACTCCACAACAAGCTGAAAACAAAACATCTGACATTAGCGTATGAAGTTATTATGGCAAACTTGTTGGTTTGTCTCATGACACATCAAGCACATTATCAGCATTAGTGTTTGTGGCCACCTGATGAATATGAGTCAACAACAGTCACTCTCATTTTAGCTGTGCTTTTGGCTCTTTAACTGCTGAATACTCCACTATGTTCACCAGCTGGTTGCTAACCTTAGATTAGATTAGATTGACGTCATTGTCCACATCACTGGAAATTTGTCCACATCACTGGAAATGTGTCTTTGGCTTCTCTCAAGTACAGCAAAGGTACATACAATGCACATAACACAGCACACCATTATAAATAATACAAGAAAGCACATCTTATTAAATAACAAGTGTTGCCTGATGCCGTCATTCTGTGTTCAATACCTGTAGGCCTATAAGGAGTAAGGGACTTCTTGTTTATGCTCCAGCTGGCCCTTGTGACCCTACATAGAGGGCCAGACAGGAGCAGCTCAACTGAGTGTGGTGGACGTGAGCTATCTGTTTAGCCTCCCTGTGTACAGCACTGTCAATATATTGCATTCTGTGACTTGCCAATCAACTTCCCTGCAATACTAATAATCTTGGAGAGCTTGTTTTTGCTCTTCGCACTCCAGTTGCTGTACCATGTTGTTCTGTTAAATGAAATGCTTTCAACCAGGCTTCTGTATGCCCCATTTCATGTAGCCTATGTGTTGGCTAATGGCTGATTAAAAATAACCGCTGATTGACTCTCTTTAAAATGCTCAGAGTTCTCATTAAAAGTTAGGGTCTGATCAATAATTGTGCCCAAGTACTTATAATGTTCTACTTTTCCAACAGGCTGGTTATTGAGTGTGGCGGGGAGGATGTTACTGGTTTCACTTGGTTTTGTTGTTAGTTTTGGCTAAAGTAAGTCTCCCCATGTATGGCATTGTCTTTCAGTAGAAGCCCAACAACAAGGGCCATATCATCAGCATATTGGAACAGCTTAACATTACTGCTGTGGACAGTCATTTTATTTATGTAATGGAATACCGCAGTGGTGACCTGAGGCCTTTCCCATTTCCCAATTAGTACATCCTCGATAAGGACGCACAGCTTTCAACCTAGCAGCTTGTGGAAGACTCCGGTGATGCGCAATGAGTGCACGGGCAGAATGCACGCAGGTAGGCAGGTAACCCGTCCAATCATTACATTTGGGCCGAAATAAATGATTAGACGGCTTTATTACAGTCCTGCGACAGCCACAGATACCGTTTTTTCTTTTCTTCTTTTTGTCAGAGCATTTGATTTATTGATTGCCGTCGGGATATAAAGAGAATTTCAACTAATATAACAAAAACATGTTTCTAAAATCCTTACGAACCCTGCCTTTAACTGTATCTGAAGGGAAACCAGTGACTGCCTATAAGGTAGCAAATTACTCAGAACATTTTTGCTTTTTGCTCAGCATGCAGTGACATAAAGTACTGTATAGAGATGTACCCGAATCTGAATACGTTATTCGGGAAAGCACTAATAATGCGATGGAAACAGATTTTCTTCCACCCCAACTTGCTTGTTATAATTCGGGAGAAAAAAAAAAACACCATGATTGACATGTCTGTGTGTCAGTTATGTTTCTTCAAATCCATTCATATCGTTATAAGAGCCGGTCCAGGGCACGAGCGAAATAAGCGGCTGCTTAGGGCCCCCGAGAGTATTTGAAATGTCCCACAAGAGAGCTAATAAAAGGGCCTGTGTGCCCACTACGCAGTTGGCATAAGGCCCACAAATTACACCAGGGCCCCACCTCCCCCTCGTCTCAAAGCAGGTGTTAATATTTACAACTTCAATGAGAGGATGTAGCGGAAATATCCTTCACTAAAATAGAAAAAAATAAAATAAGTGAAACCATGAGAGTGTATTACAGGAGCAGCAATCAGGTGAACTTGTGTTCTCTCCTCTCCACATTTGATGTCAGTAAATAACAGTAAGTTTAAGTTGATGTGTGATCAGTGCATCTCTTGGTCTGTCTGTGTCTTCCAGGGCTGATCTGTGATTTCGTGCCCACAGCAGGCAGCAAGCTGAGAGCTGAGAGCTGAGAGCTGGGGACTGCACATTGCTCTGACGGCCCATTTCTCCAAAACCCCAACAGTCTGAAAAATATCCTACTGGACCGAAAGAACATTTGTCCAACAGCCCGTTATCAGGAAAACAAACGGCCAGTATTACGAAGGCCCATTACTCCGCGAATACACGCTCTCCTATGGCTAATTCTTATGCAGAATGACGTTATCGGACCTGCAACCTATACATCAAAATGAAGCAACCTATAGTTTTTACCTGTATGTGTTAATATCCTCCATAAAATAGAAAACAGTCAAAATATTGAAAAAAAAAAAAAAAAAACCCTATGATTTACCTTGTATTTCAGTCAATATTCATAGGCTATATCAGTCATAGGTTTCATGGAAAATTCAGTTTCTGATTGTTCAATGTCTCCCAGTTAAAGGGAGAGAAGAGAGAGAGAGAGATGAAGAGTACAGTATGAGGATCCATCCATCCATCCATTATCTGTAACCGCTTATCCCATTCAGGGTCGCGAGCGGGGTTGGAGCCGATCCCAGCTAACATTGGGCGAAGGCAGGGTACACCCTGGACAGGTCGCCAGACTATCATAGGGCTGACACATGGAGACAGACAACCATTCACACTCACATTCACACCTACGGGCAATTTAGAGTCAACAATTAACCTAACCTGCATGTCTTTAGACTGTGGGAGGAAGGCGGAGAAAACCCATGCTAACACGGGGAGAGCATGCAAACTCCACACAGAAGGGCCCCAAGCCGGATTCACAGTATGAGGATGTGGAAACATATTTCATAATTAATTCTATGCTTACATTACATGAATTTGGTGCCTTGAAGGCACAAAAATTGCATTACCCATGAATATTTGGTTAGAAAATACAAGATTTGTCCGATGTAATGTGATTTCCGGTATAAACTGCGCCCGCTTTCGGTCCTCTATGCGAATACAGAGACAGATCAATTTGTTGGTTGAACAGATACAGATAATGACGTCTCTGTACACCTCTAGTGCTGCATTTTTCGCAATAATACAGTACGCTTATTTTACCCACTGATAACACAACGACTGCCAAATATGGTAATGACTCATACTAGACGGTCCCTTTACTGTAAGAAATACTACAGACTGTACGTTTTTGGATAATGTAAAATAATCTCGCCAACATGCATTGGCCACTGAACAACACAGTCTGTCGGTGAATATGCACATCCACTATATTGCTGTACATGACATTGTTTAGAACACATCAGTGGTAATCTGTGTTTAACGCGGAGGTCTCCGAAGCCTTCTAGCTATTACACAGTCATAGTCCTTCATTAGCAGGAGTGTAGCCAGGTTCGGGGTCGGCCTTATGCCCAGAAACACATCTCAACATCTGGACACTGACTAGTCACACAGTGTGCCCTACTCTTTCTGTCCTCATTACCCCTCACTACCAAGAGCCTGTTACCATGGAGACAGCTTCTTTACATCCATCTGGTGTTAAAGACCAAAGGTGTTGGGCAATTTTCATTCGATGTGACAACGTATTCAAACAAGACACAAATGATACCAGATAACAGTTATACGTCCAGCTGCTGTGGATGGAGCACTCTGTCCTTGTTGTTAGGGAAGTTGTTAATCCTTTCTTTTTTTGATTTGAGGTGAACTTCATGCAAAAATGTCATAATGAAATTTACCTTATGTCTCACCAAAGTTGGACACGATGATGACACGAATCAAGTAGATACGACTGCTGTATTTTCCCAAAACCTTGCCTAGTAGCATCTATTAGATTAAAGGATTTTGTGGTTACTCGTGTGAAAAACATAAAGAAGGCAACTGAAAGATGTTGCAAAACAGGGGGGGGGGGAGAAGTCAGGAAAGACGTTCCAGCACTAATAAGGCTAATTTGGGGGTTGGGCGGGGGTTGCTGTGCCCCAGAGACTTATATGGCGAGAATAATGATGTTGAGTTAATAGGAGAGCTCATTCAGGGCTGCCTGCCTGCCATCCGGACCTTTGGATTAATAGACTGGTCGGGAGCTATTGTAGATTAATGAGGAATAATTACTTTGAAACGGAGCGGGGGTCAGATGAGAGGGGAGATGGCGGAGCGCAGGGAAGGAGGATGAGGGGAGAAGGGAGAAGGGTTGGACTAAAAAAGTGACTAAAAGTGAATCCGTAGCAATCAATCAAACACAAACAAATCAACCTTTATCATTGTCATTACCCTTCATTTCGTACAATGTACAAAACGGTATCTTATTTGGATGTGTCAATGCCAGTCAGTTCAGGAATCCTACGATCAAACATCATAATCACGACATGGGTGGAGAAACATTTGATTTGAATACACATTTGATTTGAATATACAGAGGCTTAAACAAGTTGCCACAGACACAAGGCCATGCAGCTGGAATAATAACAGTGGAGGGACATAAACCACTAGAATACTGAAGTATAAAAGAAGATCAGAATAAGGAGAGACAGGAAAGGGGAGAGAGAAAGGTAGGACATGGAAGTGTCTGCGAGAGTGAATGTGACAGAGACAGACACTGCGGGTGAAATTGTATTTTCCTTGATGCGCTTGAGAAAACAGAGAACGTGGAAGCGCTTTAGGGTCGCGACAGGTGCTGAATCTGATTTAATGTCCTAATATGTCAAGGTCGCTCCGGCACCTGACGTCTCGGGGAAGACAAATCGAGCGTCGAGGTGACGGGACGGAATACCGAAATATAGAGGAGGGGGTAATGAGAATGGATATGAGGAAGCAGGTTTCTAATGAATTTCTTATAAATTCACCTGAAGGCCTTCGACGTGTTACCTGGTGACGTGTTATGTCCCACCTCACTGTGCATGCATTTCAAGAGGTATCTGCAGTCGAGAACTAAGCTCTGAAATAGGTTCAAACAAAGCTAATAGTAGAGCAGAGTGTTAAAGATGAGCCAGGGGACATACACGGTAGCCGGGTGTGTCTCGACATGCTCGAGGTCTGATTTCTGGAGGGAGCTGAGTGCTGAGGCAGACAGATGCTGTCAGTCTGAGTCAGGCCTGGACAGCCAGACTGCTAAGCTTGGCGAGGCTCATCAGCGATTGGCTTACATACAGATGTCTCTGGGAGCCCGGCTAGCAGTTGGGGGGGGAGGAAGCCAGAGTCCCCCGACAAGACCGAGGATTGAGCCGTATCTCTTCTACGGAGAATGTGTCAGAGCTCTCCATCATCGGCGCAACGTGCCGCAACTGCCACGGAAGACACAAGGTTGAGAAAATATGCAATGCATTACAACGCAGCCACTCCGCTGACAAGAGTGATGAAGTATAAGGCGAATCTTCTTCCTCGCCAGGGTATCTATCGCTCACTGGGTTTTTCTAGCAGCATACCAAAAGTATTTGTGCCAATTTTTTTTCCTTTCCCTTTGAAAGAGAAGGGAATTAGCATGAGATGGGAGCTTTTTGATTTATCGCAGCAAAGGTTTGCCACCGTTAAAATTAAAGCGGTGGTTAGAGGCGAGGCATCGTAACCACCTGACGGATCAATCTTTCAACAAGGGCGATCGCATTTAAGAACGGTAAAGGTTCAGAAATATAGTTTCGTGGCACAGCTCTGTGATGCCGAGACAACGAAACTATGAAATATGATGCTGAAAAAAGAAAGGGGTGCACTCTCCATCTGCTTCACACGTGGACACGTCATCAATGCTGACCTATTTCTGGCGTGAATCTTCCTTTAAAAAAATGACCATTCTGCTCCACTGCTGTTTCTTTACAGATCAGGCAACACCTCAGCGCTCTCTATCTGTTTATTTTCCCTACAGCGGTGCAATGGTTATGGATGATAAAGCTCAGGGAGTCCCAGGTGTTCCCCTGGACAAAGACTTTATGGCCATCTTCTATGGCTTTATTGTGTCAAGCCTGACTTTATTGACTGCAGAATGGAAAGCAGAATGATATAGTATGTCTTCCAGAGATCTACCACATGTTGCCAGCAGAGAAGCTACAGGAGAGTTGAGAGACTTTGAGAAAAAAAAACATTTGAAAATGTCTGTGGAACTGTTGCTCATCTTGCTACTATGAGGCCAGTGACAGTCACAAAGTCAGACAAACAGATTTTGAACGCTCAATCTGCTGTGAATGCTCCTCAGCTGCGAATGCCTCCAGAAAACGGATACTATGCAGAGTTCACAGAGGAAGTGTGAACCTGTGTCGATAGGGAAGCAAAAAAGACAACTGCTGAACGTCTCTTTGCCTCGGGATGACAGGAGCAGAGGTGTCAACCACACTGGTCACAACTCATGAAATTGCAAACAAGTGACACAGAAAGTTGTGATGGTTGACAGGTTCATGACAGACTATAGACCCAAAGAGAGAAAGCAGTTGCTGTGTGTTGTCATTAAAACGGCTTTCTACCAGAGAAACAGACCAAATGAAAAAACAGTTTTTGTTGTTTCAGTTGATTTATTCAAATGAACCAGTCAACTCTGAGAGCATCACAAATGGAAATCTGTCCAGGATCTGATTGCTCATCAGTATTCCCCTTCTTTTTTTCTCTTCCATCCCTAGCTTCCTGAACAATTACAGAGCATACGTTGGGTTTTGCACTTGGCACAACTTTATCTGAGTGCCATTTGCAGTGGCAGAAGGCCTGTACTGACTGTATTGTAGAAGTGGAACTGATCAGAGCTGACAGTCACGGATGCCGTTACGCGCAGGGTCCATTCCGCCACAGAATTTGTTTATGCTACGATCGTTCACACTGTATGATGAGAGTAAATGAGCTAATTTGCATTAGAATCACAATTCCTGGTAGCAGAAGGTGGGAAGATGTGGGCTACATTTTTTGTTTCAGCAGCGATTGACAAATTGCATCTGGAAGTGCCTCCTACACCACAAGTAGTCTGAGCAGGCAGTTAGCCAGGATACAGTGATTCATGCTCGGTAAGGGTGCTTCACAGTATGCGGATACGTCTCTTGAGTGCACAAAACCACTGGAGCATAGTTATCAGGAGCAGAGTGCCGCTGCCATTTGAGAAGCTGCTTATGGAAGTCCCCTGACAGTTCTTTTTGCATCTGTTTTTTTCCTGTTTGTTCGGATAAAATGACATAATGTCTCCACAGACAGGAAAAAAAAGGTCAGTCAAGTTACTGTAATTCATTACCATCAGAAAGCTTTCAATGGGGTTGCTTTCCTAAGAGGTCACTGAGGTCACCGCTTACCACTGACCCGTTCTCTCCGAGGCGCTACGCTGAGTCACTGCCCTCGTCCTGTCAACTTTGACGACAATTTTTTTGGATCCTTTTGACAAGAACGAATGAATAAAGCACAGTGCTGTAACTTTGGGACTTATCTTTTAATCTGTTTCTAATTAGAGATCGATGTGCACAAAATGCTCATGCTCAAAAGTTTCATATTTCTCTAGTAAGCGCCCTGCATGCAAATCATTAGCAAAGTTTCTCTTAAGAGGGGCGCAGGAATGGTTTTGATAATAACACCCATAAAAAGGAAATGTGAGAGTATATATATAATACACTGTATTAGCAGGAGAAATAACCACACTCCCTTGATTCCATCAAGACTTTATGGCTCTCCCAGTGAGTGTAATTAGCAAACATAAAAACTAAAATCAGCACAGAATAAAATCCTTGAGGAGAATTCAAAGCTCCTGCACATGTTCAGGATCCTTGAATGTGAAAAGAGAGAAACCTAGATATCATAATGTGAAAATATTCTAAATATAGCGGACACTTAAACTGATATTGATTTTGTTTTTTAGGTGTGCCTTTCTTTCATGTGGCTAAAATGTGTTTTTCTGCCGTCCCCGTCCGCAGCACTGTATTGCTTTGCTCCGGTGTCGGTGCTCCAGTCTGTTTCTTTATGCTGGGGGCACGCCGACCGTCATCTACTGCTGCTGCTCTTTTGTCATAGTACATACAGGTACATACATGAAATTTGACCTCTGCATTTAACCCATCCTTAGTATTTTAGAAGCAGTGAGCTGCTGTAAGCGCCCGGGGAGCAACTTGGGGTTTAGTGTCTCGCTCAAGGACACTTCGACATGCAGTCTGTAGGAGCCGGGGATCGAACTACCAACCTTGTGGTTAAAGGACGACCCGCTCTACCCACTGAGCTACAGCCGCCCCGAAAAATGCAATTCTTTCAGAAATCTCCAAATGTCAAAAGTTTTTGATATCAAATCACAGCTTGGCTTTTTCTATGATGTTGGACATTATATACGTCTAGCATAATGTTCTTCCTGATACACTTTAAATTAATTAATTAATTAATTTTTATTTCTGATTAATGACTGTAACAACTTGACACACAGTAGCAGTCCATCCATCCTTCCCTCTCTCGCCCTCTGTTTCTCTGACTGAGATTAAACACTTCTTACGAGCTTCTTTCTCCTCAGTCTCCCCGCTCTAATGTGGTTAAGCTCCGACTCAACCATTTCCGCTAGCTGGATTCGGCTCAGCGGAGGCACCAAAGGCACAATAAAACACCCCCGCCCATCCACTTCTCTGTAGCACCCACACTGTGTCCTCCGTACACCCATGTCCCAGCTGAATAGGAGGAGGAAGGGCAGTAAATGGGGACATTTATCTAGATGACATCCCCATCAGCAACCCTAGGGACATGCACCCTGAACACCACACTCAACATGAAACGGTAGTGTGATTGTGTGCAGTTGAATATGCAAAGTTTGACTTAGATCTCGTGTTATAATGTGTGAAGTGAAGAAGAGTGAGCAGAAATGAGCAGATAAAAAGCAGCAAATCCTCCAACTGAACTCGGCTGTGAATTCTTAAATAGACAACGTTGTTCACAGCCAGAGCAGCAGAGTCACTGCTGCTTCAGTCAATCTACTTTACAAATGATCCCATCACCCTCTCAACACTTTGTTTTGTTTCTCCATAACCACGCTGATGCGCCAAGGCTCTACCTTGTTGATGGCGTGGTGAATTAGAACACTCCAGCTTAATTACTTTTACTGAAAATCTAAAAAGATAGGTTTTTTAAATCTTGTTGATGGCGTGGTCCTTGCTAGTGAATTAGAACACTCCAGAAAGATTAGGGTTTCACTGTTTTTGCTTTCTGCTGTTTACAGCCTAAGTTATTGGCCCAATGCTAACTAAAGATTGGAAATTATTGAATTTTGATATAAGGATCATGCTTTGATTACAACATTGTTATCCTGTTAATATTATTTCAATAGTATGTTGTTATTTTGTGTCAAGCTCCAAAAAACACTTAATCCTACGTTTACCATGATGCAACCAACAGCATATTTTTTTGTTAAAGCCTCACCACCGGGCTAACACTTTCAAACCCCGTGTCCCAGTTAGTAACTGGCTGTCTGTTAGAAAGTTGTAGTCTTCAAGCTGAAACTGAAAGTTTTAGTTTTTTGGCCCAAATTGAGATAATCCCGATGACATCATTGTGGTTATTTTTAAAAGTAAAAGCTAAATGACTCAGCAAACTCAATAGCTAATGGGTTTAGTAAAAGCAGCAGGGAAATGTTAATGCTAATGGGAAATGAAGTTGCCCCTTTAAATGCCTGATTAAAATCTCTATTTTAATTCAATTTGTGAATCCAATTATTTATTTCTCTTTTTAAACTGCAATAGAATTTTAAATTCCATTATTTATTTATGAATTCATGAACATATTTTTAAATGATGTACTTATTGACTGTTTTATGGTGTTTTTGTAAATCCCTTTTTAACTTGAACTATTTATTGATGGATTAATATTTCATTTGTATTTTTTTTTTTATACTTCTTCATTTTATTGCCCATTAAAATGACAAATAATGAATTGCTTTGTAATTTCGTCCATTTATTCATAGATTAATGAATCAATTTGTAAACAAATTTATTAATGGCTATTTTTATGTACAATTAGTTATTAATCAATTAAATTCTTTATTACTATTTACGTGACTCCTGTGGTCCTCCATAGATGACAACCACCAGGAGACTCTCTTCTTTGAAATTGTGCTTCGAGGCACATTTTGGAGAGGCAACTCAACCACAATGCACAAGGTAAAAAAATATATTTCATCAGTTTTACTGCTTTCCTTTCAGCCTTCAGTGTTGTAGCTCGAATGATTTGGCAGCTTGAGTAGCAAAAAAGGACCATTTGAAAAGCAATATTTTGGCAAATAAGGGACAATAAACTTGGATGTTGCTACAGGCGATCAGCCTATTGTCACTTTTTGGATGTGTGGTTTGAGCTTCAGTATATGAAGTCAGGAAGAAAAGAGCATTGGACAAATTTTCTGCCACTTTTTTTTTATTTTATTAAACCGTTACTATATGTTGTTTTGTGTTATTTTACAGCATTTTCAACATCCAAACCTGCAAAACTAATGACATTCCCATCAGCCTCAACTGTACTTTGTGTTTAATGCTAATTAGTGAATGTCAGTGAATGTTCTAACATGCTAAGCTAAGATGCTGAGTACAGTAAACATTATACCTGCTAAACATCAGCATGTTAGCACGCTGACGTGAGCATTTAGCTCAAAGCTAAAGCCGGTCTCACAGAGCTGCTGGCATGGCTGTAGGCACTAAACACTAAGTGCTGCATTTTATCATCTAGTGCTAAAATGATGATTTATTAAGTGATGAAGCATTACAGTTATTTATAAAGCAAACATGCCAAACATTTGCTGTTACAAGTTTCTCTAAAATGAGCATTTGCTGCTTTTCTGTGATTTATATTGTTGTAAACTACATAGCTTTAGGTTTTAGACTGCTGGTCAGACAAAACAACCAATTTGAAGATTATCCTGTAATCCCTGAGTAATTGTGATGGTAATTTTACACAATTTTATGCCATTTTATGGACAATCAAGTCATTAATTAAAATAAAATATTGACAGATTAATTTGTACTGGAAATAATCATTAGTTGCAACCCCACCAACTGTTTGGGGATTTACTTAAGCAGAAATAAAATGACATGTTTCTAGATACTTTAAGTATGACACTTCCATGCAGTTGCACATGTAAGAGGCACGAAAGGAGTTCAAACTTGATTCTTTAACTAGAGGAGGGATCAACAGTTTTCCTAACAGAACAACAGAGTTTAATTAAACCAAACTGGTTTGACTCTCTATTCATCACCTGATATCCCTCCGAGGTTCTTGACTTAAAAGACAAACAGGCTATTTTCTAACTGTGGCTTAATGCTGCGAACATGCTCCCCTACTGCTGCGGGGCATCTCACAGTCCACATAAAGGTCAACACTGCTGCCTCGCTGGCAATGATCAAGGGGTTGTGCTGTATGTTGAATTCACTGACTAGTTGGATACTGAGCTGTGCTTTACGGAAGACATTCAGCGATAGGAGGATTTCTTTTTTATGGATTTAGAGAGCAATTCAGTCACGTGCTGTTTCTCAAACGTTTCCCCCACTCTTTGTCCCCATTTCCACCTTTCTTTTCTGATCTCAGCACGTTGACCTTTGACTCTAAAAGGAGAAGCCCGACAGGATCGTCAGACGCCCACATGTGCCTGGGTGTCAGAGATGAGGTCTCATGGGAGGGGGTCCCGTACCAACGTCAGGCAACCCAAAGACAAACCAATCTGTCACAGTAACCGACTCTGACAAGACCCCCAAGATTAATCCTCCACTACTGATTGCTGTTAGTTTGCCTGTCGATAAGTCTGGAGTTATAGACGTGTGGTACATTCAGTGGTGGTAGGACCTTACAGTTGTTAGGATCTTAAGCCTAACTGGTAGAAAATTAAAACGCTTCATATTTTTCATATATTTTCAGGAGCTATGAAAACATGTTTTCAATTTGACCAGCATTTATTGATATATTTTTGTTTCACAATATTGAGTTAAAACATGTAAAACACAATTGAACTTCTGAGATTGTTCCATTACAACGGCATTTTGTTCGTTTAGCCTGTACAAACAGAAATGTAAATTTCAATCAATTCAACATCAATTTGTGGTTATAAGGGGGGGGGGAACTTATTGGCACAGTAACTGGGCTTTCTGAACTTTACCAACCAAACCAGGCAGCAACCTCAAAGTGAAGTTTGGGTACTATTGTGTGGATTCAGAGACCTATAGGCTACCACAACCTGTATAGTACCCACTATAGTAGGAGACGCTGTAAACAAATGACTTGGCAGATGGATGAATAAAATATACACTGCTCAAAAAAAATTAAGGGAACACTTAATCATCACAGTATAACACCAAGCCAGTTAAACTTCAAGGATATCGATCTGTCCATTTAGGAAGCACAAGTGATTGTGAATCACTTTCACCTGCTTTGGTGCAAATGAAAGAGACGGTTGTAACTCAGCGGATAATTTTTTTTTTTGAGGTAAATCAACTTCCCCATTATGAACGCTTGAATAGTCCTTATTTAAATCATTAGGTCCTAAAAGTTGTAAAAGGCACTAATTGCTGAATCCAGAGTTATTTTCCTTCCTCCGTTCATGTGAATGAGACCCAGGCAGAGGGCTGGAGCGAGGGCTGGAAGGAGAGTTAAAGGAAACGCTACTGCGCCTGCTCTATGGGCCCAATGGATGCGGAAGATCGCCGGATGATCCGGGTACTTTATGTCATCATCCAGGAACTTTATCTCATCATCCAGGTACTTTATCTCATTATCCAGGTACTTTATCTCTCGGCAGTCGAGCCATTTTGGCATCATGCGCCACTGAGCAACTCTCATAGGAATGAACGGGAGCCCGCCTGCAACGCTTGAATTGAATCCCGAGGATTGAATTCCATCTTTTCATCTCACTTTTGGAAAGAAATCCCCAAATGTGGAACTATTCCTTTGAAAAAAATCTTAAAGTGTTAAGATAAGAGAGACACACACACACACACACACACACACACACAGATTGTATACAGTACATTGAAGGTTTAGCTGTTCTACAGTATGTTCAAAATCACATACTATCTACATATCTGTTATAATGTAATGTTTCATATTAACATATTATATCAACACTATACTGAACTGTTAGTGTTGTGATTTAATTGGGTTCATGTCAAGTTTGCATGAATATCCAACCCCCACCTGATATCTGTAGCTGGAGTTTGCTGAAGTACAACCATCTGAGGCTATAAAAAGCTAACATGCATCACCATGAAGGACATCCGCCACTTAATAAATAAAATGCAACTCAGATGGCTCTTAAATGTCGACATGCCACACTGCAATAATTGTGTTTACAGGCCCATAAAGCAATCCTAGCTCAGGGGGTAATCTTTATTGTACCCACCTACCACCAGTGAGAGCAGATTGTGTGGTTCTCAGTGAGCAATCCACTCACCTCTACTATTAATATCTCTACTGAGCATGAAGGAAGAGGAGACACCATTAAAATGGTGCTGGAAGGATTTGACCCAAAGCTAGCAGGGGCGCTGGTGGTGGCATTAGCCTTACAGCAGAAAAAAGGCATTTCAAATATGTGTTGAAAATGGTGCGAAAGAAAGCCATTGTAGTGCAGTGAGATCGGTGAGGCCGGGCTTATCCACATGTCAAGGCACTGTTGTGTGGGAGGCAAGTCTTAGGCTACATCATTTACTTTATTTTGACATATAAGGCTCTAACGCAAGACTTTCCTCATTCTACTCATGCAACAGTGACACTGATTTTTATTTTTTTTTTAAACACGGAGCATGTGGGGAAGTATTTCTGGTACAATGGATTTTTTATTAACCACCTTCATTTTTTAAAATTCCCAGTAAGGAATTTGGTTGCATCCCATTTATTTTATTGCATGTCTCCTCGCTCCTCCATTCTCACATAACTTACAGGTCAAGTTCCATCATTAGAAGGAATATGTGCCTTCTAAAACCGTACATTTGGAATGCAAACTGCAGCCTCCAACTGTACTCCAATGTAGTCTTCAATCTGCGTTTAGGAAAAAATCACAGCACAGCGACAGCAGCCCTAAAAGTATTACATGATTTTATTGAGTCCTTAGACAACAAGCAACATTGTGCAGCCCTTTTTTATTGATTTATCCAAGGCTTTTGTTACTGTAGATCACACAATTTTAAGACTTTGCAGTGTTGGACTGTCGGAACAAACTGTCCTTAGGTTTGGTAACTATTTATCAGGCAGATCTCAGTGTGTGCAGGTAGACGGCATCACTTCCAGCTCCCTTAATGTACCTAAGGGTGTGCCACAGGGATCAGTCCTGGGGCCACTTCTTTTTATTATATATCAATAGTCGTGGTCAAAATGTTCCCAATATAAAATTCCACTTATATGCCGATGACACTGTGATTTACTGCTCTGTGTATTCACCAAACAAGGCTCTCTGTCAGCTACAACTTGCTTTTAATACTGTGCAAAGCCCCCTGTGTGGCTTAAAACTTGTTTTAAATGCTGACAAAACAAAACTCATGCTGTTCTCAAATGTAAAATCTAAGCCACTGAATCTCCCACCTGTCACCACTTTTCAGGGCTGCCTAGGATGGTCTGCCTTGTCCACCCGTAGACTGAACAACTGGCGTGTTCTCATTTATAAGGCTATTCTTGGTCTGCTTCCATCTTACCTACGGACCTACATCCTTCAAAAAAGTACGGGAAGTTACTGTCTACGCTCACTGTAATTAATCCTATTAACTGTCCCCAAAGTCCGTACTGAACTGGGAAAATGGGCATTTAAGTATGCTGCTCCCTTTTCTTGGAATCAGTTACAAAATGACCTGAAACTTGGAGAGCTGGTCTCACTGAATGTCTTTAAAGTGCTTCTAAAAGACTTGGAAGCAAGCACATCTGGTTGTAGATGTTTTGAATGCTGATGAATGTTTTTTTTTTTTTTTCGATATCTTTATGATTCTGTAATTTTCTCTTTGTCTTTGTTTTCAAATTGTTATGTTTGTTTTATGTCTGCAACTGTGTAACTGTGCTGCTGCCTATCTTGGCCAGGACACTTTTGGAAAAGAGATTTTTAATCTCAATGAGTTTTTACTGCTGGTTAAATAAAGGTTAAATAAAGGTCAAATAAAAAAATACATTATGCTTACAAATATAATCTCTACCTGGATTATGTATCTACCACACTGGAGTATTAGGGAGGAGATCGGGGTGTGGGACTTTGACTCCAGCGACCAGGGTTCACATCCCAATAGACAAAGAGAAGACATATTGTACCAGATTTGGCTACAAGAGATAATTTCCATCTGCAGTCCCTGGACAAACACTAATGCAATGATATATGTTTGAGTTTAGATCCTGGAACAATGAGAACAATACAGTATCTGTGAAATTTCTCTTTTTCCACATGAGAAGGACAATGTTTCAACTCCTCTCAGACTGAGCATTGCCTTTTTCCTCCCTTCCTGACCACCAGTAAAGTCTTATCGTGGAGCTGTCCGTGGTGCTGGAGATTCTACACCGCTGCCTCCATTCTGACTCGACAACCTGCCGACACCATCTTGGCTCCAATTACACAGAGAGCGTTCCAAGGTGGGCGAGCCAGCGCTCTTTTTATCGCCTTGCTTGCTCATTGTTGTGGGAAATGCTCACAGAAAGCACGATTGGATTCAAATATGCCCACGTCTGCTTGTCCTTGGCTAAATGTGCTGCCGCTGTTCAGGTGGTCATCTCATTTGGGTAATTGCATTTAAAAAGACACTCGCCTCCTCATTGGATGAGTAGGAATATAATGCCGGAATTTGCCAACAGCAAGCTTTTTTGCTGCGTGAAGTAATAAGATAAGAGAGTTGTTGGCGCAAAATCAAAAGTGACATCACCTGATAGGAGAAGACGCATCCATCCTGGGAGCTGTAAAAAAAAAATCAGACAGCAACATGAAGAGGCTAAATAGCGCTGCTGCTCATCAAACTATATCCGCAAGCGGAAGATAAAATCAAAAGCTTTAAGACGCGGAGATAAAAGCATAGCAGAGGATAGACTGTCAGAGAGCGGGATGGGATGCAGAGGCCAAAGCAGTGTGTGTGTGTGTGTGTGTGTGTGTGTGTGTGTGTGTGTGTGTGTGTGTGTGTGTGTGTGTGTGTGTGTGTGTGTGTGTGTGAGACAGAGAGAGTAATGTAGAGAGGTTGAGGAGGTAAGGATTTGCAGAGAGGTTAAGTGAATTCCATCAGTGTGTTCTGTCTGAGGCAGAATCACAGGCAAAGTGAAGTATGACTGCACCACAATGTCCACACACACCCACACACACACACACACTAGACACGACACCACACTATGCTGCCCAACAGCCAGTAAAGGTCTATGTGTGTGTGTGTGCTGATAAAGAGAGGGAGGCCAATCACAGCTTAAAATAACAGAATCATAATTCATTCAATGACTTCTTGAGGAATATACATATAAAAGAGCACAATAAATATTCACATTTGTGCCCTTCACTGACAATCGTGAGCATGCAAGTGGAACAAGTACTGCACAGGTGTTACTAATAACATTAACAAGAGCTCCACTCTCTTCAAGTGTCCCAGTGTGACAGTATGAACCCGAAGCAGCTAAATGGAATTATTTAAAAGGCCAATGAAAGTTTAAAAAAAATCTGACCACTGATTATCCTCAATACCTGATTGATGAAACACGACCATACACGACTCACACCTACCGACTTGAGTCGCATGTCTTGCAAGAAAATTGAAAGTCAGTTGCAAGTCTTCAAGGTATCTGACCTATAGGACCATTTAAAAAGCACCACAACATTTTTCTATCAAAGCTGTTTTAATAGTTTCACCAAAACAATCTCAACAATGGTCCACTTACTAAAGCTATTGTGTTCCATCGTATCGCACAGTCTTTCTCAGCAGAGTTTGTTACAAAGGTTTAGCTGAGACAAAGTCCTCAATCCCTACCTTATAATTAAATATTCAAAGTGTGACTCTATGCAAAGTTGCTGTCCAAAAGTCCAAAGTAGCCTCAAGTCTGCATTCTTGTGAATTAAAGCGTAGGTTTCATGAAGTCCATCTTAATGCAGCACTCACATTTATGCTGAAAAGGTGATTCGTTGCTTTACTCATCCTTCCTCTCTGCACTGACCATTAAATAATACCTGCTTAGAGTGACTACACATTCCAAAGCTCAGCTGTATCTTATTAGATTATTCCTTAGTTATGTCCTTGACAAATACGAGGTGCCACAAAAAAATGTGCTTCCTAAAACAGAACTCTTTACTTAAAGGTTATAGCCCTTAATGGTCAATAAAACATGGAACCTTCAATCTCACCTAAATCTCATAAAAGCAAAACCCTTTCTCTTCATCGAGATCATTGAACATCCTGTTTCTATAGCTAATGGTAATGTAGCTGATCGTAACTGTGCACACGAGATCTTTGGCTTTTGGTTAATTTCTTTTTCTTCTCCTTCACACGAGGCTCTACACTATAGAAGTTTTTAATGAGACAATATGTTCGTAGTTGTAATATGAAGCTTCAACAGACTGAGTTAGCTGAATGAAGTGGGTATCTTCCAAAATAAAGCTATTTTTAGTACGAAATCCCCTCTTTGTGTTTCCCCAGACAGTGTTTTCTTCTTGAGCTGTGGTGAAGGTATTAACATGAAAATAAACCAACATGGAACTTCCAGGACAAAGATAACCTCTTGATGTGTTGAACTCAAACACCTGAAGCCTCATATTAGCCTCAACTAAACTTTGGAATGCATTTTTGCACAGCATGAGGACTGAAGATTTTGCATTTTGTCCCCCTATGCTTTACAGTGTAGGCGCTCTGCGAAAGGGAGGATTACAACAACCAATAACTCTTTCAACGTACATAAGGCACGCAAGTATTGTATTAAGATCTGAAAATACCGGGAACTAAAGCAGCCCAGCTTAGTCTTTTACTCTGAGTCCAAGTCTCAAGCCTCAGGTCTACAGCTCTGTGAGGTTTGCACGGAGGAGGGAAATTCTGGACTGATGGGATTCCAACGTCACTAGGCGGCAGCAAAGGCCTCATTCACAAGCAGAGAGAGAGACTATGAGGCAAAAACCTGGTTTGAATTGTGACATCTGCCATCCTTTACCCTCTAATGTAAGTCATCCAAACAGTTCATTCTTTACCCAGCATCCTTTATTAAACGTGACGTAAAGTGTGTGCGTGGTGACCTGTTCGCTCATTGTGGCTGATCACTTGAGACAACAATCATCCCACAGCAATCTAAAACCAATGACGGCACTGATAACTCACTCAGTGGAACACAAACACGTCCGACTGCTCCCTGTACAGCCGACTGGAAATAAACCAATTAATGCAGCTCTGTGTGTCTCCAGGGAAACGGACAGTCAGGACCACCTGTGAATCCGTGGCCTGTGTGTGTGTGTGTGTGTGTGTGTGTGTCGGTGTGTGTGCTGACAGTGTCAGGCAAATCCCCCACTGGAATGGACAGATGTACTTGTCTGTGAAGTAGAAGAACAGCGCATGTTTCACACATACAGAGTGTGTCTGATAGGTAAGTGATGGTTGACTAAGAAAAGCCCCTCATTGGTGGAGTCGAGCAGAAGTGGGAGTTAGATGATATTTTCTGACGTAGCTGTCAGTTCGCTTGTGTGTGTGTGTGTGTGTGTGTGTGTGGTGTTAAGTCTCATCACTTGAGGCTGCTGTAGGTGGATGGTGTGCATGTAATGTATGTGCGAGTTCACATTTATCATACATGCACATGGTTGTCTGTATGTGCTGTATGACACTTTATTACACGGCTGCGTTGAATACTCGATTCTGATTGGTCAATCACGGCGTTCTGCGGTCTGTAATTTCTGTATTACAGGCCGTTGCCATGTATAACAGACCGTTGCTATGTATAACAGACCGTTGCTATAGGCGCAGCTCAGATGTCGGACTCTGGCGGACCGTTTTTGTGTCAAAGTATTGATTTCTTCAGTAAGTAGCCGTGTAATAAGCGGGATAATGTACAGCTAGCGGGTCATTGTTGAGAAAGAATCCCCTTCAGGACGATGAGAGACCTCTCCGCTTCACGTCGGGGTGCAGCATCGCCCTGTCGGGGATTCTTTCACAACAATGACCGGCTAGCTGTACATTATCCCTTACTTAAATAGTGTGTGTGTGTGTGTGTGTGTGTGTGTGTGTGTGTTAACCTGCGGTCACACTTCCTCTAATTGTGAATTAATGACAAGCCATACAAAATGCAGCTGCATGTGACATCCTATGGGGTTCGCCATCCTGCGGCTAATGCTAGCTAACTCTGATGTCCAGGTGTGTGGAAGGACCGTGTTGAGGATGTCTGCTCCAGCAGAGGCTGCACTCAGATGAGATCCTCCCATCAAACCAAGCCTGTGTGGCTAAAGTGGCAGGTAACCAAATCGATCCCACTTCTTCTTCTACCTTCTGGGTTGTTGCTTCCCGGGAGCATGCTGGATCCACACCGCCATTTCATTAAAAAAAAAGTTTCTTCTCATTTCTCAAAAACAAAAGTCCAACAACTAACAAGCAGCGACAACACTTCAATCAGTACCACTGTGCCATGTTCGATGTGTTCAACAGCCAGTCAAAAATTGGGGAGTGTGGGAAAATGTTTAAGCCTGTGATATTGCTGTAAGTGCAGCTTCGGTACAGCAGGAGTCAGCAATAGCTTCTAATTACGGTCCTCTGTGGTATTCACTCCTTCCTGACAACCAGCACATTTAATTGCTCCATTAGCTACGACTCAAACATCTCAAAAGATCCAAAGTGATTTGAGTCAATGTATGAACTGAACGCAGCACAGCCACATAAAAGTGCACGGGGCATTTTAGCATAAGACTTAAGCTCTCCACTGTATATCTGTGTGACTTATTAACTTTAAGAAGTCTTCACAACGGATCAATATTTTGCAAGCCCCCCGTACTGCATGTCGACACTACTTTCCTTTGTATGTCCCAATATCGATTTTCCACCTTTTCATCTCCTTACTTTCTAGACTTTGTGGTTTTGGAAGTCTGGTCTGTAAAATTTTAAGACACAATAAATCTTTAATGAACCCTGGAGGAAGTGTTGGGTTGTACAGCCGCAACAAAAACAAAAAAACACATACATGAGGGGAATTCATGTAGCTCTTTAGTCTTTGATGATAATAGAAGATAAATCATTTTAAAGCAATCCAGGACTTTGTTTTAATCAAACTGGGGCCCTCTACTTTTCCACTGTGGTGGCCTTTAGGTTATAAAGAACAAGTGGTGCTGCGGCGACTAACCTCTAGCCGGTCAGGATCAGTGTGGTGGGGTCGATGTTGCGTCACGGCAGGACGTGCGTTTTTCGGGCTCCACCCACTGTCCAGAAGAGGGCGGAGCCTGTGTGAGTTAGAACAAAGTTTACAATGTTGTGAAATTGTAACCCTAGTTCTACAAGCACAGGCGGAGCCCTCTGCCGAGGACCCCTGTCGCCCCTGTGCCGCTCTCTGAAGAGGGTTTGGGATGGTAGACAGCGGTGAATACCGCCTTATATACTGTGGGGTCCGCACGTATTCGGGTAGGCGTGTCCTGATTGGCCGGCTACATCTATGTAAAGTTCGGTGGGCGAATGCGTGCCTGTGATTGGAGGAGAGTATTACCCACAGAGTCCAGTAGAGGGCTCCGCCTGTGCCTATAGAACTAGGGTCCCAATATCGTAACCTTTGTTCTGTACCATCAATAAATAAACTACAACTGGGACTTGCTACTTATTTAATTAGTGTTTTGATCAGTATTTATCTCTTAATTTCTTCCTCAGGGAACATTTCCTCAACTCAAACATGCACAAAACCTTTTTCCATCTCTCCTACAGTAGATCAGTGTATCACAAAGCTCACACTGACTTCTTTATCTGACTGATGGCAGGGTTCAGATTTCAGTATCCACACCAGTGGCTGTACTGTCAGTCTCACTCTGTCCCTGAACTCTGCTTCAGCTGCCTCACACAGCTCCCTGTGGACTGTCCACTAGATTTCAAAGATAACTCCCACATACCCTGAACCTCAGCTCTCCCACAGCTACTCGGTATACTCACTGTCCTGTCCAAAGACACACACACACAAACACACACACACACACACATACACACACACACACACACACACACACACACACACACTAAATGGCTGGACTGATGCCCACAAAACAACAAGGCTCGCCCTACTGAGTTACACACGCTTGCATCAATTGAGCTTGTGTTTGTAACTGTTCAATATTTTCCTCGTTGTCCTATAGCCTTAGTTAGGTATAGAAACACATGAGCGAACACACATAGAGAGTGTCTCTCCCTGTCTGAGTGCCCTCTCCATTGCTCTGCCTCTCTTAGTTAGGGGCTGAAGAGGCTTTTTGTAGTCTTGAAATAAGCCTTTCACAGCGCGGCTATACAGACACCACCCATGAGGGAGGCTGGATGGGTCTGTGCTGAGTGCAAGGGGAGAGAGCTGTGGGCCGACATGCCCGGGGTGTCTGATTAGATTAGGTTCTGGTTAGAAGTGTGTTGGTGGGGGGGGGGGGGGGGGTCGTTGAGAGGTGAACACCGCCTCTGGGGACGATATAGCAATGCAGGATGGGGCAGGATGTCAGGAGACCAGCCTGGCATGCTGGCACGTATCCAGACATGGAGAGGCTGAACGAAGGGGTTGAGAGGTGCATAATGTAGGTTGTAGAGTGTTTTAGGAAACGACATGTGCAGGGCAGCTGTGACTCAGAGGGTAGAGCAGGTCGTCCACCAAACGGAAGGTCGGCGGTTCGATCCCCCGGCTCCTCCGGTCACATGTCGAAGCGACCTTGAGCAAAACACTTAACCTCACATTGCTCCCCGAAGGCTGAGCCATCGGTGCGTGAATGAAAGTATTTAATTAGATCCTGATGGGCAGGTTGGCACCTCGCATGGCAGCCTCCGGTGGTCGGAAGACTAGAAAGGCGCTATATATAAATGCAAGTCCATTTACCATGTGGATATTGTAATGTTTGAGTTCACTATGTCTATGTCTGTCAGGCGTTTCGTCCCTCTTTCCAACACTGTTCCAGAGGCAGATGTCTCTGAAACTGTGAGCCAGATTGCCATGATTGGTGTTTGGTGACCTTTACTTTTTGCACCACCAAAAAGCCCCACTTGTGCACAAGAAATAGTATAATTTCTAACATTTATAGAGTACGTGTGTGCTCCCTAGAGGATGAGTCCTTTCTATTTTAGACGTTTTTCTAGCACAGGTCTTAGGCTACCATATCTTATAGTTTGAATAACATGAAGGCTTCTAACACCTTGATTATATTGATTCTAAAGACCCTGTTTAGCTTTTTCATTTGCTTTGTGCTGTTTGCTGCCGTTGTCTGTGAATCTACCAGCTGATATGAAGATCTGTGGCTTCAGGATCCTCAGAGAATGTTCACCACTTTACAACTTCATGTCAAAAAATCTAAATGATCACTTTAACAGAGAGTGGTGAAATAGATGTGAATATTCCACATTCATCAGCTGCAGTGTTTTCAGGATGTGACGCCCCTCCCCCTGTTTGTCTTGGAGGCTGCCCTGGCCAACCTCAGCAGGCAGTTGGCTGACTGAGGGAGGGTCGTCAGTTTGATTGAGCTCACCTGGGCCTTCCAGGCTATAAAAGCTGCCCCATGTGCTCACTGTCTCTCTCTCGCTCTTCCTGCAGCCACATCCACCTGACATTACCTTTGTTAGGTTCTGCACCTTCAACACCTCCACAGCAACGTATAATGCCACACATCCATGCACTACATTCATTTGATGACATTACTGATCTACGCACTCCATTGTTCATTTTATGTTGACCTTATAGTTTAATAAATTGTTTGGGTTTTTTATATATAACCTTGCGTGGACTCCCTTTTTGTTACATTCCCTGAGCCAGTTTGTAACACAGGAGAACATGAGGCTGTTGGGTGTTAAAGGCTGAACTGAAAATCTAGAAACAACAGTGCGGCACAGGCCCTAGGATTCTCAAGGTGTTCAGTCACTCGGTGCACTATACTAATGGTTGCATCATCACAGCAGTGTGTGTATGCAAACTGGTAAGGAGTCTAGCTGTGGGCCTACCTCCAGCCGGAGTTCGCTCACTATGAGCTTTTCCATGCACTTTCATCACAACAGAGGTTAGGTTGAAAATCATTATTCTCCTGTGGACAGGGTTTCTTAGAGACAGGTGTGATGATTGCCTTTTTCCATTGTGTCGGTATGAGAATCCTCTGAGGGACCTCTGGAAATGGGGCACCAGGCAGAAGCCAATTCATCTGTGCATGTTTTTAAAAGAAAAGCAGAGACACCATCTAGATTTGTGGCCTTGTTGACATTAATTTGCTTAAGGACCTTGTTGACAGATTCAGGGTCAGTAATGATTTCTTTGTAGGTTTCATGTTGGTGGCTGTTTTCATGGAATCCCATAGTTCTCTAGAGTTCATGGCCTGGAGGTTTTTTCCTCTATTGCCTCCCCATGGTGTTCCCTAGCTTCTTTCAGCCTCTGGTTCAACTCCTTTTGTATAGTTTTTAGTTGTAGGTGGTTGTTGCTCTTAAATGCCTGCTTTTTTTTTTTTTCTACTGTTAATGCAGTCCTTCACCTCCATTGTGATGTAAGGACATCACAGCGTCAACACAGAATTTAATTTAAAATTGCGGTAACCTCTGTGACATTATCAAGATCCGGCTCTCAATAGAAAGTATTCCAGTCTGTGTATAGAAATCAACCTTTCAGTGAATATTAAGATAGCAAAGATTTTATAGGCCAAGATGTAGTGTTGAAGGCTTTATAAACTGCAGATGTAACGGGGCGGTAGACAACTGCCTCACTCAGAGCACACTCGCACAGACCTGAATTTCGGATTTGACACATGCAATGACCTAAAATCGAGGTGGATTATCGAGGGGTTAATGTACTCTCAAACTGAGATTATATCATTTTACACCATGTTAAGGTACAAAACTGGCCTGTGGCCTACTGTAACTGTATTACTACTACTTATTGCTGTAATGATAATAAATGGTAACAGTTTGTGAGGTGTCGATATAGTACTTTAATCATCCCTTGAATGGGGAATTTGCATAAGAATGTAAGCAGTGGGTATACTAACACAGATTACAATTGCTACAATCAAAAGTGATTGGCCAGACTACATGCCAAATCACTGTCCCCCCAGAGTCCAGTGTCAGTGTATGGCATATTGTATTAGTGTAAAAACAGAACCAGCATTAAAAGGACTTTGAGCATGTTAAAGAGAGGACAACAAGCTGCCAGAGTGTGCCAGAGCTCCATTAATGCAGAGGAAAGAGCCCGGGGCTGCAATAGAAAACACGCAGAGAGACAATGACATTTGTCATTATTATCTTTCTGGTTGTTTGATTTGGGCCAGCGTGAGATAATTTCATTTTGGCTCTGGCACCTCAAACTGGGAAATGTTTGAAGAATAACGCCTGACATCAAGAGCAGTGATGATTTGACGGTGGCAGAGGCAGAAAAATAGTCATTAGCATGTGTGTCAGGATTATACACATGATGTTGGTATCTTATTAAAAAAAGAAAAATCAAGAAAGCTACTAGTTCATTTATCACCACTACAAATAAGTTTGTTTTTTTTATTTTCAAAAAAATTAGGAGGGGCAGCACATCCCAGATTTTCAAATCAAAGAGGACAAAATACTCACATTTCACTTGTTTATTTATTCACATCACAATATAAATACTCATATGCATAAGAATAGGTTATTTCTTGACTTGGAAATCTGGGATGTGTTACCATTTTCTTTGGAATATGGTCATTGGATTTTGGGTTTAGCCCTCCACTGTAACTCCAGTTGTTGAAGCGCAACCTCCTATTCCAATAATTTTTTTTTTTTTTATGCATATAGTTGATAGGAGTAGCACATGTTGACTGAAGTATAGTTTTCCACTTCTTGAGTTGATTTGGTTCTATATAATCAATCTTTTACACCAAATGTGCAGTCACGAAGTAGAGCATGGGATGAAGAGCCTTCTGTAAGCTATTACCATGATACACAGCAGCTAATAATGCTACTAACTACATCAGACAGTCACAATGCACATTTTCTATCCAGCTCCTCCCTGATATTTCTGCTATGCTTCAGAATTTTAACCCAAGAATAAATTCTCTTCTCTACACTATAGTTGATACCATCAAGAGAAATAAATAAATAGTGTTTGTGTGAACGATATACATAAAACAGCGGGGACTGACGTTATTAAAAACAGACTTTTAGCAACTGAGGTGATAAAACATCCTGGAGGAGCCATGTAATGTTAGTTTAGCAGGTCGATTTTGGTTTTGTGAGGAAAAAGACGGAGAACACACAAGGATGTACATCAAGGCAACAATGATGAAAAAAAAAAAATTACCATGTTTTCCTTCGACTGATTTGGTCTTAATGAATTCTTCTTTTTTTCTTCTTCTTCCTTCTTTGATTAATCTCAACTTTCTACCTGGTTCCCTGTCCCGACCTCTCTGTATTGTTCTATCTCTTTATGTCTTCTATCTCTTTTCACAGTCTTGCATTAACTGAAGCCTCTGAGTATGAGTGGGAGTTATGGTAAAATCAACTATATTGAAAAGACCACGTCGTGATCTATGAAATGAATCAGCTCACACAGACAGATGGAGAGGGCCAAGGGAAAAGCAGATTAGAAGAGAGAGAGAGAGGAAGGAAAATGGACAGAGAGAAGGAAAAGTGAACCGTCATGAAACCACGATATTCTTGCTCTTAATAAAGTTTCAATCATCTCAAAATTACCTTTTTGTGTACATCTTTGGCCTCCATTGTTAAAAGTAATACCATCCATCCATCCATCTATCCATCCATCCGTTTTCTGCCGCTTATCCGGGACGAGGTCACAGTGGCAGCAGGCTAAGCAAGGTAGTCCAGACGTCCCTCTGCCCAGCAACAGCTTCCAGCTCCTTCTGGGGGATCCCGAGGCGTTCCCAAGCCAGATGAGATATATAATCCCTCCAGCGTGTTCTGGGTCTATCCCGGGGTCTTCTACCAATTGGACTTGCCCAGAAAACCTCCTTGGGCGCCCAGGAGAATACTGATCAGATGCCCAAACCACCTCAACTGACTCCTTTTCAGCGGCTCTACTCTGAGCTCCCTCTGGATGTTTGAGCTCCTTACTCTAAAAGTCATACGGATAACATAATAAAACAAACATAGACAAGAAGGATGTTTGAAAATGTGTCACAGCAAGAATAATGGATGGAACAGGAGGCAGCAAGGAATAACTGGGCAGTTTATGATCACGCTGTCTGTCGTTGGCGGTCTTGGCTCGGACCTCGGGCAGGATCTCTAACCCAGCAGGCCAATGGGAAAAGCCCCTCGGCCAACAAGTCACCAGGAAGCCATCACTATCCATTTCACAAATAATACATGCTGAGAGGGAGCTGAGCTTGGCTCAGTCAGAGTGTCCGAATGCCTGAGCTCACATTCGTCTTCCAGTCGGCAGGAGGAGAGAAAGCATCAGGCTAAGAGGATTAGCCCAAATCCTTGCTGATTTTTCTTTTTCTGTGGGTTAAAGAGGAGCCAAATCGGAGCCAAATGTCCCAGACGGCCGCCAAATGAGCATTATGCAATCTCTCCCTGATTGTCTGGGGTTTTGGGGCTTTTTGTTTCCCTGTAAGGCTTCTTGTTCGGAGATGGAAATCGAAATGATACGGGGGGCACAATAATGCGCTTCAGATCATCTAGGCCATGCAGATGAGTGCTTTCGATGAAAATCATGAGTTTCTTCTGAGTCAAATCTCCATGGCAGACGACAATCAATCCATTCATGCTTCGCCCCTACGCTCCGCATGCACTGTGTAGCTGCAGCGGGCGGAGCTCGGCCTCTTTCGGCAGCAAACCCCGTCAGCCTCCATCCACTTGGGAGTGAACAAGCTGTCCTCCGCATTTAGTTTGCCTCTTTCCCCCTCTCTGAAGCATACTGAGAAGGGAGAAGCATTAAACTTGACTGACTGTCTGCGCTCTATCTATGCCCTGCATACGCCATCAGAGAGAGCAACAGAAATACTCCAAACCAAAAGGACAGACAGGGAGGGAGAATATAGTAGAAGAAAAGAAGGAGTTAGTACAATGCTGAGAGTACGAGGGAGGCTCGTGTTGATTAGGACCAATAACCGCACCTGGTGGCCTAACATCGACAGGCAGGGCGGATTTGGTCCGCTGGAATGTTGAGGATGACGTGGAGTCTGTGGTTGTGGGTCTCAGAGCACCTGTGGTTTTCAGAAGGCTCTCCACATTCCCGGGTTGGGGGAGGGGGGGGGGTGGATCTGTTTGCCAACCGAAGCAACACCCACTGCCTACTATGGTTCTCTCGGGCACAGCAAGATGATCCACTCAACCACCCACTGTACCCGTAGAGTCCAGTAGATGGCGGAGCCTGTGTGAGTTACAACGAAGGTTACAATATTGTAACCCTAGTTCTATAAGCACATATTCGTAGGCACGTCCTGATTGGCCGAATGTATGCTCGTGAATGGAGGAGAGTATTACTCATAGAGTCCAGTAGAGGGCTCTGCCTGTGCTTATAGAACTAGGGTCACAATATCGTAACCTTCGTTACTGAAGCTCAGTTAAACGTGGTAACGTTACTGTCCAGTTAAACAAGGCCAGCAGCCTCAGCTTGTCAGAAACGTCATCTGCTGAAATACGAACACACATGACACTCTGCGACTATTTCTTCAGCTGTCAATCATGAAGTCATACCCCCCATTTTATAGTATCAAATAACTAATTATAACCAAACTTATCAACAAAAAAAACCCACTGAAACCAGACAGAAACCATCTTTGGAAAAAATTCAATTGATGTTTACTTTGATTTGTTTTTTGTTTGGCTCATATCCGCTAACATGGAGGGGGCGGGCTTTATGGCCAACCACCAGGGGGCGATCGAGATGCGTTGGCTTCACTTTTGGGGAGCTGTTATGTCGTCCATCTTATACAGTCGGATACGGGTACTTCGCAAAAAGTCAATCACAACCCCAGCTACACCATTCAGCCACCTTTAGAGTTGATTTGAAGCTAAGAAATAATCAAAAAGGACCAAGAATAAAACAATGTATTTATGCACAACTAAAATAGCGCATCTATCTGCTTAGTGGCAGCAAAAAAAATCATTGCAGGGCATGAGGAACCAGTATGAAAACAGAGAGGGAAGTCACAGAGGGAGGATGAAGAAGCCGCCTCGCGCCGTAAGCCGAGACAAATGCAGCTTTAATTAAAACACCATTAAAAACTCTTCCCCCCCTGTGTGCCAATGAGAAAAGCTGCTAAGAGGCTCCGGCTAGATTAAGCAAGGCAAAAGCAAAATCTTGTTAAGTCATCTAGTCATTTCGTATAAGGTACAGGCCTTTTTTTTTTTTTTCCCTCCCTGGTGGGCTTTCCACATTCTCTGGTTAGAGTGTGAGTTAGAGTTGTGTGTCGAGGAAACGACGGGTGAAGTGAATGAACGCGAGCAGCAGCAATAACAAGTCGCTTAGACTCTCTGGGCGAAGAGAAAAAACCTATGTCCCAGCAGTGAAATAATTAAATCTCCTGTCAGATACAATTTTGATTCCCCACTCTGTATTTACACAGGTGGTGGCATTTAAAAGAATATTTCATGCGGGACGCCTTGGCCTGAGCTGAGCGGTGTGCTGGCGGTGTTGTTGTTGCTTTTTGCAGTTTGTAGTGAACGTGACTGCGATGGACAGACTTCTTCATCTACAGAAACAGGAAGGGTGTTTGCTCAAAGGGGGCTGGCGGTCTAGGGTAGCCGCAGCAGCAGCAGCAGCAGCAGCTAGGCCTCCTGGGAAATGGAGACTGTGTGTATAGGCAGAGTTTGGCTCATATCAGCCTCTGGTCAGCCACCCTCTCCAGGCTTTCTGCCCAGACCTCACAACCAGTGTAAGTAAGGTGGGGGGAATGCTGGCAAGTTATAAGGTCTGAGCGGCCATCTTGAAAAGAGGGCATATGTTTTTTTATTGAAATAGCCAGTGGTGACTGAGCCTGGCCTAGTTCCTTTCCCCTTCTCACCTCGGGCAACATAAAAATGCAACAGTAGTGTGTCAAGGAGAGTGACAAGTGCACCCAGGGGGGGTCAGCAGGAGGAGGAGGAAGAGCTGCTTTGACCATGCTGCCCTTCTTCTGCTGCTATCAAAGCCAGGCCGGTCCCTCCTCCACACTCACACCTCCCTGAGCTTCTTTTTTTTTTTTTACTTTCTCACTCAATAATTCTTTCTCTCTCTATGCCAAATGCTGTGGATTTTCAGCTTCTCACTCTATTATTCAATGTCCCATCCATCCTTATATTCCTGCAGAATCCCAAGTTTCACAAGGTATGAAGAGTAACACGTCTCAGATACTCTGCTGAGTATATACAGTATTCAACTAATATGCAATACTCAAAGACACTTTACATAAGCTAAAAAGGATATGTGAATAAATTAATATAATTCAAAACTAAATAGACTTCTTTACAGCAGAATATCTCAGGTGAATATCTCTGTCAAGGCACTTAAAAATTAAATTAGAACTTGTATGGAGTCGCCTTATAATTCTCCCAGATGATAGTTCATACACTAAAATACCAGTTCTTAACTGTGCAAAACTAGCGTTGGCCTCTACTCTACTACTCTACTCTACTCTAAACTAAAAACCCATCTATTTAGTCTGGCTTTTATGTAGTGTTTTATAATTTTATGGTTTTATTGTTTATACTTATTTTATTTATCATCATAAATATGGTGTTTGTTTTACTCCATTTTGTCTAAACAACATTTTATTGCTGATCATTATCTCTTCTATTCTGTTTTATTTTGTTGGAATTTCATTGTTTTGATGCCATCTGCTTATTTTGTGTAGTTTCACGTTTTTTATTTATTTATTTAATTTTATTGTTATTTCCTTGTATTAATTTATCTTTTGCTTTTTTGGATGCCCATCTTTGGTTGCTTTCATATTCAATGAACTTTTGTGTTGACTGTTTTGGTGTGCATTGGTCTCTAGGTCCATTTTTAACATTCCGCATTTTGTCAATCGTCTGTACGGCACTTTGAATTGCATTTAGCCTTGTTTGAAAGGTGCAATATAAATAAAGTTTGATCGATTGATACTTATGTAACAATGTAACACATGATTCAGGGCTACATTTTTGTTTAATATGTATGTCCTCAATTTTGACAGGACATTTTCAGTCAAGTTTTCTTAAAATGTGGATAAAATCTTACGCTAAATGTAAACTATAACCTATTAATGATATAGAGCATATCAGAATTTTCAAAAATCTGAGTACAACACTGATTTTAATGAAGTATGATGGGATTTAACACACCACCAAGCATCCCACTGATCGTTTCAGCACTCTGGCAGCCCTCGCAAAGCTCTACAACAATAGTAACACCCAACATTTGCTTCCATTGATTGCTCTCTTTCACTTCCTCCTTGGCCAAATGTGAAATTGGTCTCCTGTCAGCTAATTCGGCAGCCAGCTGGAGGGGGCCAGTAGCTCCAAGCGATCATGGGGTAGAGGACCCCGAGCCTCATCTCCGTCCTCAACCCCTGCCCTGGAAACCAGCTTCCACCAGCTGCTGGCTCTTTTCCTGTAAAGGACATGCCACTGTTCTCCCCTAGCCAAATTAGTGGATCAGCTCTCTTGGACATGCTCCCCTCACCAAAATGCCACCTCTCTGGCTCGAATTACGTAATGATGCTTTTCCCCCTGAAGCACTTTCACGGTGAGATGCCCAGCAATTGTCCGCTGGCATGGAGACAAGGCTCGCTGCTCCAAGGACTTCAGATTGGGGCCTGACCTGGCTTCTACTAAAACACTGAAACCTCCCAACTGTATGGGGCTGTTTTAAAGCCTGTAGTACTTGTCAAAATCAGGTGGAAGGTTGCTGCATTGCCTGGTTAAGACATCTGGCACAGGAAAGGACTTTTTTTTCCTTTAACAAACTGGTTTTTGATCCATAATTTCCATAATTTTTAAAGTGGAAATAAAACGTTCAACCAAGTTAAGCTGGTTTATTAAAGGGATTTTTACTCTAATGGACAATTATATAGCCTAACAAACATGACAAATGTGAGCATTTAAAAGAAAAAAAGATCTTTTTCATAGTTGTTTACGTAACTTGCAAGCTAGCTAGCGGCTCAACATTAGCATACCAAAACTACCATCACAAAGTAAAGCTTATCTCCAAAGCAAAGAGACATTATTCTTCCAACTAGCGAACTAAATGACTAACTATCTAACTCAGTTATACTCCCAAACCGACGCGCACACGGCCCGACTCGGTGGACTGCTCTCAGCGGCAGCTCCGTGGACGGGGGGGAGCCCCAGTCATCGCGCCGTGGTGTCAGTCGGCTTGGGAGTATAAAGATACGTGGCAGGCGATCCAGAATATCACCGGCAACAAAATCAGGAGTGCCCCCATCATGTGTGGAGCCACGTTGCCAGATGAGCTTAACAATTTTAAAGGTGCAATATATGTAAGATCTGGCCAGAATTTTAGTTTAAAAATGACGACACGGAGAGAAAACTCTGTTGTGAAGTTTGCGGACATCATCGGCCGGATTACAAACAACGAGACTTCATATTGAGTGGAAATCAACAATCTTGCAGAGTGGTGCTAAGAGAACAACCTACTGCTCAACGTCACCCCCCCTCCACATCAGTGGAGCCGTGGTGGAGCAGGTGAACAGTTTCTGGTTCCTGGGAATCATAGAGAACCTGTCATGGTCATCAAACATCTCCATCTTGGTTAAAAAAACCTCAAGGGGAAATTAGAAGGCAAAACTTCCCATGCCAAGTTCTTGTCATCTTTTACAGAGGAGCAATAGGAAGCATCCTGACTGGAAACATTACAAACTGGGATGAGCACGGCCCAGGACAGGAGGGATTAAAAACCGCCCAGAGCATCATTGGCACCCATCTACTCCTCTTGTTTTTTTTTTTCTTGTTTTGTTTTTTTCCTGTGTAGAATAAAGGGACTACAACTCGAATTTTGTTGTGCAACCCTGTGTTGTAGAATGACAATAAGCAAACCAAGTAACCTTGAAAGCTTCCTGTAATTGGGTGAGATCACAGTTGTATCTGTCAACTTTTTTGTTTCATTTCTCACTATGGCCTCCATTCACCTCATTTCACCAACTTAATGTATCTTCAAGTGTTAGAAAAGGTGATTACACCCTCCTTTGTGCACGAACAGCTCATAAACCGAGCCAAACGGAAAACTCTTACCCGGCTCGATTAGGCCCACAACTTCAGCTCATAAGCTCATAACCGTGGTCCCAGCGCGCATATCTTAACAACATCATTAACGTGATAATGGCCATAGTTTTATGGTAGTTATCTGTGCCGTGTTATTGAAAGGCTCATTGTTCTGATGATGGCGAGCTCATAAATAAAGCGGCAATAAGACTTTATGAAGAGCTCTCTGTGACCACTAAAGTGTTACTGATGATGGAGAGATGGAGATTGCCAAGTCTATTTAGAAAACTGAGTTGGCATGCTGTGGTGTGGGTGTGTGTGTGTGTGTGTGTGGCTGGCAAAAGAGTGACACCCCCCGCTCAGCCTGGCCACCAGTTTATGACAAGGAAGATGAATGTGTGGAGCACAAAAGACGATATTCTCTGGTTCTGCTGCATAGATTATGATCCCGTTGACTGTAACTTGTCCGAAGAAGCATTCTGATAGAAATAAAAGAGGTTAAAGTCCAGTTGAGTGCAGCGCTAATAGAGTGTGGCTGCTAATGATTAGACTGGGGAGATGTGACATTTAGTAAATATACAGTAAATCAGTTCATTATTTTGATCCTGGGTAAAAGCAGACGCGTGTTAAACTGCGACAGCGTGGATTTTGAACTGCGCTCCCGTCAATACATCTGGCGAACGTCTGGCCAACAAGCTGGACGAGCTGCTGATTCTCAGAGCAAACACAGGCTTTTGCCGGGCTTCCAACTCCTCTGAGCGGACCGTGTAATGGAGAAGGGGTGAAGGTCGGTGTACAGATGTTACAGTGTCGAAGAAAACATGCAGTAACCTAGAAACTTTTTTTCATAGACTGTAGACTGGTTTATCTTTACATCCCAACCTCAGGCCTGTGTTAGTGAGGCGTTACAACATCTGGCTGACCACATTACTAACGTGGAGCAAAATCATCCAGACTCCCCGCTCATCGTTCTGAGGGACTTTAACAGAGCAAACCTCAGCAAAGAACTACCTCAATACAGACAACATAAGTGTCCCACCAATAATAACACACTCTGGACCACTATATACAATATTAAAGGACGCCTATCGCTCTGTTCCCCGTGCAGCTTTACGACTCTCTGATCACTGTCTGGTTCATCTTCTCCTGACCCACTGGCAGACAATAAAATCTTCTGTCTGTGGTCACGACTGTGAAGAGATGGACAAACGAGGCAAAGCTGGAGTTACAGGCCTGCTTTGACTGCATTGATTGGAGTGTTTCTGAGGCTGCAGAATCTGTTACACAGATTTGGTGCAAAATTTAATCATTTTATACCAGTCGAGAATTGATAAAAATGATAAAAAAATCCCTCAAAAATACCACATTGTTCAAGAACAGCATGTTTTGACGATTGGATGGTGAGCACTTCTGCTCTGGAAACTGCTCAGAAACCCCCCCTTATTGTCAATCTACCTAGGAAATCCATCCATCCTCTGAATGCTCTATGTCTCTAGTTTGTATCTGTTTTTCTATCTTTGAAAAAAACAACAAAAAAACCAAACAGATTTAAAGTTATTTAAGCTATCTTCAGTTAGGCTCGAGGTTCATATAACTGTAATGAGTAATGAGATGTAAGAGTTCTATACCCTTAACGTTCTTTCTGAAATGGTTCTTACCCAGCACTATTTCTGGTTCTATATCAAACACCACTTCTGTTTTGAGAGTAGACTCTGCTTGGCATCGTCGGTCGCAAGCTTGGCTCTCTTGGGTGCTGTCTCTCTCTCTCTAGCTTTCTCTCTATGTTTCTCTCTCTCTCTCTCTCTCTCTCTCTCCAGGCTGTGAAATATGCATGGAGGAGGGAAGTGATGAGGTGGTGGAGGTGGGGGGGGGGGGTATAGGGATGTTCTTGGCTCAATTAAGTATTTACAGCACCCCAGACCATCTGGACTACTGGAGAACCACGGGAGAACCGCTGAGAGAGAAAGAAAAAGAGAGACAAAGAAGGACAGAAACAACCTGAGAGGGAAAGAAATGAGTGGAAGTGAGGAGAGGATGATGGGAAATGAAACACGCTGTGTTGATTAAGCCCTAAAGCCTGTGTTTCTACTCTGTGGCTCTCTCTCCTGGTATAGTTCGGGGGAATTGTGATCTGAACCCCAGGGATCAACACATTTGTAATGGTGGAATAATTGTGTGTGTGTGTGCGTGTGTTCACACCCAAGTCTGAAGCAAACTGATTGAGGAGGCGATGTAGACGTGGTGCTACCCTGCAGCCAACAAGCCGCAAAGCATTGGCTTCAAAACATTCAAACAAAGTGAAACGAAGAAACACGATCGACTGTAGCGTTAAGTTACTATTAACCTTTTCACTCAATCTGTCTCCGTACTCTGCACTTGTTTCTCTTAGTATACTGTACTGATGTTAATCTACAACCATGTTGTCATTCGTTTCAGTACATCCTAATGTATAATTCTCATAATGTTACCTCATTATCACTTGAAGCTAAAATCCCGAAGACTCACATAAACCTCCATTTGATGACGTTATTTTATCGTGCTTTTATTGAGTCTGTTTTATCCTTTTCTCTAGTGTCACCGTTTGGTAAAATGCCTCTGAAGGACAGAAACAGACTGAGTCAGATTGTTAAATGGTCCAGTCGGCTGATTGGTGAGTCACAGCTGAGTTTAGAGTCCCTGTGTGTACCAGGCAGTTCCAGCGGATAGCCAGCTACATCTCAAACGATGACTCTCATCCTCTGTCTGGTGAGTTCCAGCCTCTCCCATCTGGTCGGAGGTTTAGGATCCCAAGGTGTAGAACAAAGCGCCAAAGGAACAGCTTTGTTCCAGCTGCAATTGTTCATTTAAATAAGTCCTGTAGCAACATTTGCACATATTTCTGGAAAGTTTATCCTTTTGTCGTTTTATTGTGTCTTTTGTCCTGATATTTCAGTGTTTTTTTATATTGTTCTTGTGGCCTTTTTTTTTTTGCTATGTTCTGATCCCAGTAAGCCTTTGAGTTCTCTTTGTCATGTTTTTGGTGCGTCTGTCTTTTGTCTGCGCTCTACTGCTTAATCTATTGTCAATACGGATGCCATCCTCTATTTTTGCTGCAAAACAAATCTACCTACTGTACGGATACAAATAAAGTCACCTGAACCTGATTTTTTTTACACTATTTATTGCTGTTATTTTTTCAGCACTATAGCCATTCAATGCATTTGCATTTTGTAATTTAGTAACACTGTTACTGACACAATGTTAACCCAAGGTTCACTTACTACTGTATCTTTTTCGGGAGCTTATAGTCTTCATCAGCGGGAGTTTGCAGTGAGTGTGTGTTGCAAGAACAAAGGTGATGTGGCTGCCTGTCATCTCAGCCGTTTACAGTTATTACAATGAGATAAAGATAATGTGTTAACATAAAAAATATCCCACAATAGTGATGTGAGCCAATAAAACAAGTGAAATGCTAGTATTTCCTACCCTATTACATCTTTATGATTATTGGACTTTGGGTCTAGCACTCCACTGTGAATCCCACTGTTGAAGCGCAACCTCCTTTACCCAAACATAATGTGTTATCATATTTGTATGTTGCCATGCTTCTTCTCTTTTGTAACACATTACTGTTTTGTTCCTATCGTGACCCAGTTTCCCCCCCCCCAGGAATCAGCAAAGCCTCAACTTCACTGTACCATCTCTTATTGTCTCCCTGACTGCAGTGCGGTGTGGTTGATGTACTCTACATAACAGTGCTGTCCTGTCAGACTGGACCATAATGGAGCAGTAAAGCCCCCTGGTGCGGTGGCGACGAGGCATCTTCAAAAGATGTGTGAAGATGACATGAATTATAAATACCCCCAGACTCTCACACCAACACCCTCTTCATGTGCATGATTACTGAGGGAGTAAATGGATCACATATGGGTACTTTGGGTTCTAACGGTCCACTTTGAAGGCCGAAAACCAATATTTTAGGGGGATGAAGCTTTCAGTAGCAATATTTGAACCAATATCCAATATTTCGAGCCGAGGTAACTGTAATTCCAGTATGCATTCTATCTAACTGAAAACAGGACACTCCAATATATTTTTTACATTTTTCCCAAATTAATCTAAGTAATATATTTTCAGGTTTTAGAAGCCTCTAAAACTGGATTGAGCCCTTTTTGGAGAGATCAAAACTACACCAGAGATCAGGGTATTATCTGGTCTCCGGTGTACTTTTGATCTCATCAAAGTATAACATTAAAATCAATCCCATCCATCAAATCACAAATGGACGGCACCGACTGCCTAATATTTGAAGCTCTGCGTATCATCTGAGAACAACAAATACTTGCACTGAGGATTCGAAGCCAAGAAAGTGCACATCTGCTACTCTCAGTTTGAGGATCAAAATAAGGTTTACCGAGTAGTTCGCGGCTCGATTCGGAGCAACAGAGTCTTACGAAGAGCTCTGTCAGTCTGCAGTCATCACAGTGTTTAGTAATGCAAGGGACAAATCCTCACGTCTTTGCCTAATCTACAAGCACCTCTCCCTCTATTTACTCTGATGCAGTATCCAAATTTGATCTGTAAGGCACTACAGTGCCTGTCAGAACAGCCTGTTCAGAACAGGCTGAATTCTTGGCCTGTGGTGTAGCTGCTTGCAGCTTTCTGAAGAACTGCTCCATACAAGCAACTTCACACTCGACACTGCACTTCCCCGGGCCCTGGGTCAGTCTGGCAGTCACTACCCAACTGTGTACTACTTACAGTGTACTTCTACTTTAGAAGAAAACATTGTAGTCCTACATTTACCTGACGGAGAAATGTTATTGGTTACGTTGTAGATTCAGATTTTACTCACAATATAACAATTCAGATAAAAGGCATTATTATTCGTTAAACTATCCAGTGTCAGAATTGAAAGCTCCACCTTGAACAGACCATGTAGTAAACATTTAAGGACATTTGTTGGCCTGCAACTCTTCTGCCATTAAAGCTGCAGTGGGTAGAAATCGAGCAAATTTCATTAAATAAAGTTATTTTTTATAAAACGGTCCCTATATCCTGACAGTAGTTCATGAGAAAGGTGATCTGTTCAGCCGTAACAGACTGAAGGACAAACATATGGGAGAAACAGGCAGCGATGATAAAGGAATCAGCACTGACGCCAAACGCCTATGGACAGACAGACGTCTCCACAGCACTCTGACAAACAGACAGACATGGTATGAAGTGTGGTTACGGTTCTGATTAGAGGGTACGAGCTCGCAACTTTACACTTGATCGTGCGTTTTTTAAACTTTGGACACATGTTATAGTTTGTACTGTTTGACCTTCGCGACCAATGCAGGTTTTTCAACAAGTCTTTACACCTCCTTGACAAAATGGGTAATGCGTCAGTATACCTTCTTCTTTCTGCACCTATCAATTGTATGGTTATGATATGGACAAGTTTAGATGGTAAATGGACTTAAATAGCACTTTTCTAGTCTTCTGACCACTCAAAGCGCTTTACACTACATGTCAACATTCACCCATTCACACACACATTCACACACCGATGGCTCAGCCTTCAGGAGCTACTGTATTTGGGGTTAAGTGTCCTGCTCAAGGACACTTTGATATGTGACCATAGGAACCGGGGATTGAACCACCGATCTTCTGATGGTGGACGACCTGCTCTACCTCTGAGCCACAGCCGCTCCAGGAAAATAAAACTACTTGGTTAGGGTTGGTTAGGGTTCTGATGGCCTTCACGGTTAAAAGAAACAAACCTCGAGTGTTGGTAGGAGACGGCAGACGGCAGGAACAACAAACAAAACCTTTGTTAGGATTTGTACGGCCAGCCATCCACTCAGACCTCATTTCTCCCTTTTGTAATGCTTTGACAGTGTTACGCTATTTGAGCCTTTGCTATGTATATAGGGAGTGATGATTCACATGACCACAATACCTCTCATGTTAGGAAACTTCTGTCCACGTCTTTGTGCTGGAGCTTTTAATCACATCTTTCGACCCTCATCAGCAAATGGAGTTTTTTTATCAGTCGTCATCACGTGACCAACATATTGGTGGTCTCTGGAAGTCTACTAAGATTCGGTTGAAAGCTCCAGAAAAAAAAAAAGCTAGTAGGCCTAAGTGGTTTTTGTCAAACTTCTGTTCCCAACTTCTAGATTTATCACTCGGTGGTGGCCAGCGTCATCTTCTACGCTGCAGTGTGCTGGGGCAGCAGGGGGAAGGCAGCCGACGCTAATAGTGTCAACGAGCTCATCGGGAAAGCAGGTTTTTTTGGAGGATGCTGAGGAAACTACTCAGTATTAGGGACAACACCTCTCATCCCCCTGCACGCCACACTGGAGACATACCAGAGCACCTTCAGCCGTAGACTGAGACCACTGAGTCGCACCACAGATAGCCACAGGAGGTCTTTCCTACCAGTGGCTATATCAGACTATATAATTCCTCCCCCTTCTGCAGGAAGGACAACTGAAAACACCAATTGTTGTTGAGAACAACAATAATATCAAGCTCATGTGTGTGCAATACTGTTTTTTCCATTCTCATGTGCAATATCACTGTTCATTGTGTGCAATATTAATGACCATCATGTGCAATATTACTTATCTTCTCATCGTATGCAATATATTACTTCCTTTTTCTGTTTTTTTTAGCTGACTTTATCTTTTTCATTTTAATTATCTTATTTACTCATTTTACTAAATGTATCTTACTTAATTGTTATTCTATTAGGCGCTGGTGCTAGAAATAGTACTTTTTTTATTTTATACACTTGAACTTGTTGTAATTTTGTTGTAATTTTGAGCAACCTCTGGCACAAGAATTTCCTTCGGGATTAATAAAGTTCCACCTTATCTTATCTTATCTTACAAATTAAATTGCATGGATCAAAGACCAATACTGTCATGGTCTGGTGAAGTCTCCAAGCTTTCGATGCTAATAGTTTTACTGAGACAACATTCAGTATTTTTAAAATAACAATTAGTGGCATTTTATGCAAATAAATGTATATAGATATAGCAGGAGCAGCGATAAGCAACGTGACCGTGCCACATGTGTACTACATGCAGGAACTCTAATTTATCAACATACAATCCAAGGACGTGATGGACATATGTAACCTCTATAGGATAAGTAATCACTGGATTTCATTCTTTATAGCGAGGAAAAGACCATCGTCCAACTCTAAAACTCCATCAAAGAGAGCAAGGCAAGAATGGCACTAAATGGCTGAAACCCAGTTGTTTGGGTTGAATCCACCTATTGGCCACTACCGGTTATAGTTTCTCCAACTGTGAAGACAGATTGTGTGCTTTGCTTATTGACACAAGACCAGCCTCTATAGACCACCGCTGATCTGAAAGGGCCTCAGTTCATTAACTCAATTGCCCTGAAAAAACTTTTCTCCTCTCTGTGCTGTTCAGTTCCCCCCCCCCCGTGTGTGTGAAACCTGGCATGTTGATCTACACCTCCTGACAGGGCAAGACAGCAAACCCATTCATCTTTACCCCATCTTCCTTGTTTGATCCCACAGCCCTGGGACTTCAAAGCCTATAGGCCAGTGGACTGTGGCTGACAGCTACAAGGAACCGAGCTATATACACCCCACACATAATACCTACCGAGACCCGGCGAGAGGTCCTCTTGGAAAAACATGCTAATTTCATGCTAATTTCTTGCTTTTTGGGACAATGATGCCAACGGGCAGCCGGACATGGCTTTTCAGTCTCTGCCAATTTAGCTTCAATTCAGATTAAATTCAACCATTTGCTTTGCGTTTTTTTTCTTTCTCTGTCCAAGTGGTGAATCTGCAGCATTAGGAATACACTGCAACAATTAAAGCATCAACAGGGGGAAGGAGAGAAATATGTTATGTACATTATTCATATTTGTCCTACAGGGAGACAGGCAGTCAGAGCTAATGAGGAGGCTGAAGCTTTTGAAGTCATCGAGCCCTCAGTGAGGTGAATGGCATGAATTAAGTACCACCGTCAGACACGTTTTGCTATGAGCGAATGCCTTCTAGACGACTTATTTTAGCTATAGCGTTATGAGCCCTGTGTTGTCTATATTCTAAGTTTTTATTAGAATATTTGAATATAATTAAATTTCCTCCTCACCCTTATCTAGGGAGAAGGTCAGGCTCAACTAGCGGTCCCTCGGGAGCTGGTGGGGAGTGGATGAAGTATAAAGAGGGAATTAATATTCCATGAGAATATATGTAAGAGCACAAGACGTACTTGTTGTGAAGTGGAGTGGATGCATTGCCTTTTCCCGCTGCTCAAAGCGAGAGAAGTGTGAAGTGTTTTGGCAAAAGGCAGCTCTTGCTAAATAGAGGAGGCTCTGCCAGCCAGACTTGACCCCTTTCCCGGGCACCGCCGGCGCCCTGTGCCATGCTGATATGCTATCTGCCCAAACAGATGCCCGCTCTCCGGTCCCCCCCCCGCTTTACTCATAGCTGCCTGCTGATGTTTTGTCCGCCCTAGCGCTCCGTATCACTCTTGTCTCCTTGAGGAAGCGCGGCGGAGAGATAACCGAGACCTACGCTGACCTCGCTGTTAAAAGGGAAGCGGCCCGCTGATGAAAGGTCTGCCCGGAGTCTGAGGACAGACACGACATAGAGACATCCGGCGAGAGCGAAACACGGTGTAAGCGTTTGGCCTACCTCCACAGTGAGCTCTCCAGCACCTTGGTGGAGTCAGCGTGGTAGTACTTGGTCAGGATCAGGATGACCTGCAAGAAAAAAAGGTGGAGGAGAGAGATACATTTTAGATTTAAGCTGAGGAAAAAGGACTGGTTAGTGCAGCGGTTCTCAAAGTGGGAGGTAGGTCGCCGTAGGAGGGTGTAGAGCCAATGCAAGGGTGAAATTAAAGTTGAATGAAAATAGTTTGTGAGGGGACAATTAACAAACAAGAGTGCCACGATGCTAGCGTAGCTATCTTGCTAACCTGAAGCTAATAAAGGTTCATTGACCTAGAACAGGGGTCAGCAACCTTTATTATCAAATGAGCCATTTTAGACAAAACAAAATAAAAAATCTGTCTGGAGTCGCAAAACATTTGAGCATTGTGATGAAGGTAACACAGCCTATAGTCTAAGTATATAGTATATAAGTCTAATGCAGTGTACAGCCAAAGTGCAAATGTACTACAGAGTATTAGGGCCACATTGAGGGAAAACAATCTGAGATTTCGAGAATAAAGTCATAACTTTACGAGAAAAAAAAAGAAAATAACATGTAAAATTACTACTTTATAATATCACGACTTTATTCTCATAATATTATGACTTTTTTCTTCGTAAACCTTTGACTTTATTTTTATAATATTACGACTTTTTTTTCTCGTAAACTTATGACTTTATTCTCATAATGTTATGACTTTTTTTTCTCATAAACTTATGACTTTACTCTCATAATATAATGACTTTTTTTCTCGTAAACCTTTGACTTTATTCTCATAATATTACGACTTTTTTTTCTTGTAAACTTATGACTTTATTCTCATAATATTCCGACTTTTTTTTCTCATAAATTTATGACTTTATTCTCGTAATATTATGACTTTATTCTAGAAATCTCAGATTTATTTTTTTTCCTCTATGTGGCCCCAATACTCCGAGGTACCTTCGTACCATAGACCTACAACAACGATGAATACAAATGAAAATGTAAACAAAAAACAGTTATTCATTTCCATTTTTAAAATCCACAGGGAGCCTCTGGAGAGGGGCTAAAGCTCTGGAGCCGCAGGTTGCAGACCCCTGTCTTAGTACTTTCCCAAATATTGTTAAAGATTAAAGGATAACTTCAGTATTTTATTCATCCTGGACTCTATTTTTCCATGTTTTCATGTCTAAGTGACTAATGGCGACAACACCTTTTTGAAATTGGTCCAGTATTGAGGGAGAACGCTGCAGCCGCCGGCCGCTTAAACAAGCTGTAATGTAATCATTTGGGGCAACCTGGCACCGGCATTTTACGTCCAATGAAAGTGCTTGTTTGTCACTGACAGGCTCAGATAGAAGCAATTATTACAACCACAGGCAACCGTGAGGGGAACTCCATCTGCACTGCTGCTGATTTTTATGCAGAGTATTGTTTGAGGGTGCTTGGAGAAACTATTACCCTGAACAAATAACAGTCTTGTTTGCCTCTTTGATTCTAGAGAGAGCTCACACAGTGCTTTTCTCAAGTATTCCTCCAAGCCTCCTTAGTGGAGGCAAAATCCTGAGCTTACCTTCAGCACATTTTTCCTTGGAGTGATTTGATTACTTTATTTTATAGAATGAGTTTTTTTGGGGGGGTTAAGGGTCGCAAAAAATAAATAAATAAATAAAATGAAGGGATGCATTATTCATATGACAAAGACATTTTGGTCCAGGGCGCAACCCCCACGCGTGTACGCTGGATCAGAGACTCTTGTCTTTCATATTTCTGAGAACTCCTGTTCTTGACAGCTAGGTCTGCTGGGATTTGCGTTGCCATGGCGAGAGAGTCAGTGGGTCAGGCAGCACAGTGGGGCCCGGAGGTGTGATTGACAGGCTGGCTTGCAGTCCTAGGGTAGTGGAACTAGAGAAAAAACCCACGCCTGTCTTTAGGCGGAGGGGAGAGTTGATTGGCCGAGGGGGTCCTGCCCAAAGGTGGCTGCTCCCAGGGAGTCAAGCTGCAAATGATAGCACACTCCTGATACGTCTTAATGTGGAAAGCAAGCACAGCCTGTATCACCATATTCTCTGTAGTGATTGGACACAATTATGGCTCTTATTTTTAGGCTGCATCTTTCCTTGGTGACTTCAAGAGGTAAATATCTGCTTTACTTCTTTGTCCCAGATATCTCCTGAACTATGTTTTCATCCTGTTGCAACGTTTAGCCTAATAATATTTAGCATAAAGTGGCGCCCAAGGCTTTCACATTGCCCTCTTGTGTCTGGGCGAGGCCACACAGCCTGTAGCATCCAGCTGCAGTTAGTATTCAAAAAGAAACCTTAGGCAATTTTTTATAAGACCTTCCTCTGAGGCGGGGCTGCTCTTTAACTGTGTCTTAAAAGAGTTTTTTTTCTTTTTTTTTTTCCGCACAAAACTCGGTTAAAGCGGAGCACCACAGCTGGGGACATACAGAATGAGCTCTGAGAGCTCTAGACCAATTTCCACAACACAGGCTGCCATCAAAGCCACTCAGTGGAGTCTCGAGGCGCTCGGCTCAAAGCAACCCAAACTCCGGAGTTCCAGCCCGGGTGGAGCTTGGCTTCCAAAGATGTTTGTGGAGTCCAGAGAACCGGAACAGAGGACATTTCCTTGAGCAGCAGGCTAACGACCTCGGTAACAGCTTCAACAGATGCGGTGACAGCCGACGACCTGCTTTTTCCTCTGCCTCTAACTGTCGTAAAAACTCTCTTTACCGATGAGGAATTAGACAGCATCCGTATCTGAATTTGCGAACGAGCCACGGCGTGAGGCTCTCTGAGTCATTCAGCATGTAGCGAGTGTTCCCATTGGTCGTTGGCCTACTATATGATGACCAAACTGGTGTTTCTGGAAACAGGCTGTCCGCCTCTGCGCAGCTGTCCTTCACCTAATGAGATACTGGTGGTGCAAAGCTTGACACTCATACCGCGCAGGCAGTAACAGCACTGGTGCCTTGACTGAAGGATTAGATCTACTATGCTGCACACTTAGTGCTTGTGCCTCCCCAACCCAATCTTGGTTTTTCTTCAGCTTTAAAGACCCAGCGAAATGAAAAAAAAAAAAATTCCCAGTTTAATCCTGTGCCCCTGTGTTTTAACTGTTCATTTATCTCTTGTTATATGATAAATATATGTCAAAAAATCAGTATCAGTGTATTTTTTTTACATCAAATCCCTGTTTTTTCTCTTCTGCAAAACGATTTCAAATGTTTGATGACTCATTCTGCACTCAGGGGCTTTTACAGAAACTCATCTAATCAAATGAGACTTTGAGCGACTACCTAGCCACACTGGTCATAAGCCGCACCTCGCCTTTTGTGGATCGTAGTAGCTAACTTTGTTGCAAAAACTTTGTCTCATTCACATGACAATGTGGCTGAGGTGTGCCGGATGACGCGAAAACGACCTGCGGAGTTTTGCCAGCAGGTGAGGAGGAAAGCATGGAGGGAGGCTGGCGCCGATTATCTGCAGGTAGCCTATACTGCCCCGCGCTGCAATGACACAGAGCCGGTTGAAATCGGCAAAATTTCCCTTTCGTCTATCCTTCTTCCTCCTCCTGATCTAACAGCAGGTGACGGAGGTGTGTGTGGAGCCAACAGTCCTCTGCTAAGCCTGCCCACTTTTTATTGGTCCAATCAAATGTGAAAGATTTCATTCAAATCCCTCTTGTAACTGTACACCACTCAAATATCAGATACGTGGGAATATTTTTAAGCATTGTGAGACTAGCACAAACCCTGGCCCTGACAACCTTGACAGCCGTATGCTGATCAACTGTGCCCATCAACTATTTTTTATCATATTTTTAATTAGTCATTCTGTCAACAGAGAGTTCCATTCTTTATGGAAACAATATCCCATTGCCAAAAAGATCCAACCAAAAACTCTGAGCGACTATATCAATGGCCCTGACGGAATTAGTAATGAAACCATTTGAAAAACTGATAAAAAAACAAAACAACTACTGGGCAAGACTGAACATCTCCTTGACCCTCTATAATTTGCATATCAAACCAACGGGGGGTGCGGGACGCTACTACAACTCTATTTAACTTCACATACAAACACTTAAACATGCTAGATTGTTGTTCTGTCAGGAAATATTATTTGGTTTAGCTGTGTTGTTTGTCTAGATAGAAACATACACGCTGTACAGCGCCAGAAACAGGTTGTGGTAACGAAAAAGAAAAAGAAAAATAAGCCATAAATCGGGAGAAATACGGGAGAATTGTGACACCGGGAGGAAACCGGGAGAAGGCGATGAAAAACATGAGTCTCAGGAAAATCAGGAGAGTTGGCAAGTAGTGGCAGTAGTTGGCAGTATGCATCCCTCAACCTCAAACAGAAAAGCCATTGACAAGGGTGATTAAAGTCAGCAGCAAAAGCACCGGCACTCAGCAGAAATACCTACAGTATCCATACTGTACAATAAACAGCTGATAAAGAAAGCAGAATCCATTATTTCTGACAGTACCATCTTTCACATCCCCGGCCATTTCACTGCTCAACTTTGTAAAGTACAGGTAGCAACAGCACATCTCCAATATTTTTTTTTTAATCTTTTCGTTCTTCAAGTATTCACCTTTTTGTTAACTCGTGTGTTTTTTATCTTATGTGTCTTGCCTTGTGTTGTTCTCATTGTTACTGCTACTGAGGCAAATCCAATTGTCAAAATAAAGGTCTTGAACTTGAACTTGAACATGAATATTCTGTTAATGGCAGATTAGTTACACATTACACATATTCATTTGATTTATATATATATATATATATATATATATATATATATATATATAAAATATTGATTAGTACAGCTGTAGAGCTGTGTACAGTCAAAGGCTAAAGAAATTAAATTTACTATGATATAAAACAGAGTAAAGCAGCAAATCCTCACATTGGAGAATCCGGAATCAGAGAATGTTTCAAAAACAGCTGCCAATTAATTTTCTGTAGATCGACGGATCGATTAATGGACCGATTGTGTCAGCTCTAATCATGACCAACAATTGTTGGAATATACGTTCAGTGTCGACGGCAGGAAATACACTACCTGACTTGACTTTTGAAATATTGGAGATATGCAGCAGAACAACATGAAAACACATCACTTGTTTGTCTGGGTCAGCCAGTCGTTGCATCATATTGTGTCGATCCATAGAGCACGTGCCGTGTCCCAGTGCTGGCTCCAGAAAAGCAGCTCCCCATAAAAATGTAATACACTACAGCCTCTAACAGCTTGCATCCTTCCCTCTGACACAAAATACATTTGCCCTGCTGGTTAAAAGGAAGCCCTGTCTGCAATATGAATCTATAATTATAGCTTTCTAAATGTGTTACACATCGAACGGCATCCTCTGTCTTGCACATGAAAAGGAGAAAAGGAAAGCCTCCAAAGTCTATCAGTTCATCGGCCCCGTGAGATCGAGGTATACGCATCATTCATCCAAAATGCATATGCCAATAAAATATTCTGTCTTTCTCTATCCCCATGTTGAGTCTGTCTTCAAGGCCTAAGTTCTGCTCAATTGGAAAATTATTTTTTCTTTGGGGATAAAGTGGACAGGGCAAGGATGCATTCGGCCATAAATCACTACTGGCAGGAGGCAGGGAGAGCGTTTATTTGGCAGTATCAAACCTAGCCACACTGACAAAACTGCTGAACAGCACAGAAGCCAGATTCCTCTATTGCCTCTCGTGTACAGAGCAGTGGGTTAAGACTACAAACTTGGCAGCTTCTACCTACAGCTCATTGGACTAAAGGGCAAAATTGGCACAGACTGAGGATCCAACCAGAGTGGTAAGAAAAAAAATCCCCTCTTTTTTTTTTTAGGAAATGCAATGCCATGCCATTAAGTTGTAATTCAATACAAATAAATCACAGGTCCTTACTTAAAGCAGCAGCGAGTAGAAATGGAGCAAATATGATTAAGAAAAAGTTGTTTTTATATAACGGTGGCTAAATCCTGACAGTAGTGCATGAGTCAGGTAAGCTGAAAAAATAATGTTCCTCTGAGTCCTCCGGCTCCTAACAGCATCTGCAAGATTTCACAGACCGGAGAAAAACAACCGATCAGAGCTGACCTGGAGTCTGCCGTCTATGAGCAAGTGTATATTCTGTTACTGTAACTGTAATTGAGGAGAGAAATAGGCATTACAGTAACAGAATATTGATTCATATTTGATCAGCGCTGCCTAGTTTGACCACCTGATCGGAGTTCGCGAGTGATTGACGGCTGCCTCTGTTGAATGAACAGCCAATAGGAACGCTCTCTCTCTCTGAAATGACCTGTGATTGGCTAAAGTCTCCCGTCACGGGCTAGATTTTCTAAAGCCTGAAAACAGAGCCATTATGAGGTGCAGAAGTCTAGTTTTCTCTCAGAACACTTGAATTACAACATGCTGAAAGGTTATTATGGAAACTTTGCCCAATGATGCCAAAAATATTCTGCCTACTGCAAGTTTAAGCATCATTAAACATGTGAAGCTAAAGCTAACAAAATCTTGGAGCTCATATTTTAATGAACATGAAAAGAAAAGAAGTCTCCGTGTCCTCTGTTGATAAAAAATTGCGAGGAAGTTTGTGATGAACTCGTTGACCTAATCAAACTGTTGTAGAGGAAGTATCGCTCTATTGTATCCGCCTTAAAATACCACAACCACATAATCAGCCACTGTGGGTTTCTTGTTTGTAAGCTAGCGGACAATGGACCTAATGGCTTTTATTGGGGGAAAAGTCAACAGGGTGGTCGGGACTCTCGGATGACTTCATACAAGAGGCTACAAGAGACCCCATTGAGAGTCAAGCTCATAGCCGAGCTCCTCGTGAACTCCAGTTTGACAACCGCTGCTTGTCCCTGAGACATTCCCGTCGACTGTGTGCTATCAACCAGCTATTGAGGAGGAGACAGAGAGAGACAGCGCTAAAGAAAGAAAGAAAGGGAGACTGGGGGGAAATAAAGACAGACAGACTCAGAGACTCTTGAGAAAGAATGCACTCATTCATTTTTAAAGCGAAAACAGTGAAAGTACAAGTGTGTGACACCCCCCCCCCCCCCCCCCCTCTCCTCATCCCTCCGGGCGCTTTGCATTCTCCAGAAACAGACCACACACATTAACAATTCATCACAGTCTGTAATAAATGGGAAGAACTCATTTTTGTCTATTTTCCAAAAAAACAGATGAAGTCCAATTTATATAAATTCCATGGCGATTAAATTTGGGGAATGAGACTTTGACGGCATCTATGTGTGTGTGTGAGTAAGACAGGGTAATCTCTCTCTCTTACACACACACACACACACACACACACACACACACACACACACACAAACGAAAACACACACACAATGATGGAGATGCACACACACCAGCGCCTGAAGCATTTCACTTTGTTGCGTAATCTGTAACCTTGACCATTGTGATTATTTTGACTTTGACTTTTTGACACGCAGCAAAGGTTCCTGGCTGGATTCAAACCAGAGATGTTGCAGTTACATGTGTCTTACTCTCCCCTGCATGCAACTGCTATTGTAGTCAGTGTCCACCGTTTGTGTCAATGAACCGTCTCGCTTACATCTCACGTCTCTCGGCTCTTCCCTCCACTACTACTTTACACGCAGGTCTATTTTTTGCCGGAGCATCTCGCATTTCTGAAGCAAGAACTTCACTTGTGAAAGTATATAAATGCATATATATTGACAGCTGACTTAATATTTAGTGATGCATTCATTAGTTGCTGGGTTTGTTTTTAGCCATTATGGCAATTTTGGTCTGTAAATGTATCCCTTAATGGGACAGTTAACCCAAACTATAAAAAAAAAAAAAAGTTTCTCAAATACCTGTGGTGGTAAGCAGTCATGCACATAGCTGTGGGTTTAGTTGTCCAGGCTTCAATTGAATGGATTTTTGCTTGTGGTGCTCACAATATTGAACACTTTAAACCTGCAGTAGGCAGAATGTTGTTGGCATCATTAGGCAAAAAATCCATAATAATCTTTCAGCATATTGTAATTCAAGTGTTCTGAGAGAAAACTAGACCTCTGCACCTCCTCATGGATCTGTTTTCAGGCTTTAAAAATTCTAGCCCGTGACGGGAGACTTTGGCCAATCACAGGTCATTTCAGAGAGAGCGATCCTATTGGCTGTGCTGCGGCTGGTGGGCGGTGCTTGGTATTTCCTCAACTGATCTCAACATAGCTGCCGGGTCACAAACTGTACACTACAAGATGTTTCTGAAAACACTTGAGGAGAGAAATAGTCATTACAGTAACAGAATATTGATTCATGTTTGATCAGTGCTGCCTAGTTTGACCGTTTGATCGGATTTCGCGAGTGATTGAGAGCTACTCATAGACGGCAGGCTCCAGCTCGGTTCTGATTGGTTGTTTTCCTCCGGTTGGTGAAATCTTGCAGATGCCATTAGGAGCACCGGAGGACACCGGAGGACAAAATGGCACAACTATTTGCATGGCTTGGTATCACTACAGTTAAGTAAGAAACTATGTTTTTGTGTAATTTTGGGTAAACTAACCCAAGAAATGTCAATCTGGCAATTTGGTCTTATTCCAGAGTCTAAAACCTGTACATCCCTGTCCTTGCTTGCTCAGGCAGACACACACACGCTTGTATAAAAATAAAGTGCTTCATTCATCCAAATAGTTAGCCATTACCCTCATCCTTCCTGTTCAATGGCCGCGCTAATGGTTCCGGACACCAGCCGCCACTGAGTAGTCACATCTGGTTGAAGTCATTTTAGTGTTGGACCTTGACCGTGCTCTTTATGTGAGGCCAGCCAGTGACCCACACACTCGTTACCATTTAACAGTAGCTTGAGATTGCCACCATTCATTAAACTGCTCGGGCAGAGAAGAGAGGAGGGCAATTACATGGACCTTTGCTTCTGCTTGCCTTTTGCTCTGTCCACACAGAAAGCTGCTGACCTCAATCACAAGAGTCCACATAGTCAGGTGGAATGGAAGCACATCTGGATACCAGATGAACTGCGGTAGGTGTTAGAGTATTTCAACTTTGTTATTCTTCGCTACTCTTCACATTCAACATAATGACAATTTCAAGCTAAATGAAACATAGTGTGCACAAAATGTTTTTTCTGATTTTATGATATACTTTCCCTTAATCGGTAAAATATGATATTTGAGGAAAAATGGTTAGAAAAAAATATCATTATCATCAATGGAAATGAAATGTACTCCCAATTAAAGAATGACTCGCCAGATTCCATATTTCCCATATCTATAACAGAGGTGGTGAGTAAAATGTTGTGTTGTCATGACCACAATGTACCAGCAGAATTTAATCATCCATCCCTGAAACCTGCATCATGTTGTGAAACGAGGACAGCAGATGTTTCAATATGAGTTTCCCTGCTACAATCTTAAATAATGGGAAATGCATGCTTGTTTGGTTAATGTTTGATCTCAAAGTGTCCCTCATTTCTAAATCTCCCTTTGAACCAAAAACCTATACACACCTTACCTTCCCATTTTTACCTCACCCATTTTTTTCCTCATTTCTTCTCCCTCTTTCGTGTCGAACAGGTCTTTCGTGGTTTACATCTTCTCTTTTTGATCTCCACGCTTCTTTGAGTCCCTGTGGTTTTCTGCGTCTTTTCTAGCTTCCTCTTTTCTCCCATGAATATCTGAGCAATTGCTGTAATTGGTCTCTGATCAAATTGAAGGCCTGTTTTCCTTAGGAAGAGACTGGAACAGATAGAACTGGCAATGTCCACACAAATGCACGTGCATCCTTCCCCCGATTCTCTTAAATTACAGGGTGCATCAACAACAACGGGCTATCTTTGGTAACGCACATTACTGTAATTCCACTGAGATCCGAAAAGGGTGTCATCATCACACGTTTAACGACAAACTATTTATCCACGCAAACATATAGGGCCTATTCCTGAGCGTTGAATTGCGAGGATGATTTTTGCCCGTGGAGACGCCAGTAGATTGACGATGCTCAAGCTGACAACTAATTGGACCAACAGGACTGAAGAGAGCTGAGCTCCTTAGATGTGTGATAATCCACTGCTGGGAGCCCCGAGGCCTTTGGGACTGACACAGAGAGTGTAGGGTGGAGGGAGAAGAAGCGATAAAGAGAGAGATATGGGATATAGTGGGAGACGGGGAGATAAAAGGAAGATGGCTAGAGACCAAAAGACAAAGAGACAAAGAAAAGAGCTGAGAGGAGAAAAGAGTTGAGAACGGATAGGTTGGAGGAATGATGCAGCGTGAAAGAAAAGAGAGGAAAGACGAATTGCAGTTCGAGAACGACTGATAAAGATGAAGGAAAAAGGGAAGAACTAAAGATTGATGGAGGAGAGAAACAAGAGTGAGGCATTAGAAATAAAGTAGGACGGGGAGATTGGGGGTGTGAAGGCTGTAACGGGGGGTGGTAATCGATGGAGCCGAGGGATTGAGACGAGCCTTCTGGCCCCCAAATCTGTCCATTGATCTGAGCGGCTTACTGTGGACGGGGCAATGAGTTCTGCCGGGGCTGCTGGGACCAAGAACCCAACTTAACCTGGCTCTAAGTAATAAGTGCTGGTCTTCAAGGGGAAACCTGATGAGGTTCATGACCTTTCATAGACATGTAGGCTACTGTAATTCTCCAATGCAAACAGAGAAACTGGAGGCTAGGCACGTTTGGCAAAAAAAGTCCAAACTGATTCTTCATCACTACGCATGACGGACTTCTCTGATCTCTCTGGAAAAGGGCACTCAGTAGAGTGCAGATCTCTGTCAGGTGTGTCTGCAACAATCACTGCTGTAATGTTTGATTGAATGGATACAAACCACAATTGCCCCCCCGTCTAGACCGCAAGCGTGTCAGACACGTTTTTCAATCGCCCGTCTCACGCAACAGATACGATCTCTTCTAGAGATTCGAGGTCTTGCTTATTTTTGCCGCGCGGTTCACAGAAAAAATGGACAGTGAAAATTAGCTTCTGACCTTATATTGACATCATACCAGCAACATTACTACAATTTAAATGTCCATATCTGTAGAATATGTCACAGACATGAAAAAAAGTTTATACTTATTTTAAATATATTTATGCAAGACTGCTGAAACAAGTAGTGTGACTACTAATTACATACAGAAAAAAAAAAAAAAAAAATCGCCATTTAAAGGAACAGTGTGTAGGATTTAGCAAAATCTAGTGGTGAGGTTGCAGATTGAAATATCTCCCGTGTGCCAAGGGTATAGGCCCTGTCTAGAGTTGTTGTAAGAGTAGCGTAGGTCATTTGGAGAATAGCATAGCCAGTGAGTGAGAGTGGCGGTGAATGTGTGTAAGGAACAAGTGAGCTGGAGACAGATTTAGGTACGCTCTTAGTTACCTAACGTCCACTTCTCAGTGGAAGTTGCAGTTTGTGCAGAAATAAATGCTGCACCTCCTCAAGACCTACAGTAGTTTTCCCTTGTCTTGTTTGCCGGCAACTGAGTGGAGTGACGGCGGGGGTTAACTCCGGAGCGAGTGACGTTATTGACTCTGGCCCAAGGAGGGAAAGCGGTTTGTCCGTTCTGGGCTACTGTAGAAACATGGTGGCAGGCTCCGTGAAGAGGACCCGCTCCCTATGTAGATATAAACGGCTCATTCTAAGGTAACGAAAACACAACGAAATCTTATTTTCAGGTGATTATACACTAAAGAAAACATACTTATTAATATGATATTCCATGTCTGCCAATAGATCCCCCTCTTTGTTACGCACTGTTCCTTTAAATGAAGAAATGACTCGAATCTGGCTTTTGGACATCAACATATATCCCTCAACCCACATCCTCCTAATTTAGATTACATTTTTTCTCTTATCAAACCGACTAGATAGTCACAAACTGGGGGTAAACTGTTCCTAACAATCTTGAGAGTACACTACCAACATATGCTCCCCGAAGTGCTGAAGCGACTCAGGAGCATCAGAAAGTAGATGCCATTGAATAGAGAAATGGAGTGACGATCTGTAATGTTTCTATCTCTTTCATGCAGGCTGTTGCAGAATGAAACAATGACGTCTCTGCTGACTAACAGACGCTGGCAGTGTCCCATCTGATAGTCAGAATCACAAGAAGAAAGGTGGACCAAGTAGATGGATAAGTGGCTGGGGACGCCTCTTCTCCTTTCAGCTGGACAGATGTTCTATTGTGTTCTTAAAGACTCAATAAAATCTTCCTCAGACAGGAATGTTAGAAGGAGGAAATATAAATGGAGGGGAGAGAGGCACAGGTGGAACTATGGTAATAGTAAAAGACCACCTTAGTGAACTGAATGATCTTTGTTTACTTCGCATTAAAGCGTTTCTGTCTGTTTACATCTGGTTACACCATGACATCATTATATAATATTTTTACAGAAAAGAAAGAGAGAGAGAAAAATGGCAACTCTCACTTTTTCCTTCAAGAGTTGAATATATAATCTAGGACATTGTGGTCATTCATACTTTCACCCTTGGGCATCATTTCATAATTATTAAACAGAAATGAATAAAAATGTACCCGTACTCTGGTAAAGCAAAATTTTATACTCTATTAAGTTTCAAATGGATTTTAGCCTCTTAGCAGAGTTGAAGGTCCAAATCGTATAGTTAAATAAACCAGTTTAATAAGCTAGTTATAATATTTAGCTGGATAAAGATTTATTTTTGTGATTAATGAGCTGGTACATTTCATGCACAAAATTATTATTATTATAGGACATTTTATATTTTTCTTACTCTCAATAAATCTCATGAAAAGACAAAAGCCAACGATTCTTTGATCCTTCCAGAACAGCTATTGTCTGTGTAGCCAAGGGCTTTTTCTCTGAGCCTGTTTTAAAGATGATATATATTTGAGAGCTGTTTTAACAAGATTTACTTCTTCAGTAGGAACCAATAGGCTGAGGGCCGAACGCATAAAAGATGGTATCGAGAAACGGAATGTATATTGTTGATTAAATAAAATATAAAATACCGGCAGTCAAAACTGATTTTTCAATTATAAGAAACCGAAGAGAAGAAGAACAATTTAGCTTTAGCTAAGCTTAAATGTGGCTATCCAACAATGTCTTTTAGAAATTACATTTCTATTCTACTTACTTAATAAAGAAATCTAACTATATATGTATTTGAGACTCATTTTATAAAAGATTTGGAGTTGGCGCTGAGCAGACAGGGTAGGGTGAGGCTTTAGTTTTACTAACAAATAGAAAACTATAAAATACAAAGGTACAGTTTTTTCTGTGATTTTGGTATTGCAATTCCATACAGTTTTATTCACAGGGGACATATTTAAAATAAAATAATCAAAAAATCAATGCAGCAGAGGTCGAGATTTTCTGAAGCTCCAAAAAATCTGGTATGGTATACGCCTACATCTTTCAGAATCCACGGCCCCATTATGTATGCTAGTTTTTCTGTTAAAAAGTTGAAAAGTTATCCAAGTTTAAGCCAACATAACCCTGATGACATCACTATGACATCACCAGGGGTTATTTTTTGTCAAACATGACAAAGCTCCTGCAGGGCCACATTAGACATCATGATTACTAAAATGATCTTTTATGAGTAAAATTAGCAGAGTTCCCCCTTAATAAGAGTATTGAGATTTGACACGTATAAGCAGAGCTTCCTTGACGTTATTATAATGCATCTGAGCTTAATATATTTAATTATCACCTGTTTACTTTCAACACACATTTGCATGCAGCTCTGTTTTCTTTGTGTGTACCTTTTACTGTAACGGTAGCATGGACAGGGGCTCCTTCATCCCCTTCAGTGGATACAGCTGCTCGCCACAGCTGAACAGCTGTTGCCTCGGCATTATCATCCGTCCCTCGCCCTCTGTTGCTTTTTGCCATTTTTTTGTTTTTGCTTTGTCATAAATGTCCATTGCCAGCTCTCTCGTCCCGTACCACCCCTGCCCTTCACCTCGTGCCCGTAAGCACACTTTGTACCCCGCACGCTCAACAAAACAAAGTCGAAAAACCAAACGTCATTAACAAATCCCACTATTAACACTTGAGCAACGCATGAGATTGTTTTGTAAATGGGAGTTAAAGATGACTCGGGTGTAAGCGGAGCAGTGCGTAACAAGTAATGAATGCAAAATTAACCACAGTGGAAATACTCTCAGGGTCTAATTTGGGTAAATGTATTTGGGGAGCCGCTCTAATTACACGAAGGAGATACATTATTTATCCATGTACGTTACCATACACGGTGTTTTCCTTGTTCCAATTGGGGTTCAAGCCCAGTTTATCCTTCAGGGTTGTGCGTAAACCCTCATGTGTAAAGAAATGGCAAAGGTTATTTGGTTGTTATTGAGTATGTTTCCAATTCTGCTGACTCTCGAGGAGACTGCATGCTCTTACTGCGACTTGTCATTAGGTAGCATTAGTGTTATTTCATAGGGCAGTGTGTTCTCCCCTGCAAAGGAACAAGGTTATTACAATACCAGCAGTCAAAGCCAGGGGGATATATTATGGAAATTACAAAACTGAATAAAAATAGCTTATCAACATCAACAGTTGGTAGAGCAAACCTTGGTAGGATTGAAAAAAAATTATTACAATTAACCCTGTATTCCATCCCAAAGATCCTCCAAGCTGATCTTTGGATATGAAGCTTCAGTTTGATTTGATTGTAGATCAATACCAGTTGTAGATGGGAATCATCTAGGTCTCATTTCTATGTTAAATTGTTTTCTAGTGTTGTTTATACTTTCTATTACCTCTTAACCTGAAAGCACCACACATACTTAGCGTCCAGTCCAACGGGCCGAGGGCCGAGACCAGAGGGTTTGTGTAATACATTACTTGGTGCAACCAAACGGAGCATTTTAACATGGCAAATTGAGTTTGGTGCTTTCTGGCCACGATGCTTCATTACTAGTCAGCTGAAGCGAGACACGACGTGTCAACGCTGAGCTCATCTCTCCCCTCATGAGATCATCTCTGTCTTTCCAACATCGTCTCTTACACACACAAACATTAATTGGGGTTAGCGGGGTCGGAACAATATAATAATAAGTAATAAACTCTTTCTTTCTGCCTGTCGGTGCTTGTATCTGTACCTTCCCAGCTTGTGTTCATTCGAATGCCAGTATCTTTTTATTCTGAATTGAACGGGGAGTAGGGGTGTAAGAAAATATCGAATATTGCGATATTATGCTTTGTGATACTGTATCGATTCTCAAAAACACTGTGTCGATATTTTAATATATTTTATTTTAATTAATAGTTTACATGCAAAGATGAACTCAGTCAATGCTTAATTTCATTTGCAAAGATATCAGTGTATGTTTTCTCTCAAAGTAATGCTATGATGTTGGATGTTACAGGGACTGATAAACGCAGATCCCACTGTTCTAATTGCATAAAAAAGTCAACTTTCATTACATAAGATTTTATGCAAATGGGGGTTTCGTTCTTTTTACTATTTCCTAAAATTAGATTTTAAAAAGTCGCAATATATCGTCTTTTAAATAACATTAACGCTACCTAATGACAAGTTGCAGTAAGAGCATGCAAATTATTGAATCGTAACCCCTGTATCATGACACGCATCGTATCGGCGGATTTTTGTTAATACGCAGCACCAATGGGGAGTAGCTTCAACATAGCCTGAAGGTATTCACTTTAGAGGAAACGCAACAGCTCGCTTCTCACCAGAGGACTGGAATGGAGGTCTTTCTGAAGTTGGGGAAAAGTTTTGACTGTGTCACACATCAGGGAACAATGTTTAATTTGTGAGCAGACTAGAGTTTTCACGATGCATTGCTGACAGTTTACAACAACAGCAAAATGAAAATGGGGGGTGAAATAGGTATAGTGGCTGTTTCCCTGATGGGAGCACACTGGCTGTGTTGTGGAGTTTGGAGTTGTACCTCAGGACTGTTTGCTGATAGAGGCAGCTATACCGCTGTTAGTCATTATGGGAACAAACCCACGTTTCATTATCAGCACAAAATGCAGTTGAGACAGCGCTTTCTGTACCAAGAAAAAAACAAATTAAAAAGTGCAAACACGCCTCCGCTTGTTTTCCATACACGAGCCCAGTGCTTGAAGTGGAAAAAAAAATAAGTGCCGGTATTGTATTGATAAATTACAGTACAGCACCCTCAATTTCATTTATGTAGCCCAAAATCACAAATTTGCCTTAAAGTGTTTTACAATCTGTACAGTATAAAACAACCTCTATACTTAATCCGCATTCACACCAAGAGCGAAGCGAATTTTCGCCTCGCTTTACTCCCACGAGTTGGACCGCCGATATCATTGGTTGCTAGACTTGCTTGTTTCCTGAATGGAGTTTGGATGGATCAGTGCCAGGCTTTGCAGCTGCTCCATCAACACTCAACATACAGTCATCAGGCATAAATACGGCAGAGACGTTGTTGTTTCTACCGTAGACAGTCTGAAGTTTATACACAGAGTTTGGTCCGGTCTCTGTACAGATATTATGTACTATAGTAGCTCTGGGTGACCACAGACAGATACGAGATTTCTTTCCTCCATTTCTGATTCAACGTCAGGACGTCAGGACGTCAGGACGTCAGTGACGACAGGAGGACAATCTCAACGCTGGGAGGCTTTCACCGCACAGCGTCACGCAAATTTCTTGCTCGAGTTGAAGTATTTCAAGTCCCTTGAATACGCACATTTTTGCGCCATTCGCGTCGCCCAGCGCAAATTCGCGTATATTCGCCTCTTTGCATTGCCTTTGTATATTGCGTGTGAATGCGCCATTGGACCCTGGGTTCGAATAAGGAAAAAACTCCCACAAACAAAAACCCATTAAGGTATGAGTTTTGCGGTTTGATGTTTTTAGCTTTCAGGCCTCTTTGGTGTCTGGGATGTTTCTCCAATCCCCTCACCTCACAGCCAGGTCTTGAAAAGAGGTGTTTAGCCACAGACCCACACCCCGGCCACTGTCACAAGCCATCAGCACCTTCTTGCTATTAATCAAACCCTCCCACCCACACATAGACAGACACACACATTCCATTCACCCCCCCAGCCCCCTTTCGCCTCCATCTCCCTCGCAGAGAGACCCAGAGCTGTGGTCCTACATTAATGCCCTGTCACACTTCATTTAGCCTCTAAGGAGGGAGAGGAATGGAGTGTGATGTGGGTGCAGGCTTTAACACACACATTGCAGTAGCACGCAAACATAACTGTGCCCTTGTGCACGAACACACACACACAAATGAAGTCAGAAGCTCGTTGTGCTACTGTAAGCACTCTTATAAACTCTGCACACAGCCAGAATTCGCTCACAGTTTCCAGGTTTTGTTTTGGTCTTCTTTCCTCCTGCTTGCCTTCTCTATGTTCCATCTCTTTGTATTGTCCCATTCAGGCCGAGGCCACCCAGCTATAGAATGAGGTCAGCAGCAAGTGTTAAAGTCTAAACAAGTACAAACACCCTGGCTCCTTCACCCATTGAGGAACGCAAATGTACTGTGACACATGGCCGAGCCGGGCTGTCCGTCAAACTGCAATGAAAAAGAAGGAGCCCTCAGGAGTGACTGAAAGGCCTTTCAAACCTCGCAACCTTTGTTCCGGGGCCAAGTTTGTAAAGTAAGTAAGGTGCTGCATCATTAAGCAAACCATACGAGGTGTGTTGTAAACCAAGCTTTGGCCAGGGGCTGATGTAACCCGTTGAATGCATGGCTCTCAGAAGAGATTCCAGGTTAGGGGTCCATTCAAGATGGCTATACCTGTGCGGTTGGTGTGTGGTGAGCTACGAAACTATATGTTGTGCCACATCCAATAGAGACAGCTAAACCAAATGTTATGACCGCTGTGCCTACAGCACATAACGCATGATTCTTGTGAAATTAACGTGCCTAACTTTCTAACTTTGTTAGCTTAGCTGTAGCAAGATCAACATGCCGAGAGAGAGAGAGAGTCTAGAACCAATGACTGTATGTCATTACTTGAACAAGAAGTTGGAAGCATTGAGGGTTTGTGTTCACTGTTAGCCTGTAACCAAAGCAACAGCGTTCCAGAGGAGGATATCATGTAAGATATCTGAGGATATTTCAAATGCGGATATCCTGAAAGCGGCGGTTGAGTTGACAAAACGGTTCACTACCCTTGAGAGAAACATATCCAAGAACACTGACACTATCACCGATGAGCGAGCAGCTGAAAGGGATGGAGATTCAAGTGAAAAAAAAAAGAAGAACATATGAATGTCAGGGCATTACTCGCAACTGCAACAGAGAAGTGAAGATGCTACAGCAGGAGTGAGACACCCGCAGAGAACATCAGAGGTGATATCATCAAACTTCTGGCATTGCTCACACCTGAAGAAAAGGAAAATATGGGCTTTCTTGTTGACGCGGGTTGGAGTGCCCCCGTGAAAATGCACCCTGGCCTGTCATTGTGCAATTCACAATGCAATCTTTCAGAAACAAAATCGTGATAGTGGGATCCTGAAAGAGAAGAATTACTAGTCAAGGAAGATTTGACACACACTGACAAAATGGAAAGAAACAAGCTCTGGACACTTGTGGCCAGAAAGCAAGGAAACCGTGCCGGAGTTCGTGGTCCAGAAGCTTACATTGAAGGAAAAATGGGTGACCCATTAAGTTTATAGGCCTACTGGGTTCAAAACTCAGTGTTCTGCGAAATAAGTCACAGTGGTACTAACATTTAATCATACTAAATGGTTTACAATCCATAAATGTGTGAGATGGTACTTATAATTGAGGTTAACTGTTTATAAGTACCCATTTCATTGTTTTTTTTCTGCTATAGTAAGGATTATTATTTTTATTAAGTATGACAGTTTAAGTTTGGTGCACTAAATGTGCGTTCTATTAATTTAAGGGGACTATGTGATCACACAAAAAGGAAGGCGATTCTTCTCTTTAATAGGCATTGTAATGCAGATAACGTTTATACAAGAATCTCATTCATGTAGTCATGATGACAAATTTTGGAAATCTCAGTGGGGGGGGGGGGGATACAATGAATTTTTGTCATGGCTCAAATAATCATTCTGCTGGAGTTGCAGTGCTCCTAAATAGAATTAATGGTTATGTACTGGAGTCCGTTTCAGAGGAAGGATGGTGGCATTAAAACAAGGGCATTTGGTCGCAGTTGCACTTTGTGGTTTTTACTCGATAAGATTTCTTAAAAGAAGTCAGGATGTCCAGCTGTCATTATGTCACCAAATATAGATGTAAAATATGTGCTACTCTGGATGTATACATTTTCATTATCAGAGAAGAGGTTTTAATAATGATTCCGAGACTGCATTGTTTTGTTCATTGTATAACTGAATGGGAATGGGCATTCTCTTAAATTAAGTCCCAGTCTTTGCATAGTCAGCAACATAGTGATCCAGTCCAGTTGGGCTACATTTTAAATCTACATAATAGTATGAGATTAGTTGCCATGCCAACCTTCTGTACAGTCAATGAGTACCAAGAGGTGGCAAATGGGTTTGGTCACACAGTGCATCAAAAAAGTCAGTATTTTGTATATAGTGGAGCCAGAGGTGAGGTAACAATATCAAGGCCACTGAAAAAAGAAACTGGAATTCAGCACACATAAACACACACACACACACACACACACACACACACACACACACACACGCTAACAAAGTAGTCCGACTGCATTCTACAACGCCATGTGGCTCACACTGGTTCCTGCACACAAACCACACGGTGGCATGACATTACGACAACTTCAAATCCTGCACAAGCCGAGAGGTGAACACCAGATGCTCGCACTCTTTCACTGGTGTGGGAAATGTCAGCGGTGCAGATGGCAGAGTTTTTTATTTATTTTTTTTTATTTCTCGGGGTCCGGTTGCGACTTGTCCCTGCGGTACGACGCGCGACATCTCATCCATAAACATGGCGACGGGCTGTGGATGTTGCGGTCGGCCCGGCAGTCTGCAGGAGAGATGTCAAGCTACTGTGCGGGCCTTTCATTATTCATAGCAAGGCCGCCCCTTTGTTTTCAAGCATCGCAGATGTGGAACATAGTAAAAAGAAAAAAAAAAAATGGGAAGCAAATCCATCCGATACAAAAAAAAACATGTAAATGCAGTCATTATTGCATGAAATGGCCTTTTTTTCCCCATTTTTTATTAGCTCGTCTGCTGTTTCGCTTCTGTCTGATCTTGGAAAGAAACAACTGCAGTAAAAAAATATTCAAGGATGACTTTGAGTACAGAGACATTTCCTTTACTTTCTTTGACTGCTCTTTGTTCTCACACAGCTGAGGAGAGGGAGAGGCCGTTGTGCACACGCATGTACATGAATACACATAGGCAGAGATGCAGTAAAGCAGGGATTGCTAAGACTGTGACAATCACACAAATTTAATGTTACAGAAGGTGTGGGGTAAATCAAAAGGTGGCTAAACAAGCCCCCCCCCTTTATCATAAAAGACAAATATGTAAAGTATGTGAACAAAAATCAAGTCTTCTTTCAGAAAAGAATACATTTTTAAAATTATTAATGGTCTAATCTCACGCACAATTAAAAATATTATAGGGAGAGGGTTATGGTGCATTAGAGTCTTCCCCATTGCATGACAGTATCCATACTTCCTATAATACTATGTTATGTCTGTATGATAAAATGACATCTCTACGATGCCCTTGATAATCACCCTGCTGACTCACTCTTGCCCGTCTACCTCATTTAAAATATCAATGCAACAACATTGAAATAGTATATGCCACAACTCTCCGTCTTTACAGAAACGAATTAGTAGGATGTTCATGCAATCAGTTGGGTGTTCGGAAGCCAGTTTTGGTTCTTCTTATGTATAAGTTATTTTTTTCCATAATGTTTGATTCTATGATTCTAACAGACGTGCAGTCGTATGTTGTGTCTCAGATACTTTACAGGTGAATTGTGTTGAAACTGAGGCTCAGGTTGAGAGAAAAATTGAAGAACAATATTACCACTTTAGCCATAGATACATGAACAATTTGGTCATAGCCACTTATAATGTCCATGGATTCTTATATCTGAAAATACCTGAAAAAATATTATTGGGCAGCCCAGCTTAGATTAGTTTAGAATTATTTTTTTAACAAAAATTTTGTATTCTTGACTAAATGGTCCCCAATTATTTCATACTTTTTCAATGGACATTATTGAAGAGATAGTGAAACAATTTCTGAGGACTTCTTCTCTCCTCATTTAAATGTGAAATATATTTTTTTGGGGGTTCTTTTATAATATATTTACTTATAGTATATTTATTTATTTTTTCCTGTGTGTTCATGGACAAATGACACTATTTATCCCTATTTCTTTTTTTTTTTTAATGGGAACAATATATGGATGTTGAGAAGATGTCGAAATCCATGGATTGCCTCCTTCTGCATGTACGCCTGTGTTGTGTCTCTGAACAGATGACTATATTGGATTGCACTTGATAAAGGAAATAAAAAGAAGTAAAAAAAAAAAAAAAAGAAATACTATATGCCATGTCTGCTATTCAAACTCTAATTTGGTGCTACTGGTCTGAGGGCTATTAGCTGCTAATGCTAACAGAGGAATAGAATGATATAACGTTATAGAATATAATGAAGTAACAGGAGAAGAACTGCACAAGGTTGAGGTGAAGCAAAACAGTGAAACTGTACTGTACTGTTGTTTTTTCTTCAGCCTTGTATTGTAATGCCAGTATGTACAGTATATACGTATAATATGTACAGGGATATTCAACAGCACAGTAACACCTTACAGTGTACACTCCAGTAAAGCTGGTGCTGGCCACAATTTCTCCATAGCAGTGAGTATTAAAGACTGTAAATAGTACAGAAAGCTGGCAACGCATGTCTGGTCAGATGCGTAATCTTTTTGTTTTTTAACTTGTTCTTTGTTCAGGTAATTTCTGATTTAAATCAACATTTTGACAATATCCACATTAAGCTTAAGTTCTTATACAGATTAACCATACTTCCACCTTTTTTGACATATCTTCCTTAACTGTAACTATACCATAGTTGCCATGTGCAGGTTTTGGAAGAAGCCCACTTGATGTGGCTAACTCAGACTGCAGAAGTCCCATATTTGGTACGGTTGAAATTTAGAATGCACTCTTGCATGGAACGGAGAGGGCTTTGTACAAACCCCAAAGGTACCAAAATATTGTACTGACATTTTGTATCACAAAATACCCAGCCCTACAGTCCAATACATCACCACAAACTACAGCCTCAAAACTGTCATGGAGATGAATCATCACATCTCTGACAACAAAAATGGATAATTTTAACACTATTTATTGCAGAGTTATACGCATTATAATATATATTTTTTTGTTTACCCATTGGTACTTATTTAGAGAACAGCTGCAAGGACACATGGCCTTTATCACCACAAGCCTATAAAGGGTAACTGTCAACCCTCAAAGAGGGTCGAAAACTTCTTCTACTTCCTCTTTATCTATACATTATATATGTGAGATCAAATCAAGCACAATTGAGATTGATTGAATGCAAACATCATATTGGCTCTTAACACCATCTCTCTGTAGCATGCCAGGGCGAATATAATCTTCCACTACATGAAGGAGAATACATGATTACTATAGCAACGACTCCTGTCTGCATATGGCCATGTGTGATGACAGACAGCAACAAAGAAGATGATGATGGGAAGAAGAACAAAAGGAGGAAACAGTAGAATACAGGGAAGGAGGGACATGACATGTATAATGTATGCCAAGCAGAAAAAGAGAATACGTGAAAGAAATAATTTGTTATTGCTCGATGGATTTTAGATTTATGAATTCATTTTGCACTATTTCTAAGCTGATAAATGCTCAATTTTGGAATACGCAGCAATGTCCAAACCCTGACACACACAAATAAATGCATGCAATGAGAAACGATTTCACGTCTATCTTTTAATTCGATGCTTTGCTTTGGCAAAATTGTTCTTTACTTTCATCCCAATAAGGTGCAGCAGACTGAAGTGAAATTGAATCGACAGAGACAAAAACTGTGGTGCATGAAGAAAGAAAAAAGCCTCAAAGAGCAAATCAGATGTGATTGTGAAAGTCAGAGAGATGGAGAGTCATGACAGTGGTCAAATTCACAAATACACTGTCTAATGTAATCTCTGGTTTCTACTGTAGCCTCTCAAATGTGTCAGCTACATCAGCAGCATATTCTGTGATGGATGGACATCAAAAGCAACAACCTTATTAAAGAGCATGTGTTCTCATTTAACCATAAAAAATGCGCGCGAGGCCTTCGCTCTAACTCTGCCCGAAAGCATTTGTAACCCAGCGCCCCCGTCAGCAGCCTGTTGGTAATCTCTCACGACATGCCCTGGTCCTGCTCCAGGTCTAGGTCCGGGTGATGCCCTCTGCCTGCTGAGTGCTGCTTCAGCTGCTTAGCTCTCCGGGAGTGTATCTATTTTTCCCAGGGTCCTATGTTCCCAAGCTCAATTTCCTCTTAAAATGCCACATTGAGGAGACCCTTCAAAGGTTTTTATGTTCTCCACGATGTTTTCTCTAGGTCAAATGTTCAATGTATGTTTCCCTTGGGTCAATATGTTGAAATCATCCACCTACAGCTTACTGTGATGGTATATTCCTTGAAACCTACGTCCTCAAATATGGTGGACAACCCTGCAGTTTTGCCAGAGTCCTCTGCAAGTGGACTATTTTATCTTTTATTTTATTTTTTTCCTTAGGGACAATGCACACTGGTCAACAGCACTGTAAATGTGCCAGTGTTAGCCAAAAGGTTAATTTTCAACACAGTAGTCTCATTGAAATGAATGAGGAGGCTGTGTTTTTTCAGACAATGGTAATGTTGGTCAGTGCACAGCCTACTGCTCCGACTGTACTATACAGCTGCTCATGATAACAACCTTCTTCTATTTAGCTTCAAATCCACAGAAAAGACATCTGATGTAAAAGCTTCATGAACTGGGACCACTTTGGTGTTACCATCCAGAGTATCATCATGGACTCTATTCAAGTGAACATGTCACCGATGACTCATTTCAAACTGACCTTTACAGGAGGACCTATTTGGGGAAGAGATTCTAAATGGCAGTGATCACAGAAAAATTCATAAATATTTTTTTTAGCCAAAATCTAACAAGACACTGATGACAGCGCAAAGCACAAGACCATCTAACAAAAAACAGCCAATGGCAAAAAAATTGTCATGCAGCATGTGTGTTGGATACATCAGCATGATATAGGCACTGCTAACAGGAAGTCTGAAGCATGTGTGAAATGAAACCCTATCTCCCCATGTTTGGCCTCTGCTACAGCATCTGCCAACTTGGCAGCACAGTATAGTTCCTCACACATTCTTGTTACAAAAGTGATGATTCGTTTGTCCAGACAGTTAGCTGCAGAGATCACACCTGTGCAGTACAGGTGAGATAGCAACTAATGATAGTAGTAGAGTTATCCTGAGTTTTAGTGGAAATATTTTGTTTCCCTTCTCTGAAACATTTATCGAAGGAAAACACAGAAAATACAGATTTGGTCAAAACTATGCTTTTCAAAAAAAAAATGCTATTGCCATATATGTAATTTGCTAGAAAATAGCATGTCAAATTTGCAGCTACAAAACTGTTAAAAACCAAGTCAAATGCACTCAGTGGGATCGAAGGTCCTGACACACCAAGCAAGTTTTTTTCGGTGCGTCCTGCACCGTTGGCTCTAGTCCATGTTGGATCCAGCAGAGCTTGTTGGTGAGAGAAATCACTCTGATTGGCAATTCAGCTTCAGCTCAGTGCACAAGAAACGAAACCGAAGTGAGGAAAGCAAGAAAACGAGTTAAGTCAAGAGAACACACACAGAAGGCTGTTCTCATTTTTCATCTTCACCTCATCTGATCGTTCCAACACACTGATATTTTCACAGCGACATGGCCATCTGGAACGAAGCTAAGCGGTGAGTGAGAGTTGTGTGAAAATGGTCGGCTAATGCCACTTTGTTTTATGTACGTATCATAACGACGGCTTGTATATCCGCCGTCCTCGGTCTTCTGGTTTCCCCTTTTTAATGATGAATGCAGATTACCGCCGTCTGCTGGTGTGGAGAGTTATTTCCTCTCACACAGGCGCAGAACGTACGTGCTAACTGGCCGTTGCCTGTCGTCTGTTTGAGTGCAACTTTTTGGCCAAGACAAAGGCGACATGAGGCGACTCAATGGGTGGTTTGATGTCAGCTTGGTGTGTCCCCAGCTTTAGACCTCCCTCTACGTGACGATGCATTCTTTGCTACAAAGACACAGAGACTGAAGAGAGTGAGATAGCGACACCTAGCCTTAGCCAAAGAAAATTTCCTCATTTATAGTTCAGTTTAGTTATAGTTTATTTTTTATAAAGGGCTCTGTGATTTTCTAAAACTGGACACTGTAGTTTTGAGCAAACATTATTCAAACAGGAGTAAATTTGTTGGGGACCAGTTTAGCTGCAGATTAACACATTGGGCTAGTATACTGTAGATTAATGCATATTAATTTTCTTTCAAAGACGCCTGATCTGAAATGGAACTGAAGACTCAATCCATCAGAATAGACCTGAGAATAACTCGATGCTGTAAAAGATGTTGTCAACATGAACAGAGTCAAAGAGAGAGAGCACTGGTAGAAGCATTCTGTAGCACCGAATAAAGCTGAAGTAGGCGAGATTGGAGCAAATATGATTAAAAAAAGTTATTTTTATAAAACGGTCGCTATATCCTGACAGTAGTAAATGAAACAGGTAACCTGAAAAAAAACATGTGCCTCTGTGTCCTCTGGTGCTCCTAACGGCATCTGCAAGATTTTACAGACCGCAGGAAAACAACCAGTCAGACCTGATCTGAGATCTGCTGTGTATGAGAGCCGGCTGTCAATCACTCGCAAACTCCGACCAAATGGTCAAACTAAGCAGCGCTGATCAAATATGAATCAATATTATGTGACGTTAATGCCTATTTCTCGCCTCAAATGTTTTCAGAATCATCTTGTAGTGTACTGTTTAGCTGTAAAATGAGAAAGTGTGTGACCCAGCAGCCATGTTGGAAATCTCTTGAAGGAACGCCAAGTTCTGACCTGTGATTGGTCAAAGCCTGCCGTCACGGGCTAGATTTTCCAAAGCCTGAAAACAGAGCCATGAGGAGGAGCAGAAGTCTAGTTTTCTCTCAGAACACTTGAATTACAATATGCTGAAAGATTATTATGGAATTTTTGCCCAATGATGCCAAAAATATACTGCCTACTGCCACTTAAACAACGAGTGGCAGTGTATGGTTTTCTTGCACTTAATATTTCACACTCTCAGTCCACATATTGACAGACAGACCTGAGGCCCACTGAGTGTAATTTGAATTTGTCGTAACTGCCTCTATATCTGTAGTGGGATTCATGTGACTTGGTATACTTTAGCTAATTGAAGTTGCATATTTTAATGTATTTAAATTGAATATGAATTAATTGTAAAGATTAATTCGTTTACATGTACAATAAAGCTGAAAGAGCACTTTCTGTTAGTACAGTAGATATTGCATTTTCATAGCACATTTCATTAAGGCTGTCCAAAGGCACAGTGCATGTATACATTTTTTCTTGTTATATAAAGTCAGAAAATTAATACCTCAACATTATGGCTTTTAGGTGTACACCATGTGTGTACTGTGTGCTTTTCTAGGGCAGAAACACTGTGTTAACTGCACCTCAGTCATGTCTTTACAGACACATATCTGAAAAAGAAGATCTCTTGGCTGTCACTTATACAAGACCACATTCTCTATAAAGCCTTCAGCACACTGAGGAGTTGGCGAGATTTCCAGATCTGTTGTGGCTCTGGGCTAAAAGCTTCAATTTCACTTCAGCATGATATTCCCACATAAACTGGGGAGTTTCTATCTGTAGGAGAGAGATGGTCTGACTCTCTCTGCTTCCTCGCTGTACCACCGTATTATGTGGGAGAATGCAAAACCGATCCAAGGCTCCCGCTTCTGAAAAAAGCCACTGTTTGATTCAGATTAGCCGAGGCCTGCTTGCAATTACTAATCATTGGCCAGAGGTAGCGAGCGAGAGAGATGGATGCGAGGGGTTCACGGGCCGTCCGACGGCAGCGATTGGGCTCTGGCGTCGCCGCGGCCGCAGCTCATCCAAAACCTCGGCCGATTATTCGTTCTCTCTTCGTCTTTTTGGTCTGCAGCCGTTCTCGCTTTGTGCTTTTTTACTCGCGAGGAAGAGCGAGTGGGAGGGCTATCGACTGAGAAAGAGAGGGGAAGTGAAGGACTGGCAACACGCAGCGGGCGATGAGGAGGAGGAGGAAGACGAGGGCAAATATGATGATGTATTGAGAAACGGTAAAAGAGAAGATGGATTAGAGATAAACAAATCTCAAAAGGAAGAAGAAAAAAAAAAAAAGCTGAACCTGGAATAGTGCCTTTGGGAAGCTCCGGGCTTAGCAAGGCAGTCAGGAGGCAGAGACAAAAAAGGGGGATGACGGGGAGGTTTAAAGTGGAATGGGGGAGGAGGGGTATACTGGGAGAGACACACACAGGAGACTGAATGCCAACATTAATCAAATAGACTGAAGGCGCACACATAATTACACGTACAAACAAACACTCCCAGAACCACCAAATTAACATCTTCACCCACACTCTGAAACACACACACTCATACACACACACACAATGCCAGTCGTTGCTTCTACACCGCAGTGTGTTTACGTGCGTATGCATAGCCGTACCTATACAATGTGGGTTTAATAAGACAAGCTGGTCTGGAGTGTGTAATTTGCAACAAATGGCTCACTCTCAAATTACAGGTGCCTGTGGTATTGAATGGGAGTCTAAGTGGGCCCATTAAGGCCAAATTGGACTAATTCAATCTGCAGATCTAATTGTTGGACACAGTTGTGGAATTCAGTGGGGTTCATTTGAAGCCGAGTTCCGCTCCAACTGAATGTTACCCAGGACTACAAATAACATTAGCGAAGAGTGCGAGGGTGTGTGATGTGATGTGTTGATGTTAATTTGTACTGCAGGCTTCAGTGTGTGACTGGGGTGTAGTTACTCAGGGGGGCGATGTGAGTGTGCTGAGGCTGAGGAGTCACTGGAGGATTTACTGAGCCTATATATTCACAATATCAGCACCACGCTGGTCACTGATCACCACAGACTATCCCTCAGGAGGTTACCAGTTCAATCTTCATCTGCAGATGGATGCAAATCGACGTGCTTGATTTCCACAAACCTCATAAATTTCAAATGGAAAACATGGCTTCAAAAGGGCTCAGAGAGAATTACGTTTGTGAATGTTGGGAACACCTTGCTTACAAACATACAAATATGTATTTGAGCTTCTGATTTGCAGAAATCAGTGACAGCACACATGCAGATTCAAGCCAAGTCAAGTCATTTTTATTTGTATAGCCCAAAATCACAAATCACAAATTTGCCTCGGGGGGGCTTTACAATCTCTACAGGATACGACACCCTGTGTCCTTTACAGTACGACCCTCTCATCGGATAAGGAATGCACCTGAAAAGATGCACCTGTTTTTCGTGCACAAATTGGACGCGTGCATGAAAGATAATCAAAATGCCAGTTATTTAAAACGCTACCTACATTCCAAATGAGAAGTAGTAAGTACAGAGGGGACGCGTTTCATTTAACAGAATTGCCGCCGCGTTACCAGGGTGACGTCGCGGTGGTAAAAGGGGGGGGATGTATCTGGGCTGTACTTGATAACTAGAGACGCAAGATAGCAGCAGAGAGCTTGAATCTTGATTACAGGATTTTATGATACTGTATACAGTACCCCCCTTTTGACCACAATGTGGTCAGCAATGGCAGAGTAGCGCTGTCCGTATTTCCGTAACTTTGCTGGAAGCTTAAGCCAAAGTATGAGATATTCGAGTCTTGGTATGTTGTAGTGAATAAATCTCGCAAGACTTTTGTTTGTTCAAGCTGATATTCACTTGCTGGCTTTCACTAAAATTGTTCCTGACATCTGTCAGCTCTTTTCTCCGCTGTGGAAGGATTGGAAGGAAGGAAGCATTGTAACGGTATCTCCACCTTTGCTCAGAGTGTTTTTATATTTTTAGAAGTCATTAAAAGCTTGCGGTATCTAAAGCTTCTGATGTGTCCCCAAGTTTACGGTCTACTGTATGCATGGCTCCACTAAGCAGACCAAAAGCGACCGCACTTACACAAAAGTACATTTGTGAATCCTTCTGTGTGCATTCATTAATATTGAGACTTATCTGACTCCATATGAATTGGTCATGTAAGTAAATATGTGTATGCATGGAACATATGAACCTGCACAGAAGCTGCATCCACAATTAGGTGTATGTGTCTCATCCACTTCAGTGTGTGTGTGTTTTGTTTATCTGCGTATGGTCTGCGTGCGTTTATGTGTGGGTGAATGTCTCATATGCATCCATGCATGTCTAAAAAGGTCATCTTTAACCAGCCTGCGGATCCGACGGCCAGACGGAGCCTGAGAATAGCTCGCTGCACTTCCTCCCCGCATTAGCATAACAATAAAGAAACCCACACACTCATCTCCTGCTCCCGCTACAATAATCACTTATTTACCTCCCTCCTCAGGGCTGTTTTGTGACCTTGAATGTAGCCATACGCCAGTGTGTAGAAGTGTGCGTGAATTAAAGACACAGTGTGTGTTTTCTGTAGTGTGTCTATGTGTGAGTGTGACTGTACCAGCCTGTGTTAACATTCAAACCTGCCCCGCTAAAGCTGCCGTCCTGTCTTTAACGGTCCCTGCTGCACACATACACAGGCATACATACACACACACACACTTGGGGAAGAAAAACAAGTGAAAGAAAAAAAAAAAAAAACATGGCAGAAATGAGGCAGCCGGCACCTCGGGTCCGTTCCGATTGGCTGGGCAGCGTCTGAAGGTTATCCCAGCTAACAAACATATCACGCCAACCGTGGAAGCACACACACACACACACATAGACAAAGGTGTACACACCCATACAGCCTTTTGTGGCCAGACAATAGTCAGTAACCTTCGATTCTGTGGCAGTGAAATACGAGGTGCATCAAACAAAGTGAGTTCCTTACATAGACGGTGTCGCCAAGGAGGCTGTGGGGAGGGGGGGGGGCTCGCAGAGGTGCAACAAACGTAACAAACACCCAAATGGAAGAAAAGTAAATGTGCTAAAGCCTAAAATGTAATGAGAGCAGATGAGAGTTTTAGTTAAAGGTCCCATATCGTGCTCATTTTCAGGTTCATACTTGTGTTTTGTATTTCTACTAAAACTTGTTTACATGCTGTAATGTTCAAAAAACAGTTTATTTTCCTCATGCTGTCTGCTTGAATATACCCGTATTCACCCTCTGTCTGAAACACTCCGTTTTAGTGCATTTCAACGGAATTGCAACTGAATTGCAACGGAATTGCGTTGCTAGGCAACAGCTTGGGTCCATGTTTACTTCCTGTCAGCTGATGTTATTTACATACACTGCAACAGGAAATAAACCGGGACACATTTAGATTGTTTATGTTTAAAACCGTGTATTGGTCTAAATATTGTATATTCGTGACATCACAAATGGACAGAAATCGGAAACGGCTTGTTTCAAACGCACAATTTCTGAATATTGTGTGTTTCTCCGTATATTGAACGTTTTGATAGTTTAACAGTATTTATAAAGCACTTAAACCTGCTTTATAATATAAAAGACATGAAAATCTCACGTTTTACAATATTGGACCTTTAAACAAGCATTTGGGAGGCAGAAATTAAAACTTTACAGCACTGACTGTTGCAGTTCCTTTAAGGATGTCATTACAGCAAAGGCTTTTAGTTTATTACATTTAGTTTATTACATTATCTTTTTGTTGTATTAAAGAGAAAAAAGGCTCTAATTTCCACTGGGTGTTAATAAGATTGTCAAAGGGTGTCCAACACCCCCTCATCATACAATTTTATTTTTTTTTCCCAAATCATCAAACCACGTGACACAACGATTGGCCGGGTGTGCGGAGGTGAGAAAGTGGGCAGAGCTGAACTTCTTTCTCATGCTCTCGTTTTTCATTCTTCACACACCTGTCACTTTCCGTCAAGAAAAAACGAGTGTAACACCATAAAAGCCTCTGAGGGCACCCATTTGTATGATTGATTACGTCTCACCCCTCTCTATGGCGGTATAGGCTTTTTGCCCCGCCTTCGAGTGCGGGCCATTCAGAACAGCTATTAACACTTTTTCCTTTTGGATGTGGTTGGATGACATCCCGTACAAACCAGTTCATTTTATAGGCGGCCTGTTATGCTCATTTTCAAGTTCAGGTACTTTATTTCGGGGGGGTCTACTACTAGAAAACGCATGCTCTTACTGTCTGTGCTTCTGAAACTAGTCCGTTTTGGCGCCCCGTATCTTTAAGGCCCCCACTCCCGAAAAGGCCCAGTCTGCTCTGATTAGTTGGTCTTTCCGTATCTGCTCTGCTGACACCTTTGCGGCCAAGGAACCACTGTAACTGGTGAAGTTGGTGCATTTTATGACTAGGCCTCATCCATCCTCAACCCGCAGGAAAATTTTGTATAAAAAGTTCAGCAGCCAAATTTGCTATTTTAAAGCATTTATAGATGAAGTCAATAATCATGGTCAATGATGAATAAGTATGGTTGATCAGCATACTTGGCAACCTCCAGACATCATCGCCTAAATGAATTCTGTTTGGTGGATTATGATGCTTTTATAATAATTTCTATTTGACAATTTCTATGTGATGACACATGAAGTTCAGTCAGGAAGACTCTCTTTACACTCATTCATTCACCAATCTCTCTCTCTCTCTCTCTCTCTCTCTCTCTCTCTCTCTCTCTCTCTCTCTCTCTCTCTCTCTCTCTCTCTCTCGCTCCTACTCAGCTGACTACAGGCGTTCACTCTCAGTAAAACCAACCAGATTTTGCCGAGATCTCACTGACCCAATCATATCGTTGCTGTGAAATTTTAAAACCGTTCTCCTCTCTGCTGCATTCAGTTGTCATTGCGGTATGAACCGATGCGACCTTCCTCCACCCCGTCACCTCCAGTCTTCATCATATTCAGAGCCCAGTCCTGCTCAACAACCCTTCATCGGATCTTCAGCAGCTCCTCAACCAGTGTCTAGACTCCGTAGGAATATTCTACTAACTAACCGCAGCATCACAACCACCTTTAATATACTACGTCACAATCGCCTCTTCACTATTCATATTTTGTGCACTATGTAATAAATGATTGTTCACTCTAAAGGAAGTTTCTCCTGATTGAAATGCTGTTATAGCTGCATGGTAATATGTGTAATTTAGTGACAGCAACAATAACTTTATTCTGATTTTTTTTCAACCAGTAGTTATGTCATTAATAGCAGCTCTAGGCAGAATAAAGTTGTCTGTCATGACAGTTAGTAGTACTATAGTGAAGTCCTTTCCTTTACAGCCACCTGAAGGCAGCAGATATCTGTTCCATCTGCACTCTCTAAACTGGAGACATGATGTCACCGTCAAGACACGATTATGCACGACAGATCCGCTGGTTACATTTTGTGCAAGCGGCATCAGAATGTTGCAAAACAACCACAGAACCTTCCGTGATTATGTGCACATCTAAGTGGTGTCATTTTTGTATTAATTATTCTACACAGTTTCTTCTGCACATCAACGGACGTTCAGCCGGATCACTAGAATAGAGCCTGCAGTGTCCTTTGGTGCGCACGGAGCAGCAACTAACCATCGACTTGTGGCGGTACAGAGATAAAAAAACAAACAAACTGTCTGTGCAGAGAAAGAACTGTCAGCTGCTGATTCTGAGGACAGACAGGACGGACATCTGAATATGATGCATCATTAATAACACGTTGAACAAAACACCACACAGTAAGTGGCAATCAGCCCGTACTTGTCTGAATGTTTAAGAGTTTGTTTGTTTGTTTTTTTCAGTTTTGAGTCAGCAGCAGCTGAGCTTGTTGCAGGTTTAAATATCCTCAATCATGTGGATCATCTTGTTTATTGAGCCGTAACATTAAGTGCACATAAGTTTCAGATTCATCAGTTGTTTATTTGTGTTGTGCGCATGTACGAACCAGAGGGGGATCGGTGGGATTGGTCCGCTTCAGGTCTTGTGGAGCTTCTAACTCTGAAAACATCAATTTTCGTAAAACTGCCGATTATTCAAAATCTACACAGTTGGGTTATCGTCTCAAAAAACCCACACACAAATGCAGCGGAGTTCACGCATGACAAGCAGTTTTTAAATGCAGGTTCAACAGTTTGTATATAAATGTAACAACATCCATATATGTTTTTGATGAAAATTGCAAATACTTAAAATACATATATTTGTGGATTTCTATTACATTTATTTTAAAACTATCTATTAAATGTAATTACATTTTTTTAAATATTTTTACACAATTTATTGTTTATTTATATATTCATTTATATAAAATGATAACTATTTTTGTGCGCATTGAAAAATATTTTAATGGAGAAAATCATTTATATATATATTATATATATTTATATATATATATATATATATCAAAAAACACATTTGTGAATCCTTCTGTGTGCATTCAATAATATTGAGACTGATCTGACTCCATACTTGTAGTCATCAATTTAAAGTGCTTTAGGCCGACATAAAACATAAAAGTCATTAAGAAAAGAAAAAAAATAATAAATGAGACTTTTTATATAACAAAGAAGAATGTGTGCAATTAAAAAAAGACATTATCTCTGGTTCTGCTGCATCAATTTTGATACTTTTAAAAGAAACAACTGTCCATAGCTTGAGCACTCTTTTTATATTTATTCTTTTTGCTATGCTATGAGTAAGTGATGCGCTCTCAACCACCCTTTTCTTAACATATCGCAAAATATATCAGCAGAATATTTACATCATTATGGAAAGCACAATAATCAGGTTCATCATAATGTGGTATTTGCTTCATTAATAGAAATGTACTGTATATAAATGCAGTAAATTGCATTCACATAGTTTCCACTTCTACAACAACATTCATGAAGTGAATTTTTCCACTTTATATATTGTTGTCCATTAGACCCCCCCGTCCTCCTGTCTCTCCCCTCTCGCTGTCTCTCTCTTTGATTGCTGATGTCAAGCTGAGCTACTTCATGTCACACTTGACTGAAGCCAGCAGTCACAGTGAATTATGGAAAGATGGGCAGGTTTTGGTGTTATCTGAGGGCAGCGGCGGGGCAGTGTCGACCTCTCAGGATTTAACTCGACCTACCGTCCCGGCAACAATACCTCCATAAATGACTTAGAGCGGGTGAGAGAGAGTGCAAAGCTTTTGTTTGGCTCTCCCACAGGACTCATCCTCCATTTCACCCTTCCAAACAAACAAAATGCTGAGGGTAACTGACTGTAAAAAGGGAGTGGCTCGGTAGATGCATCGGCACATTTCGATCGTTTTACGAGATAATCTTAAACACAATAAACACCAGCAATGCAACAATACACCCAAGGTGCACAAAACGGCACCATGAGGTGATTAACTTGAATGCTTTTGGCCATGATTAGTGATCAATATGTGCTTTTTCCTCAGCAGCACACAACTCGCACACAAAGGAGGGGGTGTCAGTGCTTAAGGGTGGGAATAGATCGCAACACAATAATAATTCACTCCAGTGTGCGAAGCACAACAAAATATCTAAGCAATTAGTCAATTAAAGTTGAGAGCAAACAAGATGGTTTTATGCCAGCCCGCGGCCAATCATTGGATTTTAATCATTAGAGGGCATTCTGGGAAAAGCTCCAGATTAGGTGGTTTGTGGCTTGAAAAGCAGGCTACTTCATTTTCACACGTTTCTTTAGCCTCATTTGTTCTATTAGCTCTCTGTCTTGCTATATGAGGGCAAGAGTTTAGAGACAAGCTCAGTTTGCTAGTCGGTACAACTAAGCAGTGAAAACAGCCTTGGAGGAGCTTCAAGTCTGAAAAATAACCCTGAAACCAGAATTGGAACAAAGTCAATGTTTGGCAAGTCACAAAAAAAGTTTTATGTCTTGTCAAGAAGTCTAGTTTCAATTCAAGAAAGGCAAGTCCCAAGTCGAGGCCGAGTCCTAAACAGTGTTTGAAGTACAAAACAAGGAAATAGTAACGGCGGCAATAGGCTAACTTTACTGCTACGATGATGGGGTCATCTCTATGTTCCCAGAGTGCTATGTTCTTGATATAAACTAACATTGTAAGAGATTGGTAAGGGCTTCCCCGCAGGGACATAGGGATTTCAAATGCAGTTTGAATGGTAAAGATCCGTTCCGCCACTGTGGAGATATCAAAGTCTAAAGTCAAAAAAACTCTCAGATTTTAGGGCGTAGGTATAACATCAGTCGGCTTTTAGTTGTAGGTGGGCGATTTCAACATATCGACCCAGAGAAACATACTGTAAATTGCTGAGAACATAAAATCATTTGAAAGGTCTCCTTAACGCTCCATATTAAGAGGATATTGAGCTGGGGAACATAGACCCTGGCAGCATAGATCTCTGGGAACATAGATATGCCCCTCCCAATTGCTGACAGCTAAAGTTGAGATATTGCCAGTTGTCAATTGATTTTATAAGAAAATAAAGACAGCTGCCAAATCTTGGATTTAATTTCCGTTACAATGCCGACGGTGTCAATGGCTCACTTACTTTGTGTTAGCTCTTAGCTTATGTTAGTTTAAGCCATAGCAAGCCAAAGAACATCAGTGCTACTGTAACCTCAGCTTTGTATTCTTTGTGAAGCCAGATGTTGCCCAAAGTTGGAAGTATAGTTACATCTCCATCTGTGATTTTTGAGCCACATTTAGCATGTTGCCATTCATTTTCTGTTGACTACGATTACGATTTGTACATATCAATGTGATAATCAGAGGTAGACCTCTCTCTGTGTTGTTTGTCTGCTAGTCTGTACTTCCAGACGTACCTTTGGATTGATTCAAAGTGTTGCCAGGAAAACAAAGCGATGACTCACTGCACACTGACAATCTTTTCATTTGTGGGATTGGGAAGGATATTAAGCCATTCCAAGTCAAAGAGCTACCAGTGTAGTTCAAGTGAAGCCATGAGTCACTGGCATTAAGTCGAGGTTGAGTTGCAAGTCTTTTTTTTTGATTTTGTCAAGTCTAAAGTCGCACACCACGCCTATGTTGGACACTACACATTCATAACGGATTTGTATAGGATCTATTGTTCTTGGAGCTTTCCAGCCCATTATGTATAGGGATTAAGAGTCCATCAGTCTGAATGTCTTGGTCTCTGCTTCATCGATTTAGACCATTCTTTTTCAATCAGTCTCTTTTGTGAGTCCACCAACTTCACGTAAGAGAAATAGTACTGTTTGAACAACACGACGACAAAAGACGATAAAATCTAACATGTTCCAACAATCATTGGACCAATTTAACAAACAACAACTGTTTGAGCATCCATCCATCCGTTATCTATAAGCCATGTATCCTTTCACAGAACTGTAAAGCTTTAAGAACTGGGTTTAAAATGTCTTTAAAATTGCTGATTTCCTACAAATAACCTCTTTCGGCCTACTGCTCTCTCATTATTCTCGCTGTGATTTCCTCTACCTCACCACTCTGCTCCTCCTCCTCCCCCCCCCCCCCCGGTGTCTGCCCTCCCCCCCGCCTCTGCTTTCGCTCTTCTCATCTCTTCATCATTTACCTGCCTCCCTCCCCGTCTCTGCCCGAGCGGGTGAGGAAATCAATCACTGATTTGTCGATTCTCTCTGCAGCGGCTCACACCCAGACAGGAGTTTTTAACCATCGACCAGCTCCTCCCTGCCAAGATTCAAAGGTTTGTAGGAAGACTGAGCGGAGAGAGTGTGTTGTGATCGTGCACGTAGGTGTGTGTGATTTCAAATAGGAGTTCAAACAAAGGGGGAAGACAAGCATCTTCCTCCCTCTTTCCCTAAGGATAGACTCCTGTCTCATGGTTATTCTTTTTTTTTTTCTCTTTCTTTGTTTCCTATGTACACATACATACACACACACACACACACACACACACACACACACACACACACACACACACAGTTTCAGTTGCCTGTGTTATTATTTAGTGAGCCCTTGTGTCTATGGAGATTTCTAATGATAGGGCTGGGTTAGTTGTGCTGCTGTTATTAAGATTTTACAGGATGCGAACACACACACTCGCACACGCTCACAAACACAGCCCCGTCATTGTCCTGTCACAGCCGCGAGCTATTTTTGGAAACCTTTCCCACAGCCCTCAGTGCAAAATGCCTTCCCTCCCTCTCTTCCCACAGCACCCGTCAACCCCTCTGTCGCCCTCTGTCACCGCGCCAGCCAATCAGCGCCTTCTCTGAGCGCCTCTGACAGGAAGTAAAGCTGACAGCCCACCAATCAACTAATAACTACTCTCCGCAGCAAGACGGTTGACAAGGCTCATTGTGGATATGGATGCAGTATTTATGGTTATTTATGGTATAATTACAGCTTGATAACATGAAAACACTTTGCTGTGATATGAGACAGGCTTGCTGGCGAGGAACACACACAGCGAGATAAGAAGAAATCCTGATCTTACATGTGATTCTGCTTCATGTATAGTTTTTTTTAATGAGAAGGATGCACCGCACAATTAGCCTACTGTTAGGTAAATAATCTAATACAGCTAGAGATTATTTAAACCAACTGGACTGTGAAATGTAAAAAAAATGCATGCCAATGAAAAAACTCCATGTGTAACACTAAGCTACCTCAAAGGCATTGGAGAATGACTCTGATTTACATTTGGGAATTCATGAAGTTGAAGGGAAAAGGGGCTGAATAAGAGTCATACAAGCAAAGTCGTGCAAAGATAATAATAAAGAAGCCTCAAGTAATTTTCAAATCTTCCATATAGTTCATAGAAAGGCCAAATTAATGAATGATAACGGATGAATAACGATAACTGATCACAATTTTTTCCGCAGATACAGATTGCTGATCATCGAATAGCCATATCGGCCGATATCATTTTTGTTGTTGTTTTTAATTTAATCATCCTTTTACTTTGTTATAGTCATCAATAGTGGTTATTTGCATAAAAACACAATTCAAATGATTAGGAAATAGAATATTATATTTTTATTGATACAAACATCTTGGCATTGCTAGTTTTATTGATGTTTTATAAGATGTTTTATTAATAAAAACGAAAATCTCCTTCAAACAACTGAATTTATTCAAGTTTCTCACCAAAAACTAGATTTTACAAGATTACATTTGAACGCATCATGATAGCGTAAGAATTCGCCCAATTATCATTTTTACCGACTAGAGCCTGAAAGTACCATAATGTAATGTAAATAGTATTACGGTGCTACCAACGTTAGTAGTTCTCTTGCCGATTTCAACACGGATTTGTTGCTCACAGTGTAGCATTATCACGGATCAGCGCTTGAAAGCATTAATGCAGATCTCCCGAACGCATATTTTTACTGAATATCGTCCGATAACAATCAGCAGTAAAGCTTTATTTCACACTATGATGGTTATGGATCACGGACCAACTACGGTCCGTTAAACTACTACTTCTGTGTTAAATCTGACTGTATGAAACACCATAGATCCATGGTAATCACAGAACGTGATAAAGGCTTAAAATTAAAAACGTTCTCACAAAACCTCTATAATTAACCCAACCCAAGGAAACCCTCACCCTTTAATCAAGTATACAATTACACCACATGAAACCTTATGCCTCGGAAATCTAACCGGGCCCTCTCAAAGTCACCGTTGCCATCTTTTCCATTTCCTTCTCTATACAGAGCCATACGTCACAGATAATGAATCGAGACAAACTCTTTTATCTTGTTTTGCCCTGCGGAAGACGGGTGCAAATGTCTCCAAACGAAGACCGAGCTAACCTGTGACATATACGGTGATAGACCATGGCTTCACATAGTGTGAACGTTTGTTTTTGCCTCACACATCAAAACTCACCAAGCCTGCTGAGAATAAGTTTGGTTGATCGAATGCTGGAATACGCTGACACTTAATTTTTAACACTTATTGGTGAACACAGCCCCTTCCTGCAAATCTGTAATCGCCTGTGCTCCCGCATAAGACACCTGTAATCATTATGGCAGCCTCACCGGTGCAAAAACCACAACAGAAACAATTCGTAAACGGATCAAATGAAAGAGGAAAGAGGGGAAATTGAAGTTAGGGTAGGAGAGAGGACAGAAGCAGACAGGAAAGAAAATGCAAAAGCTCGAAAATGGACGCATTAGGAGAGACAATCCCGAAGGAAAATGTTGAACAAATGAACACTTTTTTATAAATCTGCCCTGCTCTAGACACGTTTGCTCACTCCAAGCCCCTTCAGAGAGCCCTCCTGCTTCCTGTTCTACACATGGACAGCATCCACTCAGATACAGGGCCTCTTCTTCTTCTTCTTCCGCTGTCTCCAAAAACACACAAGGCTGTCTGGAGAAACCGTTTGTTACTGATGTTTGTTTTTTTCCGTGTAAATCATTAAGCGGCTTTTTGAATCAAAGAGGCTCGCGGGGCGGTGTCTGCATGGCGAGGCGGGCTGTCAAGCAAGCTGCTACATGCTGCGATCATCATCTGGCTGAAGAGGCTACACTTGACAATATTATAGGAGAGGATAAAGGGGAGGTGCTTTGATAGTAGTCACTGTAAATTCCTCTTTTATGTTCCTGATTGGCCACGCAGGGAAAATACCAAATATGACGGAATGCTCTTTTAATGTAAATGCGACGGGGAAATATTTATTCTGAGTAGAGCATTTGTTTTCAGAATCCAAACAAACTAGTTTGTCCCTCTGACATTTGAAAACCTAAAAAAGGAAGTGAAAAATGAAAAATATATCGTCCAGCACCAGCGATACACATATTATACCTTCATTCTTTGTAGGACTGCACCTCGTGTTGAAGTGGAAAAAAACAAAAAGTGATCCCCTTATTCACATGTTGGTGTATCGTCCGCTATCAGCAATCACTATTAGAATGGATGAATTTCTACAGTGCGTAAAAGATACTTGGAGATATTGGGTTAGTGTGAGGGTCACCTGCCACTCAGCAGGCTGGATGGGTTAATTATATCTGAGGAGAGGCAGCTGTGGAGCCTAATTGTCCCTGATGAGGATCAGGTGGTTGCAGCCTATATCTAACCCTGGTTTCAGTGCTATTGGTTGTTTGTCTGCAGAGGGTCAACACCTTCAGTTGGCTCTCTGGGTTTACATGTGTGATTTTCTGTGTTTTGTGCTCACCATTTAGCTTCTTTCAGAGCAGCAGTCTCTTAGAGTGGGTTAGGTCTGTGTGGCCTGCGTTTGCTGGTTCTTTTGTTTCATTTAAGTTGTAGTCAGCTGCTCGGCAGCGGTGTTTTAGTTTTAGTCTTTTCAAGATATATTGTGAGTTTAGGGAGCCTTCCTTTTAGGCCTGTTTTCAATTTGGTGTTTCCCCTCTCCCTTTAAATCGCTTGCGATTTTTGTGGTTAACCTTCAGGATTAACTTTTAGATTCCCCTGGTCCGCAATTGCGTCCTTCTCCCCGATCCCCTGAAAGTTAGAGGGTCCTCCCGCAAGAAAATTTGTACATTTTTGATTTAAAACAATGTAGTTTTACATGATTTCGACCATTATTTTTACCATACATAATGCCCAAAAAAGCTTAAAGAGAAAACTTAAATAAATTCATACATATCACAGCTTCTGTCTGAACATTTAATTCTTCTGGGAATGTTTGCCCTGTCAAATCACATTATGTATGCAGATTGAGAAAACCTTTAAATCACTTTCCATTAATAGTTTGTTCACAAATAAAAAGTTATGACAAACAGTTCACTAATTATTTTTACAAGTAATCCGGTCACAGAGGAGCCAATGCACACACCTCCCAAATCTCACGGATTATAGACCTGCATCAAACAACGTGATTGATTCATTGAACACATAAACGTAAACATGGCTATGTAAGTATAAAAGAAACAGTCCCTCAAATGGGTTCAAGTTTATGGTTTGGAGACACCAAGGGATGATTGTAAAAACTAGTCACTTACTTATTTGACTGGCTATGTGTTGGAAAATTGGTGTAGCCGGTTCAACTCATACACTGATGCTCATAGTCATGAAAGAACTCATTTTTTATCCCAATTTCAGCGTCTATGTTCCAAATAACAAGAACCAAAGAGGAGATTTAGACTTTAGACCCACGATGACGTCACCTACATTAAGCCAGATAAAAGCTGACGCTGATGAACGGATTGGATTAAACCTAAAGAAGCAGACAAAAAGAGAAATAGACAGAGCAATGGGGGGGGGGGAAAGGAAGGATGGAAAGATAGAAATAGAGGGGTAAAGAGATGAGGCAGAGAAGGAGGAATTGAAAATATCAGTGATGAGCGCCATGTAATTACAGTTGCCGTTTCATTATTAATCGCTTCCAGTCCAGATAGGACTTGCATGAGAGTTGTATACATAATTTATAACTGGGACTGGAGCATCCTTTTCTTTCTATTCAATCATGGATGAGTGGATGACAGAGAAAAGGGTGACGGTCGGAGAAAATATGGAAGTCAAATTAACCACAAAATACTGTATTTCATTAGAGTGTTGTGCTTGCTCTTTGCTTTCATTAAGTGTGCATATTCCAGGCTTTGAATTAGAATTGAATATGAAATTAAAGAGGAAATATGCTATTGCTGTGTATGGTCTCACACAGTGTTGTTGCCCATAATAGTCCTATAGCCTCATGAATAACCCAATGAAAGAATCTGATGAATTGAACCCTATTTTTTTAGCGGTTTAAAAATGCAAAGGGGTCCTTGTTGGTTGACTATTTGAGAGATCAGAATTGACTGCAGTGATATTATTATTATTGCACTGTTGGATGTATTAAAACAGGTGCCCGCTTCCTCGTGTCAAAACTGAATGTATTAATAAGGAGCCATGCGGTGTATTCTAATTTCATCATCTCTAAAAAGAAGTGTATTCATACAGTGATTTATTCATTTTTATTTGGCTTGAGAGTGCCAGCGCGCACATCCAGACGCACACACACGTAGACAAAGCTCACGCTGCTGTTGTCTATCTTGTTAAAGCGTATGATTGCATTAGCCCGGTGTCCCCCTGACCTCGTGTTGTCTGAGCACATCCAGATAGAGGCACAGAGAGGATTAGAGCACAGTGAAAGGCCAGAGGGGAGCCACAGCTTACATCCACACCAACGCCGCTGCCTTTCACAACATACTGCATTAAAACAGCTGTCATTCCTCGTGTTGGTATTGTTAGGTAACGGGCTGAGGCAGATGTACAGAGAAATAACTGTTTCTCAAAAAAGTAAAA
>CAKAOJ020000558.1:0-22500 GCA_916701645.2 Sebastolobus alascanus
AAATATAGGACATAATATGTGCCATAAATGGTCTTGAATAAACTGCAGCCAGCAGCTGATTAGCTTAGCTTAGCATAAAGACTGGAAGCAAGGGGAAACAGCTAGCCTGGCTCTGCCCAAAGGTAACTAAATCTGCCTACCAACACCTCTTAAACTCACAAATTAACATGTTATTCCTCCTTTGTTTAAAGGGATAGTTCAGGTGTTTTGAAGTGGGGTTGTATGAGGTACTTATCCATAGTAGGTGTATTACTTACAGTAGATGATGGTTGGCGTACCCCCAGCATCTAGAAACAGACGGGAGCATCAGTACCGGAGCAAAGCAATACAGTGCTATGGATGGGGATGGCAGAAAAACGTATTTCAGCCACCTAAAAGAAAGGCTCACCTAAACAAATTTATATCCGTTAAAGCTGAAGTAGGCGAGATTGGAGCAAATATGATTAAAAATATAATTAGAATAGTTATAGTTATAATTAGAATATTTTCCGACAGCGAACTGAACTGAAAGTGAAACGTTTCTATACTGTTTTTGTCATCTAAGCCTGCTGGCTTTTGAGAGAGATAAGTTTCACATTTTCAGTCGTCTACTGTAAGTAATACACCTACTATGGATAAGTACCTCATACTTTAAGATTGTTAAAATCATCTTATAAGACACTATCCGACATTATCTGTTTGTTCTGTATCATCCAGCTCCTATTTGAAGCTGTACGATGTTAACTCTTTGAGTGAAGTATTCAAACCGAAAATGAAATTTTTTTATGGCATCACCGTTCCATCAAATAGAAGTCTTACATTTCCCCCAAACTTAGCCTGCTATATTTGGGGTCTTTTGAAAGTTTGAGAAGAATTTAACAATGTTTGGCTGCACAGGCTGAGTTTCTAGTGACTGACCCTTAGACATGCCCGCTGCACGTCATGAAGACTATTTTCTGTTCAACATCTGCTTTCTATTTCTGTTTTTAAATTAAGAAATGACGTATTAAAAGAATCTTTAAAAGTCTTTTATTTAACTTGATGAAACTTGCAGGCGTATTTTCTTCTCCCTCTCTGTCCAGTTTGTGTCTGCCTTCTTCTGCTTCTTCTTCTTCTCCCGACTTCCTCCTCTCATGACAGCATCGTCTTACCTCATGCTTTCTTTCCACTGCTTTCTCTTTTGTCTCCATACCTTTCAAGACTTCAGTCTCATTTTGTGTTGTTTGCTTTTGAAATGTGCCTTTTGCTAATATACTATATGACAGGCTGCATCCGAAATCACATACTGTGCACTACATATTCAATATGTGTACTATTGTTCAACATACTTTTGTGTGAATAAACAGTAGTATGCATGCATCTTTTCGGACGCACTGAGCAGTAACTAACCTCATCCGTCTCCTTGTCAGTTGGAGACGTGTAACCATGGTAACTGTGCCAACCTCATTTGACCAAAACAACGACTTATTAAATATATTACGCCTAGCAAAGTGAAATCTTATACTTGCACTTAAATTGAAATGTTATTGACCTTACAGAACTGTCCGCCAACGTCTGTTATGAATGTTGTTGTCACAACCGCATTGCATTGTGGGATATTTATGCCGACATAGTGTCCAGTGTTTGTATACTGTAATATTTCACAGGAAATAGTATGCAATTTGCGTACTATTGGTTTCATACTAAGGTTTCGGACATACTAAACAATCTCACATACTGTTTTAGCGTACTAAATAGCATGTTAGTATGGAATTTCAGACCCAACCACAGTATTTTTCAATTTTTAAGCCACGACCATGTGAAAATATCCCACAACCCTCGAGCACTATAGGCCCCATTCTCCCGTCTTCCTCCTCCTCTTCCTCCTCCTCTTCCTCCTCTTCCTCCTCTCCTCCGTCTCTGACTGCGTGGAGAAGGTAAGGTTGAGATGAAACACCACGTCAGTCTTTGAACCGAGCCCGTAAAACAGGCGCATATTAACGAGCATGACTAACAAGCTGCAGGACCCACGGAGCCGGATCACACTGTGCACTACACGCACACACACACACATCATGTCTTCTGCATGATACAGTTTTCTTTCTCTCCCTTCATGATGTTTTTTTTTTCTCAGTTGCAGCTTTTCTCCATTTTCCACACACATTTCATGCATGATATACTCCAGAGCGTTTTTTTTTTTTTAAATTTCTTTTAGATGTTTTTCTTTTCAAAGCTGTGTCAAAGGATAATTCCAGTTCCCTTCAACTTGGGTCTTATTTTAGTCGCCTTGTTTTGGCCACACTTTCTATTGGTTGTGATAAGATTGTAGGCCACTCACCAGAGTAATTGCTGAGAACACTGAGTCAACAACAAAGTCTGCAAAAAAAAAACGCGAGAGGTAAGATGATCAAACAGGTTGTAAACACCCAAATCGTCACTGATAATCCTCATTTAACGGTAAAACTACAGCAAGTACATTAGGTCAAAGTTCATCCACGAAGTCTGTACACTGTGACCTTTTTGACGACGTCGCTGTGTTCCCAGATCAGCAGTTAATCAGCGGTGTTATCATATCCAATAATACAGATGGTCAAACCAAAAAAATAAGTTGTAGTGAACCAGAATCACCCTTTAATTGTTTTTTTTACACAGCTTAGACCAGGTCTTTACAATGCAGGGTCCTAATGAATAAATAATCAAGGTTTGTGGCTATAAGACGTACCTGTTGGTGTCTTTTATTGTTCTGAGATTTCTGGACAAAACTTGGGACTTGAATGTTTTTGTCACAAGTCACAGGTCATGTCTTAAAGATTATTTAACTATATGACTTCTGCAGAAGTCCAGGTCCGTCCTCCCCCACTCATGTTAACCTGTCGTTTACCTGTGTCCGTCTCAACAAATATCTGCACAGGCAGCCTGCGTTTTGGGGGGTTGAACCGCACCAGAGTTCGATTAAAACGGACTAAATGTTGACTTGTGAAAGCGCCCTAAAGCATCTCGTTTGTTTAATCCATCCAAAAGTGAGATGCTGGTAGGTGGATGTTGTTACCGTTGGACAGAGCCAGGCTAGATTATTTCACCTGGTGCAAGTACTTATGCTAAGATAAACTAACCGGCTACTGCCTGTAGCTTTACATTTAACAAACATATATGAGAGTGGTATTAATCTTCTCATCTAACTCTCAGTAAAAAAGTGAATAAGTACATTTCCCAAAGTGTCAAACTATTACTTAAAGTCTGACTCAAGTCTACCACTCTCTACTTGCTTCCCTTCCTTCATTTTTGTTTCTCTTTTCTCTCTCTTTTCCTTGGTCCTTCTCCATTTTCTTCACTCGTGTCCTCAAGGATACACACTAATATCCCCCAGTCACCATTTCACAGTCCCAGACTCTCCGCCCGACACACCTGAGCCAATAAATTGGAACGTTTTTGCCAGGAAAAGCTATTTCATTCTGCCTCTGCCCTCCCCCCTTTCTCTCTCTCTGTCCTCCCCCCTAAATTTCAGTCCCTGAGGCACTAAAAACGTCTGTACTTAACTTCTCCCAAATCCCTGAACACCACCATGTCCCCCAACCCTTCTCCTGTTCCCCAACTCCTCTCTGGCTTCATCCCCGAGGGCCTAAAGCCGCCGAGCATTTAACTCCTCCTCCCCCTTTTCTCTTTCCCCCTCCAGGCTACTCCGGAGAGGTTCTTTACAGCCCTGTCATCCCTGCCAGAGCAGTAAAAAACACATCTGGAATCGCACTTTACGTTTCTACGCTCTCACCCCGTGTTTAAGAAGCCCACCCTCTTCTACCTCCCCCCTTCATCGAGGGCCACGCCGCAGGAAAAACACTCCCATAACGAGCTACAAACACTGAAATAACACTGTTACCCTAAGTGAGATGTTTCTAATGAGGGCTGGAGAGGAGCGTGACAGAGAGGCACACATTTTAGGGGGAGGGGGGGCGAGGAAGGACACCGTGAAACAAGACGCAGGCATGTTGGATTCGACTGTATTCATCCACCCACACAGGCTGAGGCCATTTTGGATCTTGGTCAAGCTTCAGCTTCCCTCCCTGTGTTCTTTCTTAAGAGGAGTTTGTTGTACGACCCCGTGTTCGCTCTCTTCGGCTTTTGTGTGAGAAAGTGTCTCCTGGTCTGAAGCGTGACTATATATACATTTAATAAGGGCCTGTGTGGTGTAGTAATGGGCGGTTGGGCTCGGCTATGGTACGGGGAGGAAATGTCAGCAACAGATAGAGAGCTAAGCGAGCGGAGAGAAAACAAATTGATTCCCTGAAATTGCCACCTCATCTGCTCTGATTGAGACTCGTGTGAAGAAACTTTGCTGCAGCGTTTTCAAGTGTGTTTGTGTTTCCGAGCTTTTGACTCACTTTACTATCTGTGTGAGAAAGTCTGAGCTATTGTTCCTCTGTCTCAATTTTCCTGAACTGGCTCCAGCGACGGATAATAAAGGCTCAAGAAATCCTCCGGCTGTTTTACTCAGTGCAGCTTAATCAGGATGAGAGAAAGAGGGGAATGATTGAGAAAATATAACTCCTCCTCTCTCGCATTTTCTGAAATGAAAGTTTTAGAAAATGAGAGGAATAACTGCGAGAGATTGGGTTTCATTTGGAGCCAAGAGCCGTTTTAACCAATACCATGTGCCACTTCTTCTTGGCTGGTTTGTGTGTATGTATGCATGTTCATCATGTGTGTGTGTGTTAGAGAGAGAGAGACGGAGGGTCAGGTTTCGGCGCTGAGGGGAGGCGCTCGGTGCTGTAAGGGAAAGAGAGCAGTGCTGCGGTAGGTAAATAGGGCCCTGACCCAGGCCTGCCAGTGGAACGCTCTCTTCTCCCTCTGCCAGAATCTTTTTTGTTTTGTTTTTGTGTTTTTTCTTCTTCTTCTGCAAGAGATTGGGGGGGTGAGGGTGGAGTTTAGGTGGAGGGGGAATGTGTGTGTGTGGGGGGGGGGAGCGGGTATTAACGAGCACCATCGTTTTTCTAATTAGTGCTTTGGGGAATATTTTCTTAAGGACTGTCGACCCTCCCTGCAGAGCTTTTTGGGGTAGAAATGCATGTGTGTGTGCGCACGTAGGAGTGTGTGCATGTTTGTACAGCGTGTGTGTGTGTGTGAGCGTGTGCACGTATGAGTGTATTTCTGTGTGTGCATGTGTGTACAGTATGTGTGTGTTTTCATTCTGCGGTTTTTCCTTTTTGTGCAGAAACTTTGCAGAAACTGACTTTATTTTCTCTCCGCTCAACTTATTCATGACTTTTATACATTCACACACATCCTGAAAGGTATAGATGGACACACACACACACACACACCGTCACACACACCGTCACACACACTCCACACTCCCAGTTCATTAAATCGAGGGGTTTCAGATCGTCTTCCTGTATTCTCTGAACTCAAGAGCAAAGGAAATTTTCCTTTCTCTTTTCTTCCCTCTCAAAACTTTCTTTTCTACTCTCTTCCCTCTTCTGCTGTTTCTTTTCAGCGAGTCTGCTGCTCTCGTCCTCGCTTTGATCCCCCCTCTTCTTCTTCTTCTTCTTCTTCTTCTTCCCTCCCCTCCACCCCTCCACCCCTCCCAGGGCCTCTAGCCAGCTCACTGGAGCGGTTTCCTGAGTCTGCCCAGATTAATGAGTGTAACTTAGTGTGTATGTATGTGTGTGAGGGAGAAAGAATGCCTCAGTGTACCACAAATTGTGAGTGTGTGTGTTTGCATACTGTACAAGCCCTAGTGTGTGTGTGTGCGTGTGTGTGTTTGATCCGCGGTTTCCAAACCAAACTTTATTTTGTGGATTTTTTTTTTTTTCCTGAGATCATCAAAGTAAGTGATTCCGCAGAAGGCTGGCTTTCTCGTTGCATCTGGGCCCTTTTTTCTTCTTTTTTTTTTTTTTAAAGAATTCCCCGATCCCGAGGATGCCGGGATACGATTGCAATCAAGCGGCAGGCGTCTGCAAAAGAAGCCAAAAATGCTCCCAAACTGGCCTCTGTGACACACAGTGTTAGCTGAGGCCAGTTTGTGGAGCCGAGGCTGAAAACTTCATTCACATACTGAGAGTGTGCAAAACAATCACAATACAACTGATTAGAATTCCTCAATGAAAACACAAAGTGCTAAAAATAATCCCCTGATTGGAGCCATGTGTTGAATTTGGGGCGGTGGGGGTAAGGTGGTGTGTGTGTGTGTGTGTGTGTGTGTGTGTGTGTGTGTGTGTGTGTGTGTGTGTGTGTGTGTGTGTTGTACTGCGGTGGGTCGTACAGAAAGGCAGGAGGCAGCAGAGGGTGGGATGAATCAAACCGGAGTGAAAAAACAGTTTGTCTTTTCTCTGAGCTCTGATAATAACGCCACGTGAGTCCCCGCTGCACAGCGTTTATTTACTCTCACAACTCACAGTGTACACACTTTCACTCTCTCACACACACACGTACACACACACACACACACACACACACACACACACACACACACACACACACACACAAACTCTGTCATCAGCACTGCAGACAAACACACACACACACACACACACACACACACACACACACACACACACACACACACACACACACACACAGACGCCTTCCAGCAGACTTACAAATATGGACATAAACATGTAATCACAACCATGCATGGTCCAGCTTCTCGCTGCTCTCCTCTCCGACACACACACACACACACACACACACACACACTGGGGCTCATAATGGCCAGGTGGTTTTAGTTAGGATGTATTCCACCTGAGAGCATACATTATGAAATAAAAGAAAAAAGACAGAATGAATTAGTTTTCTTGGCCAAGAAAGTTTCCAAGATATTCAACTTGGGTGGTTCTGTGTTACAGTAAAGTGACATTAAATGTGGTACACAGACGAGTCTAGAGTAGAAACTCAGGCAAAAAGGCTCTTTTTGTGATACAAAAGTACTCTGAGAGAAGTTTTTAAAGCTTTTAAAGGGTTATTCCGGTATTTCACTTCCATAAATTTGGGGGAAATTTAAAAAAAGAGGTTAAAATCAAAGCAGTAGAGACAAAGATATCTTGATTTTTGCTCTCTAGTGTGGGTCAAGCTCCAAAAACACTGGATCTTACACTTCCCATGATGCAACCTGGTGTCCTTTATCAGATGTCTTTCAAACTCCACACCCCTAGTTTGTAACACTTTTTTTGTTAAAGATCAGTGTCGTCTTTAAGACCAAGCTGAGATAACCCTGGTGACATCACTATGACATCATCATCAACCAGTTGTCATTGAATTATAGATACTCAAATTCCCATAATCCCATATTTCCTGAGCACTTGAAGGACTTTTCGTCCATGTTGGCCTAAAAGTTGAATATCTACATTTCCACGACAGCCGGCCAAACTCCATCTGCTGATGAAGATGCAGCCCGGTCGCACGAAAAGGCGTGTAGTAAGAACGCCATTCTTGCTTTAGGCTTGTCATTAGTACACCATGTAGTCTGTATTGACTGCAATGTAAATGCATCAACGTAAATATGCTACGCTCAGAGCTAGTGACGTGGAATAAAAAGTGAGATAGACTGCTTATGGCAGGTGGGAGGCGAGGTGGACACAGGACTTTCAACCAGCCAGGAGACCTGGTGTTCGAGACCGCTGTTTTGTTTTGTAAGCTACGTTAGAGACCTTTGTGACATGTTTTCCGTACTTATGTTACGTTGTTTCTGTACGTATTGTACTTAATTAACGTCCGTTTTTAAAGGCCAACCATGGCGTTTTTCCTAAACCTAAGTGAGTGGTTTTGTAGCCCCCTGTTGGTACTGTACCCTCATACACGTGTAATATTCACGCCTTGGCGAGGCAAAACAGGACGCTGACACGCTATCCTCTGGTGGACGGGTGGATTTGATCAAAAGCTCCAGAACAGCTACGGTGGTGAAATTATTTGTCACCACTATTATATTTGCTGCTCCATCACACACAATGGAAAGTTTTTTGCCACAAAATGTACCTTGTGGTGAGATGATTTCCAGGCCAAGAAAAAAACTCGAACTTCGCTTATTTCACTCCAGGACAAATAATTTACTGATTTTTAAAGCTGCTTAACAAGAGATGTAACAAGAATATAGATAAAAGTAGATAAAAGAATAAACCAAGAGGCAGTAAAACTTTATTAAATGTACCCATGGAGTGAATGGATGATTGTGTGACTGTGTGTAAGACTGAAATACATTTTAAATTCATTCATTCTTTCACTCTTGACTCATAAAGCCTCCATTGTGGGAGCCACCATCGGCCCTTATCTCTCCGTCATAACAGAGGGGGTTGCCATGGAAACAGAGAGGAAACACTGTGTCACATCTGCTCTGTATGTGAGCGCATCTCTGGAGACTGTAAATTGGGCTCATCCACACTGATAATTGAATTAAAGGAGATGAAGATATTGTAGATTACTGCAGTCGTTGTCAATCAGGGTCAGTGAGTATTGTGTGAGTGGTTCCTTTAGCTGTCAATCATCCTGAACAAGCAGAGGGGCTCCACAGCCCGGAGGAAAGTGGGCGGGATATCCTCTGGGAGCGTGCGGTTGGACAGCGGGCTAGGAGGCAGTGTCTGCTTATTTGATAAGAAGTCGTCCGTCAGGAAGGAAAATAAACAGCCGAGCGTGCTGCTACTGCAGAGCCGGAGGAAGAGCTGTTACTAGAGCACAACACAATATTTACACTGCTGGACACACATCCACATAGACACACTCACGCTCGCCGCCAGCACATATACCTGCACACATAGGGGCGAGTGTACATGTACACAAGCACAGAGGGGAAACAGGTGCTGGGGGTGAAAACAGTATTTAAAAACACAATCTTAGTTGCACAAACAACAGAGATTGTGGAGATGCATATGTGTAATTGAGTATGCATGTGTGGGCCTACATTTAGAGTAGGAAAGAGTACTGAAATGTCATATTTAAGTGCAATTACTATTACGTTATTAATGTTTCAGTTAAGTAAAAGTAAAATAAAAAGTAGGCCACTTTTAATGTACTTATAGTAAACAAAACTGTGCAGTTCTTAAAGTACTAATGGAGAGTTTAGATCACTAGTTCCCAAACTGGGGGTCGAGAAATCAAAATAGCTCTTAAAAACAACATAACAGCAGATACTGTAGAAATCTAGTTTGGCGTTTCGTAGGTTTAACTTCCTCACCTTGCTGCAGTGATGTAGACGTGTACCCAAGGTGTGTCAGTACACTGTGACATCACTGTTAGATGGGATACAGGTGCAACAAACCTACAACTTTCAACCAGAGATGACAGTTAAGCACTGATTCTTTTTCAGATATGTATGGTAAGAACTCCAACAACAAAGATGGTCAAACATCTGCTTCTTCTAGCAACTCAAATGTGAGAATTTGCTGCTTTTTTTTTCTACCATTGTAAATGGAAAATTTTTGTGGTTTTGGACTGTTGGTTTGACAAAAGTTGAGAAAGGCATCAGCTAAACCATTTTATGCTTATTACAGTAAGCGTGATTTATGCTGGCCGCATCAGCGAATGTTTTCTCTAAACTATTTACTAATTAATTGAAAAAGTATTGACAATATTCATTGGTTGTAGCCCTAGACAGGTGTGACCCTGATCAACAAGTGCTAAAGGCGTTGATTCACTCCTACTGGTATTTTTTAGTATATAATTGGAGAGTGTGATGTGCTGAGGGCCTTTGTAAGGTGTTCATGTTATTGTTTCCACCCCGCCGTGCTCATATTCGGCCTGTGTGTGTGTGTGTGTGTGTGAGAGCATCTCGAGGACTTGTTTGTTTAGATAAGGAAGGAGGGGAGAGCCGAGGGACCGTGAGAGTCTTGACCTCCTGGCTCTGAGCCCCGCCCTCTGGCTGTGACTGACAGATAGCATCAGTTCAGCTCCTTATCAGCTCCCTGCCCTCTGATCTGGGATCTGCCTCCCAGCGCTACAGCGAGGAGGACGAGGAGGAGGAGGAAGGGTGGGAGGAGGGGGGTGATGAGGGGGGACATGCCAAGGCAAGAGGGCACACAAGACACACAGTTATGCACATATATGGACTGGTAGAGGTGCTCTGTGTTGTTGTTTATATGACTGTGTATTTCCTTCATATGTTACACAATAAATAATAAATACAGAGGAACAACACAGACTAGTTTATGTTTAACCAGAGAAGCAGGCGGCTTTATGACATGAATTCTTTCTGCTTTACTTTCTCCTACTTTCCCCACAGAATTAGTCATAATGAGAGTTACTGCCAGTGGACGCCTTGTATAGTGTGTGTGTGTGTGTGTGTGTGTGTGTGTGTGTGTGTGTTGCTCTTGGATAGTAGGCCGTTCTGTGTTTGCGGCCTGTGTTTGGGAGTCTCTGTAAGTCATTTGGTGTGTTTTTTGGAGGGGGTGAGATCATGCTTCGCCGCTGACGCTGAACATAAAGAGTCATTGAGTGGAGTGTGGACCATAGGCCAAGTCTGGAGGTACGGGGAAACAGGGATCTGTGTATGCACACACACACACACACACACACACACACACACACACACAGTTTCTCTCCCAGGGCAGTGAGTGTAGAGGGCTCCCGAGGGCCAGGGGGACTATCGTTTTCCCCGTTAATTATGACCGTCTGGCAGGCTGGAAAGCAGGAAGTCAGAGAGGGAGAGATGGAAAGAGGGAGTAGATAGATGATAGGAGGGAGAGGGTGGAGAGGGGGGGGGGGGAGTGAGAAAGCGAGTCAAAATAAGGGAGGAGAAGGCAAAAGCCAAGATGGATGATGGGAGGAAAGAGGGAAAACTATGAGAGGGGAGTCCAAGAAAGGGATGGGGGAGTGATGGAGAGACAGATCCAAATAAAACCATATGCAGGGAGGGTTTGGATGATAAAACCAGGTGCTTGATAAAAGGTGGAATGTCAAATCTTTTTTTTTTTTCATTAAAAGCCACGTCAGGTTTTTGAATGTTTTCTCTCCCCTCCGCCGCTCCGTCTCCTGGCGTTCACTCCCAGACTTCTGATATACAACTTACACTCCTCGACCTCGGCTTTTTCGTTCAACCTTTTGACCCTTTCAGCAACACCAGCTTGTGCCTATAACTTAACTTTACTATCCAACCTTTTTGTACCGTCCACCTCCTCCGATGGGTCGTTCTTCATCCGACTCCCCCCCGAGAGCAAAGACAAGAAGAGGCAGCTACACAGCAGACTGTATGCGCAGATATTAATGTTTGTTGTTTAAAAAGTGAAGTGCTGTAAGGGCCAAGCAGCTATGTGAGCTGAGCTGAGCTGAGCAGAGCGGGTCCTGGATTTAACTGGCTCCAGGTCCAATTAGGACAGTCTGCCGCATCTGGACACAGTTAGAGTAACAGTCAAAACTCACACTTTGCTCTAGTAGGGATATAAAGTCACAACTTTTCGACTGCAGGCCAGTTAAGCTTCATACCACAAAGAGCAGAGAGTATTTACAGCTCTGCAGCAGTCATAACACGGCTTCAGATAAAACCTGAAAGAGGAGAAGGCAGCATGAGATGGAGTGAAGCTGGCGTGCTGCTGTCAGATTGTGTCAATAAGGGGATTTTTTCCATGTTGCAACATACTAGTTATGTTTGAGGCTTTTGCTGAGGGCAAACAATTACTGGAAAAATTGCAAGATCAAAATCTCTACACTAACAATGCTCTGAGTTTTGCCTTCAAGATATGTTCTCTATATGCATGGAAAAAGACACATTGATCTTGGTTTGATTGTTTTTTATGTATATAAGTTTTTATGTGGAATGAGGATTTTCTAGCATATTATATTTTTGTTGATATAGAAAAAGTAAAATCCAGTGGTTCCCAGGCAGCCAATAAAAGCTCAGATTTGAAACACAAAATATAAAAAACATGGTTTCTATGGAGGGAATTATTGTTTTTATTACCTTTGGACAGAGCCAGGCTAGCTGTTTCCCCCTGTTTCCATTCCTTATGCTAAGCTAAGCTAACCAGCTGCTGACTGTAGATTTATATAAGGTCAACAAACTGTCACACTGCTACATATACAGTATATATACATCCTTATAGTCATTGTATTAACGCAGTAACTTAGATGGCGGTCGGCACACAATAACACAAACAAACTAACCGATCGATGCAGCGGTAGAACAGCAACTCCAGTGTTCTTCGAGGTAAAATTTTGTGAATGGAGTCTGGTCTGGCTGTCTGATGGCGAGGTAAAGCGGTGAAAATATTCTAAATATAGTGTACACATAAAGTGATATTGATTTTGTTACGTGGCTAAAATACATTTCTCTGCTGCTCTCGTCCACAGCCGGTTTACCTCGCCATCAGACAGCCCTTTCCGACGGGGAACTGAAGCCGTTATTTAGCTCTCTTCAAAGCCACCAGACTACATTCACAAAAGCAGTAATTTTACCTCGCAGAATGCAGGAGTATACATACAACCCCACTTCAAAAAATCCAAACTTACCTTTTTGACTCAGCTAGTGCTGGCGTTCACATTATAACCTTATTGATTAGCTTTGAATAGCTTACTTTGGTAACCTGCGTCACTGCTTTTTGCAACGACTGAGTGGTCGTACAGAACAGAACGCAGATGGACCTGCCCTTTAACATTAGCCACCATCAGCTACTGGTCAGACCAGACCAAGTGAGGCAGCAGCTTTTGGTCCAGACCCAACTAGTTGATCAGTTCATGGAAAACACCTTCTGCTTCTTACCACCTTCCTCCTGATTGTCTGCTAGCCAATCTGTAAGTTGTGCATGAACCGTTCGCCTTTAATTCACATTTTCACACTTGCATATGAAATAAATGGATCCCCCTTTTACGCATCTGAAGTTCCTCTTCTAGTTTTCATCGGAGAGCGGGCCTTTTTAATAATAACGGTTTAAATCAATGTCAGGCTTCCTCAGAGTCTCCTGCACCAGATTTCTAAGTGAGGTCGCGAAGACGCCAAATGGAAATCGCTCAAAGACGAGAATGAATATTGGATCAGAAGCCTTTGCGTTGTGGAAAACAGTTAACGGATGGAACAGGATCCAAAGAGAAATGGAAAGTTACAGATTTCAGCTTCAAGCTGTGGCAATGACCTGCGCTGACATAATGGATAGACATCAAGTTGCAAAATACTCTGGAACAAACAAGTAAACACAGTAAATAAAATAAATCAAATGAATGTCAACAAACAGATGCCATCACTGCTGCACAATAAAAAACAGTTGCAGAAAATTGCATCCCGGAGTCTCAGTGGAGATATGAGGCGGCCTCTCTGCAGAAAAACAACATCTAATCAGAGCAGTCACACAGCACATTCCACATCATGACACACAGTAACTCAGCCTGAGGTCTGACCCCACCTGAGCCTGCTGGATCTCTGTCTCAACAGCACAATCACACTGGAATGAGAACCAATAACAGCCAATTACCCTCCATATCCCTCCAACACACTCACACACACACGGAGGGCTTTACATCAGTAAGAATGGAAAAGAACAATAAAATCTCCGGATATGAAAAACTCCCGAGGCAACGATTCACATCTAAAGTACGAGATGCTCTCTCTTCGTGTGTGTGTGTGTGTGTGTGTGTGTGTGTGTGTGTGTGTGTGTGTGTGTGCACATCTGAGAGAAAAAGACGCCATAAATCTCCCCGAGTCTTACTGAGAATTTTGATTGTGTGTCTGGATGTGAAGCCCAAAGGCACAGTTATCAACGTCTATCTGTATCTGTAAAACTGAGGCAAGCTAAGAAATAGTGAAGAATGTTTATTACAGTAGCGTGCGGGTACTTTATTATATACTTTGTTGTACTTCATTACATTTATCTGATGGCTGTAGTTTCCAACATGTATACTGTGCACAATCAAGATTTCTGCAAAACTAAGAAAAAGCTCATAAAATGTGATATATTCTTAGAGGTTTTACAACGTTTTTAAAGAGAATCTCTTTGTTGAAGAACTAATTGTACATTTCCAGTAGTATGATGCTTTATTTTACTTAGGGGGGCACAAAAACGGTAAGAATTATAAGTAAAAACATTTTTTTAAACGTATCATTTAGGGCTGTCAAAGTTAACGCGATAATAACAGGTTCAATTTGTTTTAACGCCACTAATTTCTTTAACGCAACTTGCGATTTTTAGGTTGTAGCGGTCTCAGTTTTAAAGCTAGAGTGAAGATACTGGTATCATATGAAACTAAGGAAATCCATAAAAACCTCAGGAATCCATTGGTAACCATGATATACTAGTTTGTGAGAAGGAAGTTAAATAACGCTCCAAACCTCCAAAAACTGGCATGGCCATTTTCAAAGGGGTCCCTTGACCTCTGACCTCCAGATATGTGAATGGGTTCTATGGGTACTCACGAGTCTCCCCTTTACAGACATGCCCACTTTATGATAATCACATGCAGTTTGGGGCAAGTCATAGTCAAGTCAGAACACTGACACACTGACAGCTGTTGTTGCCTGTTGGGCTGCAGTTTGCCATGTTATGATTTGAACATATTTTCTATGCTAAATGCAGTAACTGTGAGGGTTTCTGGAAAATAGCTGTTATTGTTTTGTGTTGTTAATTGATTTCCAATAATAAATATATACATATATTTGCATAAAGCAGCATATTTGTCCACTCCCATGTTGATAAGAGTATTAAATACTTGATAAATCTCCCTTAAAGGTACATTTTTGGACAACATTTATGGGAAAAAGTGCTTATTCGCTTTCTTGCCAATAGTTAGGTAACTAAGGGACTGATGTTGTTACTCTTTCTCAAGTAAAGGATTTGTGTGCTTTCTCCTCAGCTGGATTTTAGATAAATCATGTGCATGAAGCTGCAGTTCAGAGGTCATAAAACCCCATCATTCAGTTCTCTGTGAAGACAGTTTCCCATGAGCTCCCTCTTTGAGTTATTTTTTAATTTAGGAGCACCGAAAGTTAAAAGAAGAGGAAGCCGTGGAAAAAGCGACCGACTCCTGCTTTGAATCCCTCGCTGGACAGCTCTGACATGTGCTCTGCCGTTTTAAGGGTTTATTTTTAAGTGCATATGCTTAGAAAACATCAGGAAGTAGAAGTCCTGCCACTGTGCCGTTGACTCAACGACCCACCATGCTTCATTGAATCCTTTATTCAGATACTGTAATGGTGTTATGTGTCGTGGAGAGGAAGGCCTTCACTGGGCTGCTGTAGCAACACCTGTTGTTTGAATGTCTGGGTTATTGTAATGATTTGAACCATGACTGAGGGTGTTTATGCAGCGACCAGCAGCACGTTGCTCCAGTCAGCGGAGACGAACCCTGGAACTCCCACAGAGCTTTAGGTTGTTGTTGTTTTCACTGAAAAAATCAGTTTGTCACTTTAAAGGAAAGAGTTGTGATTGCTTTCAGTGTTATCTTAATACATTATAGTCTTTACTAGCTGTGAAGTGTTAGTACACTGTAAAAAATAGGGGACAAATTTCACAGTCGCAGCAACCTTGCAGGTTTATGTCACACTGTGTGAGATGGGTCTAATAAAATCTTGGTCGCAATCTGTGCCAGACTGTACGGTGACAGTTTTTTAGGAAGGAGAATGCAGTGAAGGCCCGGTGAAACGTAGTACTATGATGCAAAAAAACAAAAACATAGCAAGTAGAGACACGTCATCAACCCGCATCATCCGTCTGCACCGCTGTCATATTCTGAAATGCAGCAAAACAAAAAACAAGCTTTAGCCAAATAGCACTGGCATTGTTTTTTTTTTTTTAAACTTAATTTAAATGGCGTTCACAGTGCAACATCATGTCGGCCATTCTGCATAATTTCATGTCAGCAGCAGCATATAGCATGTATTGATCTGGCCGATTTAAGGTGTCAGTATGCATGCTTATCTCCGTGCCCTGGTGGAAAGATTGTCCAAAAGCGTGCATTATTATCCGCATATTTAAACAATTATCACATCTCACCTCTGTGTATGACACCTGGCTTTTCACTTCACCTTCGAGTGCCTTCAGTGTCGTACAAACTACTTCATTTTGATCACACCAACACCTTTATCTGGCTCTAGTCTTTGGTCGCTAAAGCCTTTAACATGGCCTTCGTTGGACGCATACCACAGAGTCCAGAGTATAAGGGCCTTCAAGCTCAGCTGAAGCTAATATGATACTCCAGCAGTCTGAGATATTCAAATTAAGTGGCGGGGAAACACCTTTCAAGATGGACTTTTGTACAAAAAAAGACTGAAACGTTGGTGGATACCCACTTGCATCGATGGCGAGACGACGCAATACGATCCAGGAAGTCCAGTTTGAGTAACAGATCCATGAGATATCGTACTATGAGACAGGATTTTATGTCATGGCGACAATCACTTTATCCTCTGTTTTGAGGGACGATTGCCAGGTAAAGCGCTTGCACGTATTTGATTGGCCAACACAGCACCTTTGCTGGATGACGTTGCATTATGGCAAGTTGAGCCAGGTAATGTAATCGATGTATGCCCGAACACCGTGTAACACCGGGAACACTGACTACCGCAGCACGCCTACTCCATTGTACTAATGCAGAGGCCCCATTGAAATGAATGAGGGAGCTGCATTTTTACATTGAAGTCGCACTAGAAAGGGATCACTTCATGGCCAATTTGGACAGGAGGACTGATTACAGTGATCTATAACCCTTTCAGTGTACATATAAAAATCTGAAACTATCGTTTAATATTTCTTCTTGGTAACTGCAGATAAATAACACGTCCAAAAAGTAACCAATAGAGTACAAGGGTCCTCTTCTGTCTTCGCTTTTATGAACGTGAGAGCAAAAGTGTGCTGATTTAGTACTTCTATGCGCCACAATGCACAAGTGTGTGTGTGATTCAATCTGGTTTTGTCACACTGAGGAAGTGACACAGCTGCTAAGGTCAGCAGGATACAGAGAGGGAAGGAGAGAGCGGGTCGTTGTCATGGCGCCCAGCTAAACAATGGAGTGAGGAGGTCGTAGAGGAGGCAGCGTCGCACGGTTGAAACCCTCGAGGAAAAAATCACCTCATACTCCACACACACTCTCACTGATGAACAATAATGAGACGCACTGGACGAGTTCACACCTGACAGCCAACACCCAAAACTCACCCCGCGCTCTCACTCCATCTAACTCTTCTTTGTTGGTAAAAACGCACAAATCACGCCACACAGCGCCGACACCCCCCCGTCTCTCCTTCTCGTTCTCCATTACTTTCATAACAGCATTTATAATCATCTACATGACAATCTGTGTGGGGCTCTATAGCGAGGCTCGGGGGTGACGAGGGGTTAGCGCTGAAGGGAAGCGGTGCATGCTGGGATTGCGGCCTGCTGAGAGAGTGGCATTCTGGGAGGCGGTGTCCTGCGGGCAGGGCCTCTGGGGGATGCAGTATGGTTAATAGGCCTTTCATGGCCGCCCCACAAAGCCTTTTGTCCCGAGCTAATTCATCCAGCCCTGCGTGGAGAGACGGAGGGGGGAGGGGCGCCATGGAGGGGTTTTTTGGGGTTGGGAGTCCCCGTTTTTTCCTCTCTACTCTGCAGCGCAGTGCAGGGTGGCGCTAGTGTGTGAGGGAGCCTACAAACAGAGCCTCGCTCGGTAGCAACAACACCAAAACATTGGCAGAGCTTGCTGGCAAACGGCAGCACAACACTGGAAAACACCCACGATTAATGACTCCTTGAAAACATCTTGAAGCTGGAACTTCCTGCTGGGTATGACGTACAAAGGGATGTGGATATTCTTGGCTTTTTAATTAATTGAAAAAGCTGAATAAATGTCCTCACACAAACACACCTGAACAAGAGCAACAGGTGTTGCCTCAACTTTGGCAGTGAATGGAGCCCTGCTGGGTTGCCATAACTGGGGAGACCGGATCCCAACAAACCAAATGTGGGACAAAGAGGATGTTTGTGTGGGACGATGTGGGAAACGTCTACAATTTTGATATAATGTCTATCTAACTTAAATAATAAACAGTTCTATTCTGCCCCTTATCTTGCATCCACAGATCGGCACATCTCTTTTTGAGCTGCACATTTCTTGTGAGACTCACGTGAACTGCTTTTCTTCATGTTGTATTCCCCCCCGTGTGGATTTGAAATATAAATTTCACAAACAACTCAGAGAATATCCTTCCACCGGCATATGAATACTTATAAGTAGTTTCACAGTCTTTGTTGTAGCTGCTCTTCCGTTTCTTTGTGGTAGTTTCCATCATATTCTGCCTAAATCTGCAGAGCTTGTGACTCTGCAGTGACTCGCAAATTTCTCCGTTGGGCGTAGCGTAGCAAAGACGGTGAAATGTTAACCTGCGCTTGACCTACGTGTGCACAGTTTGACAGCAAACACAGCCCCGTGATGACAGCCTTCCCTGCTTTCTTCATAGCCGTTGGTTAAAAGCCAGATTTTAAAAGTGCAGTTGTTTGACTTTTGAAAACTAGAGCCAATGAAAATGTGGGATATCGACTCAATATGTGGGACAAAAATGCTGTGCAGTCCCATCGTGTAAAGTGGGACACCTGGTCACCCTACTCCCTCAGGTACATCGTGGTGGGAGTTCCTGCGTTCACAGAGGCGAGACGCCACCGTCAGACCCCCCTATCAAACCCTGTGATCTGGGAATAGTCAGCTATTAATGAACTGGACGGGAACGGCTGATTGAAGTGGAGAATTCCAGAGCGTGCACAGTGGGGGGATCGAGCTGTGATCACTGTGCTATGAGAGTGTGTGTATGTGTGTGTTGCACAGTCCTGACTGGGCCCGTCCAGTTCACAACAACACAACACTGCACAGCTGCACTGGAGGGCCTGCAGGCCTCAATGGATGGGGGTCAATACAAACTCTGTGGGGACTAACGCATACCAAATCAGGGGGAACAGAGCAGGAGGAGGGGGGAGGGGGCGCACTTTTCTCCTCCAGGACACCGTAGTTCTTAAGAAATTAACTTTCTATGAGTTTTTTATTCTCAAACACACATGTATGTGCTGTATAAGTAGTGATCCGGGTTCTAGTTTTACGCACAGCCTCTGTAAAGTCCGCATGTGTTGTGCGTAAGGCTCAGTAGTGTGGAGAAACGGCGGCGCAGTACCCAGCTCTGGGGTTTTGGGAGCCAGTCCCTATTGTTCAGATCCCTCCTCCTGCTTGGGAAGTGGGAGGACCCGAAAAGGCGTCGCAAAAGGGAGAATTGTTTGAGAGCTCAGTCATCCAAAAACGGCCTTTCAATGTGAGAACTTGGGGAGCCGAAGAAAATGTCGGTGGCATCGCAGTAAATTACCAAAAAGCAGCGAGGCTTTAGAGGGAAAAGAGAAGTGAGAAGTGTTGCGTTTTTCTGGAACTAAAACTCACCACAGAAGAGACGCGAAGAGAAGATCTGCTCGGCTGAAACGAGGTTTCAGCACCAAATCCAGCAGTTTGGGTAAGTTTACTCCTTCATGCGGTCCATGTTTGTGCGCTGTTACGCTTTGTATCAACATGTTTTACAAAGTTAGACATAAAAGTAGCAGCTTTTGTGCGAGTTTGCAGCTCAACGGAAGTCTTTACCGACTCATGTGTAACTTTGTTTCTAGAGAAGAGTGTATTTTAGTTGATTACTAGCTACTTCATGCCTGTGACTACTTTAATAGCAGCATTTGTTTTGTTTTTTACCTCATCTTTACGCATAAACAAGCTCTCTGTGTCACAGATCTACTTTATTTGGATGAAAGTGTGCGTTTTGTCTCGGTTTTAGAGCTACTTTTAATAAAAAACGTTAACTTTGCTGTCGGACTTAGCCTGTTGTTGATTGGTTGAGCTCCGCGTCCTTATTTTCTAAAGTTTTCCTTCATTTTCCGCCGACTTTTAAAGTGAAATGCATGTATGTGGAGTGGAATGAGCTTTGTGTGACACGTTGCAGAAATTCATGAGTGTTTTTTAGACATACGCGTGTTTTTTTTTGTGAAAATGTGTGTGCGTTTTGCAGGCCGCAGCCTATAGTCGCTCCCATAGGGTAACAGAAAACAGACATGGTGAGCCCTGCCAGATTTACCCCCATATTACCATCAGCAGTGTAGGGTATGCTGGGTAGTGTAGGGGTATGCTGGGAAACAGAGGCAAAGCTACAAAAATGAATGATCTTCACAGAGAAGTAGCATGTTTTAAAGATTTATCACCCTGAAAATACATATATGAAAATACATCCTGTTAATGCACAAATATTGGGTATTATTGGCATAGAGAAAACCATAACAAAGCTACCTGAGTGCATTTCTTTAGTGCGTCTCTCCCCCCAAACCAAACCCTGGTGTCAGAATAACCTAATTAAAGCTTCCTATAAAGTGACAGCTGCTCAGTGCAGCCAGGAATGCAGCATCCTGCCTGAGAGTCTCTCCTGATATCATCCTCTCATTCAGGTTTGATTTAATGAGAAAATGTTTGTGTTAATCCCCGGGCTGCTAATGAGTGTTTGGCCCGGGGTGTCACTCACCGTGGGGTTCTGGTAGAGAGGCAGAGGAGGGGGGGGTATACACGGACAACATGGAGGAAGGCCTGCAGGAACAGCCGCAGGGGCTCAAGTTTCCAACCCCAGGTGTCGTTTTGTTATTTGGCTTACATTTAGCCTCCGCTGCTGCCTCGCATGGAGGAACCCTCAGCGACAGACATGGCATCAGACAAGAGAGCCCGATTGTTCCCGCTGAATCAATGTCACTTGGATTAAAAGTCGAAACGAATGGCCTGGCCTCCTCCAATTAGGCGCACAGCTTATGAGGGAATTAATTGGTCTCAGTAAAAAAAAGAGTCTCTTGTTGTTTGGTAGGAGGGATTGTTGTTGATGTCGTTGATCATCTCTGGCAGTCCGGTGGATCAAAGCTGGACTAATTGATTCCAGTCTGATTATCTGCCTGTTTCTCACACTGTTTGGCCTCTTTGATTACTTATGTGGAACCTGGAAAAACCCAATTATAGGTGATCATAATCAACTGCAAGATATTTTGCAGAATATTTCAACGTCGTGCAGCTATTGTAAGTTTTAACTGTGATTTATTAAATCCTGCAGTCATACTAGGGGATAAAACAATAAAGACTATAGTAAAATGGGCCCAATTCGGTACTGAATACAACAGGCACACTTTAAATCTTTATAGGAGTTTATAATGATATGTTTTTTTATTGAAGAAACTGAATGAAAAGCTTTCAGGGTGTAGTCCGGAAGTACAGTAGTTTTCCTTTAATACACAAATGCAACAGACAGTTGGCAGCTATTTTGATAATCAATTAATTGTTTTAAGTCATTTTTTTGAGCATATACTGTACGTATATATCCAGCTTCTCGAATGTGAGGATTCATGCTTTTCTTTATCTTTTTTGATTGTAACTTTTGGACTGTTGCTCGGACCAAATAAGCAGCTCGCCTTGGGCTCTGAGAAATGGAGATATCGTCAGACTAATTGATTATGAAATTAGATCTGAAACGGTTAGATGACTACCCGATAAGTCGATCGACAGAAAAATAATCGGCAACCTTTTTATAAACGATTAATCGTTAAAGCCATCTTTCATGCAAAAATGTCAGAAATTGCTGTTTTCAGCCTCTGAAATATGGAGAGTACCTGCTTTTTTCTGTTTTATATCATATTAAAGTGAATATCTTTAAGTTTTGGACTGATAACACAAGACATTTAAAGACAGAGGAACCACAATGGACATTTTTCACAATTTTCTGACATTTTATAGACCAAAGCTGTTAATCGAATCATCAAGAAAACAATCGGCAGATTAATTGATAATGAAATAATAATAATAATAGCTAAATAATCGTTAGTTACAGTCGTACTACAGTGACGTAGACTCAATCTGTTAATGAATACCACAGGCACACTTCAAGTCCCTATAGGAGTATTATAATATCATGTGTTTTCTATAGCGGACGTTGTGATGAAAGGCTGCAGTCTCAGGCCAAAACAACAAAGCTATTGTCCGGAATTAGAGAAAACTGCTAAAATCCTGCACATTGTTGAATTTTGGGACTGAAAATGTGCACACCTTTAGGTGAAAGAGGACAGGAAACTAACGTTATTGTCTTTTGGTTACAGAGCCTGATATGTGTCAGAATTTCGGAGCCATTTTGTTGTCTTACTGTTACCAGCTGGACTTTTACAATGAAACTTGAAGTTATATGTGATTGATCTTGGTTACCTGCCAAACAGACATGTAGCGCTGGAGACAAAAGCTGCCAGTTTTCCACTATTTGTCCAGAAGCTGGTGGATAGGTTTTCATGCAGTCTATAGGAGCTGAGTTTTCGTGTGTGTTGCAGCTTGTAAAGAAAAGTTACTGTGTGGATTTAGGTGTGCAGCCAATAGCAATAGAGTCTCTCACTCATATCTCAGTTTGGTTTCGACATTTACTCTGCCATATTGAACCGTGATGTGAGATATGAGTGCAAGGATAGGATTTAACTTGTCTGACTCTCGCCTGTTGTGTTTCTCACATCTGGATGTGAATCAAAGTCTTTAGATGGAGATTTCAAGATGCGTTTGGAGATTACAAACAGCCAGCGGTTCCATCAGGACGGCTGTTGTTGCTCCGATCTCTCTGTGTGTTTCTGAGCCAAAGTTCCCGAG
>CAKAOJ020000558.1:27500-166245 GCA_916701645.2 Sebastolobus alascanus
GAACCGGGGCGTGTTGTTGGTTTGTTGAGCAGTCTCCCGGACCCTCCTCGTCCTCCTCCACTCCTCCACGCTCTAACCCGGGCCAACCCGAGAGACCAGCAAACACATTGACAGAGTGAGGGGAAAATATGTTGGGACATTCAGCGACGCTCTCAAACACACCCTCTCATTGACGAGGCCCTGCTCTCTCCTCCTGCTCGCCCGCCAGTTGACATCCTCTCTATTAATTTGAGTCGCCGTTCTGCTTTCTCAGTCAACCTCTCCACCCCCCCACCCTCCCATAAACCCCCTTCAGCCATCTCACATCAATCCATAAAGGCCCCCCTCTCTGCTCCCTGCCTCCCCAAACTCTCTACACACTACTCTCAACCCTCTTGGTCATTGAGCCCCCCCCCCCCCCCCCTTCCTTCTCTTTGGTCATTGAGCAGGGCCCATCAGCTCTTCCCCGGGCCCTTCAGAGTAGCGTCTCCCCTTTCTCCAGGGGTCCGCGGGGTCTTTGTCCGTGCACCGGCTCACTGCTTTACAATGACTCTCCACTCTATTAAGGTGCGTTCTGCCTGTTAGCGTCGCCAGGGGCAACCGGCCTCCCGCATGGCAGCTATGCGGCATGGCATTGTGGGCCGCGGGCCCGAGCGGAGCAGTTGAACCCCCGGCACTCCTCACACTTGACACCGCATGTGTTTATCTAAAGGGGGGGCTTTGTGGTGTTTGGAGAACCTCGAGGGAGGAGGGAGGCGGGGGGGGGGGGGGGGCACGGGGTGTAAAAAGACGTAAAACTGGGGGAGGAGGGAGGGCAGTTTGGGGAGGTGATAAATATTCAACAGCTCAGCTCCTCAGAAGGAGTTACTGCCCTGCTGCCCCCCCCCCTCCTGTGTGTCCTCTCCATGCCAGAAAGCAGATGGAATGTGAGAGCTCGGGGAGGTGGCTCCAGTCTGGTTTTATCCAATTAGCAGGGTTGTCAAAATGAATTTATCCACGGAGGCAGGGGGACAAAGGGACTGGCAGTGGCCCGGGAGAACGGGGGCCCCGGTGTCTTTACTTAGCACGCTCACAATGAACTTCTGTCAAGTGACTCTCTCCCACAATGACATATAAGGCACTCGCATACCTACGCTGCTCACGGTGCATGCCTGCACACCATCCTCGCCACAACCTGCAGCTCTCTGCTGGTCGTCCTCTCTGTGATGTATATACACCTTTAAGTCTTTTGAGTTGGGTCCAAAGGCAAGTCACAGGTTAGTCCAAGTCAAGTCCGAAGTCCTTGAGGGCAAGTCACAAGTCTTCATAATCAAAATACAAGTCAAGATTCACATTTCATGTTAACGGTAGGGATGCACCTATCCAACTTTTTCTGTCCTGATACTGATTCTGATATAAAGGGATTGCTGTGGCAATAAAAGTTAAATGTAACTGAATTTTTACATTAACATTCACAAAGAAATTGTATTTAATGTTGATCTGTGATGTCATGGCCGATATCAGATCCACTTAATAGAGTGCTGCGGAAATGAGTTAGCATTTTAGCACTTCTGGTTCCCTCGTCTGGTAGTCATTGGGTTTTTTTAATGGGTTAGATGCCTGAAATAAGGTCTGTGGTTAACACAAGCTGAAGAGATTTTAACGTTTTGTTCTACGATATGAAATACATCATTACATATCACACTCGTGAATTTTGAAGCTTTTACGTGTCTTATAAAAGGCGGTTGCTAACAAGTGGATACATGAGACTACGTTGTGTATACTCACATTCATGCGACCGTGGTGTAGTTTGTTTATAGCCTAACATTAGCTTTTTACTTCTGGTGATTGCATTCACGCTTCAAAAATCATAAAAGTGGTGTTCTTTTGTGGAGATTATCTTGCTGAACAAATCGTGTAAGAATCATAAACGTTTGTTTGCCACGGAGCTTATTTTCCTGCAATAATCCAAAATCCAATTGAAAATTCACATTGGCTTTATGTCGAGGGAACCCAGGGCGACAGGTGCTAACTTCCTGGTTGGCCTACAAACATACGTCATCTCTGCAGCACTCCATGAGGTCAGCATCTGCACTGATATCCCTAAGTAATAGGTTTTTTTTCACGTTTTTTCAATGCATGTATCTAATGAATGAATATGTAACGTGTGACCATGCGAGGCCCACCTGTTGCACGTGGCAATTTTTCAATACTAGTGCAATACAATACCTGAGTTTCAGTACTGATTACAAAACTTTTTTCAACACCTTACTTCAAGTAATATAAGCCAGTTTTTCTACAAAACTCTTTTGTCATTCAACAACAATAGCAACACTTCTCAAATGTTAAATGTCAAAGAAGCTGTACAAGGAAGTATGATATGAATTAGTAAGTATCTGATTAAACACAACTATGAATCGGACCAGACATCCAAAGCCAACTTTTTGCAGCACTGGGCACATTTTACATTGGTTATCATTGAGATTTGAGGTTCCTGCTGTTTTCTTGTGTACTTTTTTTTTTTATCATCCAGGAATTTAGCAAGTCAAGTCAAAATGTGAGACAGTTTTTTTCTTTTGGGTATTTTAGGAGTCAAGTCAGATCTCACAGTAGTCAAGTGTCCTCAACATGATTACACAAATAGCTTTACTCCCCTGTAATCATACTTCTGCACTGGAACTGGCAGATTTGAGCCGTTCACACAGTTCTCCTCGCTGCACTGTCACTGAAGTATGTTTTAATTCCACAAAGCTGCAGCTCCCACAAAGAAAGCGTTGGCCACGCAGCGTTGTTCCTCGTTGGTAAGGCTGTAACAAAACAGTCACTGGAACACATTAACAAACACACATTCCCCTCGCTTCTTAATTTAGGAGAGCTGTCTGCGCCGTACGCTCTGGTTTTTATCAGTCTCGCTGATGCGTAGGAGGCTCTTCTCTCTCTCGTTGTCTGTGACTTCTCTGGGAAGGATGGATGGAAAAAGTTGGACGTAGATGTCAGGTCAACTTTTCATCTTAAGGCAGGGTATCCGCTAAGCAAACACAAAACCCAGCTGACTAATGAATCAGACGGACAGACAGGCTCAGAGGAGTATGGCTGTTTCTAGGGAGTGATGATGTACGAGGGGCCGTCTCATACCGCTATTATAACAAAGCTCCATCTCTGTTTCTGTCTCTCCTCCTGTCTCGCTGTCGCCACATTTATTAGTCAGGTAAGAGGTCTCGTTGCTGAAGTAGTGTGTCCTGCTGTGGCGGATTGACTGGTGTGGTTTACGGTTAGTGACTCTCACAGTTGGGACAGGTGCTCCATACAGATGTGTGTTTTTTATGGGCAGCTGTCCCGGGTTGTGTCCATACAGCGACCGGCCACTGAAGCCGCAGACCTTCAGCTTTGCTTCCTGGTTCAGCAGCAGCTCGCTGTTTGTTTACTGAGTGAGTCCCACTACTGATGGGCCTCTCTGAGGGAAGTAAACTGTATGTACAGATAATTATCTAGGGCTGCCCCCTCTTAGTCCATTAGTCGACTAATCGGTCGTTTTGGTCTGATTGGATTAAGATTTCTTTAGTCGATTAGTCGGTTTTTTTTCATGCTGAATGACCTACTTCCATGAAACGTATGAGCACATCACTGATAAACACCAGATTTAAAGTGGTGCTTTTGTGTGTTTCTTTGTGGAGAAACTACAGATTTACAGATCTGTCGATTAAAACAACTAATCGACTAGTCAACAAAATCGTACGAGTGTTAGTCGACTAGGAATTTCTTTGGTCGAGGAGGACAGGCCTAGAATTATCACCCAACTCTTTAGTGATGTTTTCTCATTGTTTTGATTTTTGAGCCCGTAACGGTCCTGTTTGGATTCACTCTCACGGCTCTCATCAGCTTTTTTTCAGCAAAATACGTCTATAAAAAACAACTGTTCGGGGAGGCCGAGGCTCGCGGATTGCCTCTTAAGGACACTCAACACCGCTGTGCTATGTCAAAACATGTGATTGTGCCATACGACTGTATCTGTTGAAAGGAAATAAAAAGTAGTTAAAAAAAAACAAAAAAAAAACTACAATATCTGTGTAAATGTACATTTAACCCATCCTAGTATTAGCATGTTGGTTTGGGGGTTTGGGGGTCTGGTGGCTTGCACAAGGGCAACTCTCCAGCTACCAGGCCACAATCTGTACGTGGTCCCTGCGAGACACTTGAACTGGTGACCCTCCGGTTCCCAAGCCAAGTCTCTACGGACTGAGCTACTGCCACCCGCAGCACCAGCATGTTGCGACTTGCTGGTGAACATAATGAACAATTTAGCCCCTAAAGAGACAGATATTTCCCTCAGGAGTTGGTGGAGACCAAAACGGAGCTAAAAGAGAGTGAAAATTTGACTTGCATTCGTCAGATGGTCCCAAACACAGGTCTAAATGAACGCTAATGTTGCTCCACGTATCTATCACCAGGATTAATAAACTAATCATAACAGTTACACATTGTGAAAGTTTGACCGGAGTTCTCATAGCTGTTCATGTCGTGAGAATTAACAATCTAAAATAGTTTACACACATTCATACTATGCAGTCAAAGTGTAGCAGAGTAATGTGTGGCCTATAGTACGGCAGTTGGCGTAGTTAACAGCAGTTTTTCCATCGGCCTGCTGCTTTGCTCATTTTCAGTGAGTGTGCCAGGCAGCTAAACATTTTCACTGCTGCCATTAGATGATGAAGGTGCACTGTAAGAGTTTCCATTCTCTTACTGTCCTGCTTTGGCCCCTAGTGTGTGTGTGAGTGTAGTCCCTAGTCTCTCTGAGCTTCATTAATCATCCCCTTGCCATAATAAGATCGGGACAAATATGTATGAGAAAGTTGTGCGCTTCCATTTTTACTACGTGGTCGCAGGACAGTTTATGCCCTGGAGTGTGTTCAGCGACATGCATGTATTTTTTAGAGAGAGAGGGAGGGTGAAGGAGAGATTCAGTTTTGCAGGACCACCCTCCTCATCCTGACGGGAAGTTGTTAGTTTAACCTGACAGGAAAGAATTTGGGAAACTTGGCAGTAAGCGACAAGGGAGAGAGAAAAGCTCCCCTCTCTACATTAACTGTTAATAGACTGACCATTATCGTCTTCGCCGTTTTCCTCCCAATACATACTGCAGCCCTCCTCTCCTCCGTCTCACACACACTCCTCGCTGCCCTGATATATATTTCCCGTCCCCCCCCTCCCCGTCCTGCCTCTCATTAGTTGTTCTTTGTCCCGACTCCTGAATGCAGCCTGTGTGTTTTCCCTTCCCCGCTCCTCTCGCTCCTCCTGGACCCTCTACCTGTATCGGTTACACCTGAGCGGGAAGGTGGAGGGGTCGGGTTACGGCCCGCAGAATGAGGGCGCCCCTTTGATGAGCGCAGGCTGGATGGGTGCGGGTGCAGGCGGAGGAGACGGGGTCAGCGCTGAGATGGGGGCTGACTGAAAAGAAAGGCTTTATTTGTGTCTGGAGTTTTGGCTGCTGAGGGTAGCGCAGAGCGCACCGCCTCGCCTGGCTTGTGTTTCCTTAATGGCTGCCTGTTTGTGTACGTGTGTGTACACAAGTAAGATAGAGAGCAGCTTATGTATGAATCAAGATTGGCTGTTTAGATGGATGATGTAAGTTTTGGTAGCTCTGTTTTCTGTGCAGTTCTGTCTGTGTGTGTTTGTTTCAATCAAAAGAAAGTGGTTTGTTTTGAGTGTATCAAGTCTGTAAATGACCCTCTGACCTTCCTCTCTGTGTGTGTGTGTTTCAGGGGGTAGTGTATGGAAGATGTCTGGAAAGCGAGACTGGACTCCGTGGATGAAAAAGAGAAGGGCTCCAGTGTTGTGCGCTCTGGGCGCAGTACTACTGTGCTGCCTGCAGAGCGGCGCCTCTCTCCCCGGTGAGTAGACGAACCGAGAAGGTGAAAAACACCATCAGTCTGCAGAAATAAAATTTTAAAAGTTTCCATATTTTTTTGCTTTCTGTCACTGTTTAAAAATGCACATTACTGAGCTGATGTATGCTCGCTTTATGAATGCTTTTACGTTGGTTTTTCCAAACACCTGGTGCAGGAGAAGTCCTGCCAGGGACAAAATATTCTGGCTCAGTCACAGGGAGCGAGGTGTTTTTTACGTACCTTGGCAGCAGCAACAGCAGTTTATTTGAAATGAGCTGAAGAAGTGGGGTAGTTTGCATGAGCCGTACCAGCCACCATGGGTGAACTGAAAAAGAAAAGAAGTACTGTTTGTAGAGCTGCAATGATTAATCCATTCGTAGATCGAAAGAAAATTAATCAGCAACTGTTTTGATAAGTGATTATTTAACACATTTTGATGGTTCAAAATTCTCAAAAGTGAGAATTTGCTGCATTTCTTAGCTTTTAGACTGGTCAACAATCAGGGTCGGCTTAAGGCATAGGCCATATAGGCGGTCTAAATAAATAAATAATAATAAAAAAATGTCAGTGGGCACCCTTCCTCATTTTCTGCATTGAGGTAACAAATAAACAAATAAAGAAAGAAAGAAAGAAATACACTTTTCACCCCTGTAACTCTTTCTCACACTTTTTCATCTGCCCAGCCGCATTTATTTGTTAATAAAAGTGTAAATTGTAGTGAAACTAACTGGACACTTTATTTTAGAAAATAAAAATCTGATGTGTTTTGAGGTTTACGTGGTTAGGGTTAGGGTTCTGGAGGGTTGAACCCTAACCCTAACCCCAGAGTGGCGCGGTGGAGGAGGGGGCCTCCGAATCTGAATTTCACCTAGGGCACCAAAAGGGTTAGAACCGGCTCTGTCGACAATGAAAATAATTGTTAGTTGCAGCCTTAATTAATAGTATGTCAAAAGAAACTCCAAAACAAAAGGTGTCACATTGCTGGCCACGTGTAATCAGTGTGAAATGTCGTTATATGTGACCTAAAAAAAGTGTCCCAAGATTTCTTCTGACTTTTTTTGTATACTCTTTCTCCTCAGACGAGGTGCTGTTGTTCACTGAGGAGCCCATGTCCGTGGTGCAGAAGCTGGGAGGCAGCGTGAATCTGCGCTGCAGCGCCCGACCCGCCACCGCCAACATCAGCTGGCGCCTCAACGGCCAGGAGCTGGTGGACGGACATTTGGGCGTCGTGCTGGGTCCCAACAGCCTGTTCATCCCCTCGCTCTCAAACCTGACTGTAGGCCGATACCAGTGTGTGGTCAGCACCGGAGCGGGAGCGCTGGCCAGTGTGCCCGCTAACGTCACCGCTGCCAGTGAGTAGCCACCCACACACACAAAGCTGAGACGAGTAAACACAAACACACAGGCCTCTCTTTGGTTTGTCAGAGTATCCAAAGGACGCCTTTGACTTAATTCGCTTCATGTAAAACAAAAACAGTGAAGAGGCGGTATTTGTTTGCTTTAAATGTGCACCAATACAACACTGTAAACCTTGTAGTTTTCCACTGCTTTGAGTCTAATCCTTACCAACTACACTTCTGATCATGGTGGGAAACTGTTGCACATCATTGATTACCCAGAATACCTCCAGATAGTCTGTGTAGTTAAATACAACAGCTGCTTTAATGGAGTGTCATATTGATCTAATGGAGTTAAAGTGAGTTATTCTCACTGCTGACGGTTTTAGTGCGCTGGTGTTATATTTGATATGCATCATGGGACCGAGAGGGGGGCCTGGAGCTGTGTAACTCGAGCCGGAGGAATGGAGGGGACCCGGGGGCCGGGGGCCGGTCAGAGTGGGGAAGAGGGGACCAGGAGGACTCCAGCCTGGGGCCCCCCCTGCTTCCATCGGCCCCTCTGCTCCACACAACACCACATTCCTCTCCACAGGGCCCGACAGCAGGGCTCGCCAAAAATTATGGCCCCGTAATTGGGTAGAGGGCTGGGCGGGGGGGGGGAGATAAGGGGGTGGATAGAGGATATGCCTCACTAAAACACACCACTAGGTAAAAAAAAAAAAGTGAGCTGTTAACTGTATTGTTTTCCATGTAATGATGTGATGTATGAGGCTGCCACAGCTGGAGAAACTGGAGGTGTTTTAGGCCAGTCGAGACAAGATCCTCGCACAAGATGAGACGTGATGTCACATTCTCTGTCTCCTTGAAGGCCTCCGTAACCCAACACATACACACATTTCTCTTCCTTTGCACATTTTTCACTCTTCACCTTGTCACTTTCTCTCCTCTTGCCTCCTTTCATTATCTTTCACTTTCCCTCCTCTTTTCTCACCTCATGTTTTTTTTTTTTTTTTTAATTTGTACCCCTTTTTTCTTCAGAGCATTCACAAAGGCAGTAAAAAGTTATTGATAGTTCCAATAGTGGATAAATCGTGTTGAGATAACCACATGTGGAGCCAGACTGTTCGCCCCGCCTCTCCCCCCCAAAAAGCCTTTCTAATTTAATAACGGTCTCTCCTCGGCCACCCCCAAACCGCCTAAGGAATTGCTCCATGGGGAGTATGTACGTGCCTGCCTCTCCATGTGAGCTCTCTTTAGTTGTACGCACATGTTTTTTGTGATCAGGATAGGTTGATTCCAGACCCTCCTCGCTATCCCACTCTGGAGAATCTGGGCTCTTTTGGCACAAGTTAAAAGCTCCTCGCTTGAATTCTTGCGCTGACAATCACCCTCCCCCTTTTCTTCTGCTGCATAAAACAGAGACATGTATCTGCACAACGTGAACGCACAACACGTTGCACAAACATGTTTTAATTCAGACACACACACACACACAGAGGCCTCCTACTGCAACACATAAAGATGATGAATGCACTGTCTCTCTAGAAATATTTAAGGCTGCCTTGCCAAGCAGCCCTGGTGCGGGAGGTCTGCTTCACTTTATGAATCCCATCAATCCTCCATCCCTGCAGGATGCACACACACACGCACACGGAGGAATACATATGCATGCTCACATGCACACCTGAGAGGCACCCATGCGGGGTTCTTCCTGTGAAGAATGTGGGGCGTTAAGAGCTGTGGCGGGGGGGTTAAAAGGTGTAAATGTAGGAGTTTGGTAGAAGCAGGCAGGAGGAGGAAGGCCTGCAATTTGAGATTATTTTCAATATCGAAAATACTCACAGTTCCCCAGTCCGTGGTGACAGCCTCACATTACTTGTTTTGTCTCACTAACGGTCCAAAAATAAAGATATTTGCATGAACATGAATGAGTGAAAAGCTAGAGCTGAGCCAATGTTTGGCATTTTTGCTTTAAGAGGTTATAATCAATTATTATATATTGACAGATAATTATCTAGAGCTGCCCGCTCTTTGTCGATTAGTTGTTTTTTATGGTTTTTTTTCATGCTGAATGACTTATTTCCAAGAAACTTATGAGCACAAGAATCAGACAAAAGCACCACTTTCAATCTAGTGTTTACCAGATTTAAAGTGGTCCTTTTGTGTGATTCTTCGTGGAGAAACTCAATTAAATCAGTGTAAATCAGAGTGTTAGTCGACTAAGAATTCCTTTGGTCGAGGAGGACAGCCCTTATGAATTATCACCAAACTCTTTAGTGTCTTCTTTTTTTGTTTTTTGCCCGAAACTGTAAGAATGTGGGGCGTTGAGAGTTGTGGCGGGGGGGGGTTAAAAGGTGTAACTGGAGGAATTTGGTAGAAGCAGGCAGGAGGAGGAAGGTGGGATGGGTAGATATGAGGGAGGGGGGGGGGAGGGTGGCTGTAAAAACAGCACCTGATTGATTTAGCAAATGGAGCGCCACACGGTCCCTCTTTAAGGCTTTTTACCCCCCAACACACACACACACACACACACACACCGCTTAGCTTGACATGTCCTGGCTGGGATTCTCATCTTTCAGAATAAGAGTTGAAGTCGGAGATGTGTTTTAGTGTGTGTGTGTGTGTGTGTGTGTGTGTGTGTGTGTGTGTGTGTGTGTGTGTCTTCCTTTAAAGCTCCCTCAGACACAGATAGATCCAACATGCATGGTGAATAAATCGTGTGCATGCAGTGAAGGTGTTTGTTCAGTGCTTTGAGTAAATCATAGCGACGTCCCTATCAGTAGATACGCTGACCTTAACTAAACTTTACTTATTGAATTAGAGCCGTCTCATCAGCTGAACGTACACCAGGTCTTCTTGCCAGAGAGAGAGCGTCTGGTCCAAGAAAAACACACCAGTTATAGCACCTCTGGAAAGAATGGAGAGAGGCCGTGTTTGTGAAGAATAAATCAACAAGAGCTGGTAGACGTTTAATTACGTTCCTGGAGAAGTTTTATTTATCTTTCATTTCACTGCTCGACTCCTTCATGACAAATTTCTCCAGTTGTTACTTTGTTTTTCCCCTCCTGTGCTGTTCCCTCTTTTTCTCATTTTAGCGTCAAATCCATAAAACGTCACCCCCCCCCCCCGCTAAGATTTTTGTGGGTTCTTCTTTTTTTTTTCCGGCTTCTTAAGAGCAGAGTCTTCCTGCTTCCTTCCCAAACCCAAACTGGATATCTTTCTTTGAAACCCTATAGGATGGACACCTCTCACCTTTGACCCCGTGGCCAGGCCTCCGGGCCGCTCAAGCAGGGGGTTGGGTTTAGGAGGTCAGAGGTCACATGAGTGTCTGCGCTGTGCAGACTGCGAGTCTGCGGGACACAGTCGCAGCACATGGCCCGCAGTAATCCCACTCCACCCATTTCCCACAGAACCGGCTCCACTCGCAGTATAATGTTTGACAGGATTAATGACACCTACTCCAGTGTTACAGACACCACTTCTAGGCTTATCCAAAGTGACATTATTGAGTTAAACAGAAAAATTAGCCAGAACTATAAAATCTCTGTGACTTAAAGCAGATCATGTTAACACGAGCGAAGGGAAGGACACGACTAAATGGAGGGTTTCTTTCAAAGAGACGGCACATTGTGGGAATGTGGTTATGATACAATGGGGACACCCAATATGGAAACAGCACAGTTATTATAGAGTTTATTATTGCTCCGAATATTGTGGTTTTCTACTTCTAAAGCTGAGGACTGACTGTATACATGTGCAGTTAGATGTTATTTACACTGTGTATTAAGCCGATGAGAGAAACTGTGTTGCAGCGACGTGACGGCACTGACTTTTCCCTCGCCTGTGTGTTTTTCAGAGATGCGGGATTTCGAGCCCGATGACCAGCAGGACATCGAGGTCGACGAAGGCAACACGGCTGTTATTGAGTGTCACCTCCCCGAGAGCCAGCCCAAGGCTCAGGTCCGCTACAGCGTCAAGCAGGAGTGGCTGGAGACATCCAAAGGTACTGAGCTGCTTCAATTCATTAGGATCTCCCTTAATCTCTCCCCGCTTCCCTCCTAATTCTCATACTATCTTCATAATTTAGCGGAATGCTATAATCCTGCTATCTGGCCCATTATGAGACCGGTGATAAGGCTATTATCTGGAGAATGTTGAAACATGGGAATGCAGTTGTTTATTTTTCAAACTATTTAACTTCTAAGTTGCCTGGAAGAGAAGAAAAGCTCCAGTGGTTTGTGGCTGGTATGCTGATGATGCCTGGGAGCTGTAGGTACTGATATCTGCAGCTTATCTGCGAGGAAATGAATACCACATTGACTGATGTCGGTCAGACTCTGGGGCGCCACCTTGTGGTCTCTGCTGACGCTGCAAAACACTCGCTGGAATGGCACACAGTACTCATATTACAGTTTCACAATGTGGATTTTTCTGCGGTTCCTCTTTGTCTTTGTCATTTTATTGTATTTTCTTTGCTTCTCTATGTTTTTAAGTTTTAAAATAAGTATGTTAAACCTGATCTCATGTTATTTCTGTAACATCATTGCTTGTCCAGCATGTTGAATCCTTTTCATCACCCTGCATATTTGCACTTAAGTGTACAACATTTTATTGCATAGTTTTCTTAACAATTGTGTAACGCTGCAAATATTAATTGATTAGTTGTCAACTATTAAATTCCTTGCCAACTATTTTAATAATCAACTAATCAGTTTGAGTATTTTTTTTTTTTAAGCAGAAATTCTCTGATTCCAGCATGTTAAATGTGAATATTTTCTGGTTTCTTTCCTCTTCTATGACAGTAAACTGAATATCTTTGAGTTGTGGACATTTGAGGACGTCATCTTGGACTTTGGGAAACACTGATCAAGATTTTATACCATTTTCTGACATTTTATAGACCAAACAACTAATCGATTAATCAAGTAAATAATCAACAATGAAAACAATTGTGACATATGTACATTTTACATTCTGGAAAAATGGCACAACACCTTAAACACCGGGCCGAGATGCACTTACAGCATTTTAATACTATATAATCATATTTTTATTCTTGTCCTAATCCTTATTTTTACTTTTATTGTGATTATTTATTCTTTATTGCATACTAACTAACTTTTTTAGCACAGCCTCAAGATGCAGCCTAGCATTTCTCTGCACATATTGTAACAAGCAAGAGACGAATAAAAGCTTAAAATCAAAAGCAGTAACTGTCTCTAAAGAAGCCGACCGTGACGTGTGTTTTGTTTTGTTTTCTCTGCAGGGAACTACCTCATCATGCCGTCGGGGAACCTGCAGATAGCCAACGCCACGCAGGACGACGAGGGGCCGTACAAGTGTGCTGCCTACAACCCCATCACCCAGGAGGTCAAAACATCCACGTCCACTGACCGCCTGCGTATACGCCGTGAGTCATCACCTCCAACACTCTGATGTCGAGACATAAGTGTTTTATTAGCATTACTGGTTCTAATAAAAAAACAATTTAAAGATGTGCAAGAAGAAGTCAAAGGTCATACCGAAATGTTAACGGGTCATTCAGTAGTATCTACATCAGAAAGGACATTATGAAAGTTCTTGTACTTCACAAATGTGATTTAAATCCTTTGTATTCTGGATATAATTTCAGCCACAACATGCATACCAACATTTTAAAGAAATGCAGATATATTTTCACATCATATTGACTAAGTGTTCACACCCTGACTGTCGTCATCTTCTCCAGGCTCCACCTCAGAAGCAGCTCGCATCATTTACCCGCCGGCGTCCCGCTCCATCATGGTGACCAAAGGCCAGCGGCTGGTGTTGGAGTGCGTGGCCAGCGGCATCCCCACTCCGCAGGTCATATGGGCAAAAGACGGGCAGGACCTGAGCTCGCACAACAACACGCGCTTCCTGCTCAGCAACCTGCTGATCGACGCGGTGGGCGAGGCCGACTCGGGCACGTACATCTGCCGAGCGGACAACGGCCAGGCCAGCTCTGCGACGGTGCTTTATGACGTGCAAGTGTTCGGTGAGTAAAGGGAAGTTGTTTTCACATGTCGTGTGTTGGCTGCTTTTTGCTTTTATATGATCGTCTTTTATAAATACCTCTAACTCATCGGTTAAATGCAGCTTCTCGTAAAAGACTTTTCATAGTGAGTGGAGTTTGTTCATTTGACTCTGCAATGATTTTATTTTTATGAGTAGAGTTTTGTCTGTGTCATGGATTTAATAATTAGAACTGACTCCTGTTTGGCGGACGGAGAGGACTGGGCTCTGTGTGTGTGAGAAGCATGTAAGGCTGGGCGGTGTTGTGTAAGAAAGTTTGTGGAGACAGAGCTCTCTATTCTGCAGCAGGACTTGATTGAGTGTGTCTAGGTTATGGATGACTGTTTTTACAGTGATTTTCTGTGCATGTGTGTTGTGCGTGTGTGTGTGTGTGTGTGTGTGTGTGTTGTGGGCTTGTCTCTGCAGCTGGCTCTAATTAAAGCCAGAGAGCTGCTGTAGCTGTAATGAGCTCTGTCTTTCCCTGATTCACAAGCAGCCAACCATCAACTGGCTGGCCTGGTCCCGCCTGCCCGGCTCTATACACCCTCTGTCATACAGCCCTAAACGCACACACACACACACACACACACACACATGCATGATTGTGATTTTACTCACGAACATGTGCTCAAACATGGCACATTATTGAAGCTTAAGTTTAAAAATAGTTGTAATTTATAGAATAATAGTAATTTTCTTACGATTAATCGCCTAGGCTCTAATGAAAATAATCCTCAGTTGCAGCTCTGGACGCTCTGCACACACACCTATACACACCTATACACACCTATACACACCTATACACACCTATACACACTTATACACACCTATACACACCTATACACACTTACAGTATACACACGTACACATTCAGGCTACTGATAAGGTTTTGAACCAGCCTCTTAACTGTGTGTCCGCCTCCTGCAGAGCCTCCTCAGGTGACGGTGGAGCTGCAGCAGCAGGAGGTCGTGTACGGAGAGACGGTGCGCTTCTCCTGCCAGGCCCGCGGTAAACCCACCCCCTCGGTGATGTGGCTCCACAACGCGCGCCCCCTCGCCCCGTCTCCTCGCCACCGCCTGTCCTCCCGGACCTCCCAGATGCTGCGCATCTCCAACGTGGGCCCTCAGGACGACGGGCTGTACCAATGCATGGCTGAGAACGGCGTGGGCAGCTCGCAGGCCTCAGCTCGCCTCATCACAGTATCAACCGGTAAGTCAGATGGTTGGTAACGTGTCAGAAATGTGATTCTTTTATGTTACAGTCTTTAGATTTTTATGACTTTTCTTTCTAGGGATTTCATCCAGGGGGAAGCTGCCCTCCATCTATCGGCCGCTCAGCCCAGATAAGGTGCTGAGGGAGCAGCCGCCGGTGAGGCCCGGGGCCGCGGGCGCCATGCTGCCTCTCGACTGCTCCGAGCTGCCGGGACAGATCCTGCCTGCGGACGCCCCCATCATCCTCAGCCAGCCACGCACGGGGAAGGCCGACTACTACGAGCTCACCTGGATTCCGCGGCATGAGCGAGGAACCCCCGTACTGGAGTACATGGTCAAATACAGAAAGGTATCAGTTCACTCTCAGTTAAAATACATGAATACTAATGATATTTTCTTTTAGTACACATTCTCTGTCAGTAGCTCATGCCTCTGTCTCTCTCTCTCAGGTGGGAGATCCTCTAGCAGATTGGACCTCCAGCAGCATCTCAGGCGCTCTCCACAAGCTGACTCTGGCTAAGCTGCATCCAGACAGCCTGTACGAGGTGGAGATGGCCGCCAAAAACTGTGCAGGTTTGGGACAACCTGCTATGATGACCTTCAGAACCGGCAAAGGTAAAACACTCTCATGTTAGCAAGTTAGCAGAGTTAGCATATAGCTGGCTGTGGACTTGTTAAAATGTTATTTGTGCCTTAGAGGATAATTCAGTTCACATTTTACGTGGCTCAAAAAGAAGCTCCTTAACTTTGTCAAACTAGAAAGAATTGGGTGCATAATGAAAGGTTCCTCGAGAACATTTTACAACATGTGGGACGCCTTCTTCTAGTATATACGTGAGCTGGATGTCCCAGATAACCTTGAATGATATAATAATCAATAATATAATAATGATTGATTAGACATTTTAGCAACATTAAATTGTGATGTGACAGCCAGCAGAGGGACCGACAACTATTACTTTATGTTTTAGTATTTTATGTTATTATTATCATTATACATATTTATATATATTTATTATTATATTTATTATTATTTATATATGTATTTATTTATTTCTATATATATTTGTATTATTATTCTTTATTATATTATTATTATTATTATTTTGTTTTTTATTTTATTACTAATTAATTTTACGTCCTTAGTCTTGGTTTGGGTACCACTTTTGTTTTGTAGTATTTGTACTGTCTTGGTTCTGTCTTTATCTTTGCTTTATCACTGTTGCATTGACCAAATGTTGTTGTGTTGTCTATTTATTGTATTTGTAAAATATTAATTTACAGATTGTGGGAAAAAAGGCTTCCTTAATTTAAACTCCAGTATCCGCAAAATACTAATACAGTATCTGCAGTACTAATTGGTGTTTTTCTGTCTTCAGGTCGCAGAGGTCTCGGGCAAATTGACCCACCGAAAACTCCTGCTGTTCCTTCGCCAAGCCTCTCTCGTAAGTATCCCTCCAATCCCTCCGTACTCACTATGTCCCTCTGCAAACTCCACCTCCTGTTAACTATACTAAACTAACTAAACTACTAAAATAACTGTAATATTGACCCTGAACTTCTAACCATTCTCCTTTTCACTAACACGGAAACCTCTCAATCTCTTTTTCCCTTCCGTCTCTGAAGGATGAGCTCTCAGTAAGTGCTGGAATGTAACTTGTTTTTCCTTCACCGTCATAATTACAGAAAGTTGTCTTGGAGTTTATGTCCTCCATCTGACTCCATTCCTCCTGCTCCGCAGCTCCCGAAGCCCCTGACAAGCCCACAGTCTCCACGGCAACGGAAACGTCGGCGTACGTGACTTGGATTCCTCGCGGTAACCGCGGCTTCCCCATCCAGTCATTTCGGGTGGAGTACAAGAAGGTGAAGAAGGCCGGAGAGGACTGGGTGACGGCGGTGGAAAACATCCCGCCGTCGCGTCTCTCTGTGGAGATCACTGGTCTGGAGAAAGGTCGGCCATCTTCTTTATACACAGTGTTGTTATTATTCTGACTTGGTGGAGTTGGGGGAGAAGTAGGATGTCGTACCGTATAATTACAGTGATGATGTCCTGAATAATTACATTCCCACGGCCCGTAAATTCATCAGAGTAATGAGTGTTGTTACAGTCATTTCAGTAATTGCTGCCATCAATCAAAACCATAACCGAGTCGCACAAAAGGAAAACACGAAGTGATGTGAAGACAAACATCATTAGTCAACACAATATAGAGCTTCACTGTAGGCAGCTTGTAGCCCCCAGAGACACATCAGTTATGGTTGTCCCTCTCAATGTAGGAACGTCTTACAAGTTTCGTGTTGTGGCGGTGAACGTAATCGGTTCCAGTCCTCCCAGCGCCCCTTCGAAGGCATACACCGTGGTGGGGGGGAGAACCCACGAACGTCCCGTCGATGGACCGTACATCACCTACAACGAAGCCATCAACGAGACGACCATCATCCTCAAATGGACGGTGAGTTATTATATTAATCGGAATACAAATAACTGTTTTGCAGTGTGTATTTTGAGTTCATTGTGATTTGCAACATGATTTATTTCCCCCCCCGACAGTACACTCCCGTAAACAACACGCCCATCTACGGTTTCTACATCTACTACCGGCCGACAGACAGCGATAATGACAGTGACTATAAGAAGGATGTGGTGGAGGGAGACAGATACTGGCATTCAATCACTGACCTGCAGCCAGAGACCGCCTACGACATCAAGATGCAGAGCTTCAACGAGAAGGGAGAGAGCGAATTTGGCAACGTGGTGATCCTTGAGACGAAAGGTGAGGTCATTTTTATGCCTCGCCTGATCTGGTGTGAATGCAGCCTAACATACACTTTACCTTCCAGGCTGATTGATCTAAACACAGCTGCTCCTTTTACAAGTCTGAGCTTCCTTTTTTTAACTTCAACGTTTTGTCTCCTCAGCTCGTCCTAATAACCAGCGTCCTGATCCGTCAGAGACCCCGGACCTCGTGTTGGGACCATCCGGCGGACTCGTGCCTCGGCCCGCCGACCTCCCCTACCTCATAGTCGGTATTGTCCTGGGAGCCTTCGTCTTCATCATCGTCGCCTTCATCCCCTTCTGCCTCTGGAGGGCGTGGGCCAAACAGAGTGAGCGCTCCTCACAGTTCCTCTTAGCAGTCATTAAAGCGTTCGCCTCTACATCGGTGTGATTCTCTTTTTGTGCTTATTTCAGAGCAAACGTCCGACTTGTGTTTCCCCGCCGTGGCCGCCCCGATGTCGTCGTGCCAGTACACCATGGTTCCCCTCCAGGGATTGGCCCTGGTCGGCCACTGCCCGCTGGACGGCCACATGACGGCGCCACACGGCGTCTATCCTGCTAACGGAGAATACACTCCCAACGGCAAACCTCACCACCCAACACACTGCCTGCCAGGACTGCAGCAGGTAAAAACAACAGTTAACTATAGGTTGTTACAGTCTTTTACAATCACTAACATCCTTTTGTCCAATCTATAGTCACATCTTAAACACAATTAGCACAACATCCGTCACCATTAACACAATTAATGTAGTTTTCACCAAATAAGCAGTTAATTAACACGTTTCTTTACATACAAGCTTACCTAATACCAACAGTATAGTTTACAAATGCTTGCACACAGCATGCCAGAAATGAAAAGTTAATGTTCAAAACCTTAAATTTAGTATAGAGCCTCTACTTCTGCAACTACAGCAGCTCAGATGCTATATTACAAAATAGCTGCTAAACATTTTTGAATGAACAGATCCTTGAAACATTGAGAAATGTCAGATTTACTCTAAGTTGTTTAAAATAGACTGCCATGGGTGGATGAGGCATGCCAAGCGTTTCTATCCACGGTGAATAACGAGAGACGACATAAGATCGTATAGATTAGAACAGGACTGTGCATTTTGGTGTTTTTTTTTCCCTTTTGTGCCTTTTTTTTTTTACTGTTTTTGTGTATTTTATTTTTGCACATTTGGAACCAAAGACCATGCATATACAGTATGTATATATATATTTATAGTATGTTGTATTGATCACTGGCAGCAATTTCATGTTGCAAATACAGCTTTTACTGCAGCAATTCTGTCACTTAATTTTTTTTTCTACTGTACATTTTATAAAGTAAAGATGACTCGATCACTTTTAGATAGTCTGTTATCAGAAATACACGCATTCAACACTTTACAGTAAAAATAAAACGTTGTCTATTGTAAGCAGGTAGACCTGAAACATGAAAAGTAATGCAGTCTTTTGTAATGCCATTGACAGTTTTATTTTGAAAGTCGTGCTATGATTGACTATATGTTCCTCTTGGATAGAAAACATGAAAGAATGATTTGCTTTCGAGCTGTGTTTGCTGCGTTTTGATAGTGTACGTAGAGAAAGTTTCTTTTTGAAATGTAGAGTTTAATGAACAAAATGTTGTTTTGAGCAGAAAATGAACTATTTTAGTATACTGTAGGTGAACGCTTCTTAGCAACTGTAAAATTGTAAAAAGCTTTCCATGTTAAATATATGATCAATATGCTCTTGTGTCCTGCAGGAGGAGATGGACTGTGATATGGAGTGTGACACGTTGTTGCCACAGACGATGTCAAATGGACATCTACCTGTTTACCACTACTCCACCTGGTACGTTTATTATAATAAAACTCATATATACTGTGTGTACTGTAATGTACTGGAGGGACATGAACAAATAATATATAAATAATCAACTAATGGGGAACCAGTGCTCAAGATATTATTTTTTAAAACTGTTGATCTGCATTAAAATGATTTTCATATTTGATTTTTATTAAAATTTTGAATTATAATAACTGAATAAAGAATCTGTCAATTAATCACATAACCAGCAGAAAATGTATTTATTTTTGATAAGAGATTAACATCTGAGTAATTTATTAGGCATAAAGACCAAACATGTGCTGGTTCCTGCTTTTTTAAATATCATTTTCATATCATATGTTTTTAAATGTATCTTCATATCATTGTTAATAGAATACTGACCATGAGATGTGTTCAGGCACAGTATTTAGTGTCGGTCAAATGGGTTTTGGCAGACTTGAAGCGTAAAAACACACCAAACCCATGTCGTGTAAAAAAAAAAAAATAATCATGGGTTGCAGCTCCAATATAAACAGTTTATTTCTCGTCTTCCTTAGTGGTCCAGATCATCATGAGCAGAGCTGCTGTCCTCCCGATGACTCCACTCTTCAGCTCCTCGACTCTTCCCATCAGCACCTCGGTTCACAGGAACTGGGAGGTGACGGAGACTTCTGTGGTGGAGATGAAGCCGAGGATGGCGTCATTTACAGTATGATTCTTTCATTTGTTGGCTGAAATAACTTGGTTAATAGTCCTTCTTTTTCTTAACTAATACATTTAATGATAATCCTGCAATGTATACGTCCAAAGATGTTGGTTAATGTTCATTTTTTAAACCTTAGAATCAGCACATTTTGACATTTTCCTGACCAGCTCTCTTCCCCTCCTCCTCCTCTCTGCAGAGCCGGCATCCTTTCCTCTTCTCTCTCTAGAAGACGAAGGGATTTTCACCACATCGTCCTCAGCAGCCACAACACCACAGTCCCAAGACATAACAATACAGGAAGTGAACATCCTCCCAAACGAGGCGTCCCCCGAGGACGAGGGGACGGCCAACACGACGGATGCATAAGAGACTGTTGGACAAAACAGAAGAAAACAAGAGAAAATATTTATTTTTGTATCACAGATATTTATATATTTATGCTTTTGTACATACGTGTCTGATTATACTGTATATAAGGTTATTTTCACATTGAAAAAAAAGACTTGCTGTCTGCATTTCCTGGAGGAGGGAAGTTTGAGACGTTATTCCTTGTGTGACGAAGATCAGTCGGGGATTCCTCTCAGTTCAGCACTTCCTGTCTAGACCCTCCTCACTCCTCGCGTCATTCCTCACATCCTAAATGTACTTTAGCTTTATGTACAACACACAAAGGGACCATTGGAACCAGTCTGATGCTGTCATTATCACTGAGGTGCTGTTTAGTTCTGTCGCTTTATCACACTTTCAAAATTTTGTTTAGCAATAACACAAATGTATTCTGCATTGCTCATCATTAACAACCTATTAACACGTGTATGCAACATAAATCATTCTGTTTCAGTAGTGAACAAGAGATTATATATTGTATAGTTATTTATTTTTTTGATTTTGTTATTTTTTTAAGTCACTGAATGGGAGAGATTCTGGAAAAAAAATCTTAAACTCAGTCATTGATAAGCTGAACTTTATACTGCAACCACTTCTGTGTTTACTCATTTGCTGGTTACCAAAATGACCGCCAGGTGAGGGCGCTGTGACAGGTGTGTCAGTATTATTCCTCCCTCACAGGTCGGTGCATTAAGTATTAGTCTTTGCCAGAGACATCTGCGATCAAAAATGAAGGAGATCCTGAATCTACACTCCCCCTTTATCGGTGCAGCCGTTCTGTGGTTGCACATGCTGGAGCACTATTGCATGTAAATAAAAGCTTATGAAATTGACGAGTGTTTGGTGCATCTTTTCAATCTTTGGACATTTGTGTGGTAACTACTAGTCTGCACACACTGATTTTTTTCTATGCCTTGCTATGTTTTACAGTGAAAACAAATAATTTGCTGTGTAATTTCCGTCTACAGATGTGGCAACTTAGTTTAAAATCCACTCTTGTTGGAATAAAGTCACCACTACCACCACTAATTTTCATTGTTTCTTCCCCCGGAGCTACAGAAAGCAAAAGTTAGTGACTGAGTTCAAAGTGCCATCTAGTGGAGCAAGAAACACACACAGTTCTTCAGTTGGCAGCAAATACAAATGTCTCCTTATAAACTTTATTAATCAATTTTGTATTTACAAATACATACATAATCTAACAATTCTGATATGAAACATTGGTATTTACAAAATAGCTCTTGGAAAAAAACAAACAGATTCTGTACAGTACAACCTGATATAAGTTAGTAAATTACATTGGTAGGTAACTGTGCAGGTTTCATGATGACCCAGAAAACACTGAATTCAAGTTCTAAACCTAAATTTTGTTTTACTACCAAACAGTCGGTTTAACCAACAAACAAATAGCTTTAAAGGACCCCCCTTAAATTCAAAAGACTTCTTTTAAATATGACAAATTATAACTTTGACAAGGAAACAAATTTGAGATTAAAACTGAACTTGTAAACGATCAGACAGACGTTGGTGTCATTTCAACCTAGAAACCGTTCATCGGGTGCTTCATCACCGCTTTCTGAACATTTTAAAAGGACAACAAATTGAAAATGAAACTTCATTCAGTTCATCGAAATGCAGCAGGATCTCTCCTCACACGGCCGAGCTGCCGTCGTGGCCCAGAATGTGGCTGATGTTGTGGGCGGGACGGTTGGGCTGCTTGCCGGAGTCGGCGGCCGAGGTGTTGGAGAGAGACAGCAGGGGAGACATTGGCATGGCCGAGCCGTCGGTGGGCATGCCTGTGGCGATCTCGGGGAACAGCGAGGTGAGGCTGAAGTTGGATATGTGAGGGGTGATTCCAGACGAGTTGGCAATGGGCATAGGGGGCATATCTGGAAGCAAGGGGAAGCTGGCCTGGCCGAAACCCACGGGGCGAGGAGGGGAGAGGATGGAGCCGAAGCGGTTATTGAGCTGAGGAGCGCTGCCCTTGTCTGCACTCGGGCTGGTAAACATTTGGTTGGGAAAGTACTGGAGGGTGACGTCGCTGGTAAGGCTGGGGTGAGCAGCTGGAGAATAAGAGGGGTAGAAGGAGGGTAAAGTGTTCTGGGGCTCCACGGGAAGGAGGGACGGCGTGCGGGAGGCGTTGGGCTGGCTCACTGGAGGGATGAATGTGGAGTTGGCATTGATGGGTGGATTCATCCCTCCCTCTGGAATAAAGGGGAAACCAAAGTTTTGTGTTAGGTGTTGGTCAGGAACCAGGTTGTTGTCGCTGGGAACCTGAGCGCTATCCGCCATAAAGCGAACGATAGTGCTGCGTCGTGCCTCTCCTCCAGACTGCGGTCTGCTCAGCAGCATCCCTCCTCCCGAGGTCAGAGGCAGGTGGCCCTCGGGCTCGAAGGGGTTGCTCTGTCTCAGAGCGCCAGATCGAGGCCGGTCACCCGGTCGCAGCTTGGTGGGCTGGGTGTCTCGGGCGATGTGGCGAGAGTGCTGGCTGACGGCGATGGGCGGTCTGGAGGGGGCCGAGGAGCGGCCTGGCTCAGAGCTGCTGTGAGGGGTTGGAGGATGGGGGAGACCTGTGCGCACACCTGGGCCTCCGTGCATATTACTGCTGACCTGAGAAATGTGGCCCTTGTTGCCCTCTCCGAGCCGCATAGCCGGGGCCTTCTGTGTCTGGGCCACGCTGGGGCTGGAGGCTTTGGCCTGAATGTCTCCTGAAGAGCTTCCAGGCACACAGCTGTACTCCATGCTGACCGGCGGACAGCACTGCACTGCTCGCTGGTGGTTGCTCTGCTCGGGCAGGTGGGGGGAAAGGAGGCTTTGCATGAAACTCTGGTGACAACCTTCCTGCTCCCGTGGGAGGCCGACTTGTACTCCCTGTGAGCCGGGGTGAGCTGAACTGTAGCGGTTCCTGCCGTCTCCTGGAGGGCCGACGCCCATCCTGAACCCGCCCTGCTGCTGCCCCTGAGGGCCCCTCTGCGAGGACGCCACTGACTTAGGGGCCATGTCGCTCCCACGGGCCTCAAAGCCACCGAGCTGATGCACTCCTCCTCCCATGGCCTTGAACGGCGGACACTCTGAGACCCGCTGAACATCAGCAGATCCCGGATGGTCAGAGGGAAGGCGATTCTGCGGGTTGTGTGCGATGTTGGCCTTCCCTCGCGACGTGTCCATGTAACCGCGGAGGTCCGGCTGCTCCTGTGCGGCGCCGCGGCCAGGCTGCAGGTGGAGGCCCATGCGCTGCTGCTGTTCACCACTGGTGGAACTTTTGCCGATGAGCGCCTCCGCGGAGTAGCTGGAAACACGGTGGCGTTCCTGCCGTGACGGAGCGCAGGCCAGGTCGGACGACCGGGACACGGGGTTGCTGGGAGGAGGAATGAGCTGCTGCTCCAGAGTCCTCGTGCTCATCATCCTCTGCATAGCGTTGTGGTCTGGACCAGGCTGAGAGACAGAAAGTCCGAATGTTATTAATTATTCAATAAGATCATCAACATTATTTCCTGACAGTTCCCAGACATTTAGAGATGAAGTTTCACTTGAAATTACTTACAATCATGATTTTTCATTCCTCTGTCTTAACTGCAGCTATGAGGGCAGGGCTGCTTTTTCACAAAAAAAAGCTCCTAGGTCAGCATTTTGTCTTTGTTTTCAGGATGCTTTTTGCTGTGCAGTGTAAATGTGGTCTGCTGCGGTGGTGTGCTACAACAGCTAGGTCTTTATATTTACCAACCAGTCCCTAAAAATACCAGCATACAGCAATTTTAACTTTTTTTTTACCCATTTGACTGCACTGCACTGAGGAAGTGATTATTAGTGTTGTTTTTAAATAATGTCATCATAACTAAATACCTAAAGTATTCACTTGTAAGTTCCTAGTATTTTGTATTTGGTATATACACACACTCAATTATTGTAATTAAGTTTTGAACAGCCAATGTTTGATATGGTTTAAATTGGAAATGAAAATAAATTGTGAACTTTGTGTTGATTAGTTGGTTCCACAATTACTTGTTTATCATATTTATCAACAAATACATTTTTTCACTGAAAATGCCAGTTAAATAAAAAGTAGAGCTGTCAAACGATTAAAATATTTAATCACAATTAATTGCATGATTGTCTATATAGTTAATCGCAAATTAATCGCATTTTTTTCCTGTTCAAAATGTACCTTAAAGGGAGATTTGTCAAGTATTAGTTAATTAATTAATTAATTCAACATGGGAGTTGGCAAATATGCTACTTTATGCAAATGTATGTATATATTTATTACTGGAAATCAATTAACAACACAAAACAATGACAGATATTGTCCAGAAACCCTCACAGGTACTGCATTTAGCATAAAAAATATGCTCAAATCATAACATGGCAACAACAGCTGTCAGTGTGTCAGTGTGCTGACTTGACTATGACTTGCCCCAAAACTGCATGTGATTATCATAAAGTGGGCATGTCTGTAAAGGGGAGACTCGTGGGTACCCATAGAACCCATTTTCATTCACATATCTTGAGGTCAGAGGTCAAGGGACCCCTTTGAAAATGGCCATGACAGTTTTTCCTCGACAAAATTTAGTGTGAGTTTGGAGCGTTATTTAACCTCCTTCGTGACAAGCTAGTATGACATGGTTGGTACCGATGGATTCATTAGGTTTTATAGTTTAGTTGAGCACGCTACAACCTCAGAGAGATCGAAGAGAGGCCTGGCTAAATCGCAAATTGCGTTAACTTTGACAGCCCTAATAAAAAGATACATAGACAAGATCAACCTACGTACCACAGGTGCCTCTGTACTGTCTGCCTTCTGTCATATTATCTATCATGTGACACCCACCTTGAGGTGCTCCTGCTGGGCCAGGTGGCTGCTGTGATGGGCCCTGGATCCTGCTGCCTGGGCTTCACAGCTCTTCTCCTGGTGTCTAAAGTGCTGCTGCTGTTGTTGCTGCTGGATCTGCTGCTGTAGATGCTGCTGGTGTCTGGAGTGAGAGCTCTGCTGCTGCTGCTGTAGCTGCTGCTGCTGCTGTTGGTGTTGTTGATGCTGCGTCTGTGGCTGCTGTTGATGCGTTTGCTGTTGGTGCTGTTGGGGATGAGACTGTTGGTGTTGCGTTGGCTGTTGATGCTGCTGTGATTGTTGGTGCGACTGTTGTTGATGCTGCTGCGACTGCTGCTGCTGCGTGTGCTGTTGATGCTGCGTCTGTTGTTGTTGATGCGAGTGCTGCTGAACTCCAGACTTCTCCAGGTGGTGCTGCTTCTGCTGCAGGCCAGCAGGTGAACCAGTCTGACTGCCTCTGACAGGCCCCCGCTTCTTCTGCACATGCTGCTGCTGCTGCTGCTGCTCCTGCTGCTGCTGCTGCTGAAGCGCCCTCTGGTGGAGCGAGTGGCGCTGTGCAGGGTCAGGCTGTGTCAGGTGGTGTTGCAGATGGTACAGATGGTGTCTCTGTTGCTCTTGCTGCTGCTGTTTCATGTAAAGGTTTCCTCCCAGGTGCTGGCCAGGCTGGGTTGCGACATGCTGTGGATGACCCTGGGGCAGATGGAGCACACCTGGCTGGTTCTGCTCAGGGAGTCCTTGAGGAGGGCAGTGGCCGTCCGTGGGCCGAACCACCGGGCTCATGAAAGAGTTCGTGGAGAAGAGCGGGCCTCCGCTTTCTGAATTAATCCTCGTCATGACAGCTGAGGACGTGGGGGGCAACTGTCCCACCATCATCTGGTTGTGGTCTGGTGCTTTCACGTCCATATGGCTAGCTGGTGGAGGGCAAGGCTTGGGCCGTTTCCCAGTGTTCAGCATCACCTCCTCCTGGGCCTGCCGCTTGGAGTTGACCTTCACTTGTCGCTCGGCTACACCAGCTCCAGCCTGAGCCCTCATTAACGCAGTCTTTAAGGGGGTGTACTCGTTCAGTTGGGCTGCACCTGAGCAGGGTGACAGGGCGTTGTTTGGCGGTTGGGATATGTGCGCTGAGGTCCCTACAGGTGAGGGGACCGAGCCCTGTTGGCCAGCGAGACTGGGAGAGCCGGGGTAGGGCTGCTGACTGGAGCTGGGCCGGATCAGGTTGTTGACGCTGAGGCTGGCCACGGTGCCGCTCTGGGATGAGCTCTGAGACTGGACCTGGGGGAGGGACTGGGACTGGGAGTAGGAGATGTTTTGTGGATGTCTGCTTCCATTGTGTCCGTCCCCGGTCTGTCCTCTGACGGATACCTGGACAGCAGGTTTAACCGTTACGGTGTCCATGGGTTTAGTCACTTTAGCCTGCTGTCCAGTTGAGCCCCTTTCTTTACTGTTTGACACTGCTGGGTTTTTTGGGGGCTCCCATGTGGCGTTTGTAGAAGCAGTGTTCCCAGAGCAGCTTCCACTCCGCCTCCCTGGACTGTCCTGCTCCAGCATGGCCAAGGCCAGCATTTCTGCCTGCTCAGAGGTGAATGTAAATGTTCCAAAGGAGCCAGATGATGCACTAATAGTGTGACCCTGGGGAAGCATGGATGCCACAGAGAACCCTCTGCCTCCCCCAGCCCCTGAAGACATGGGAGAATCTGTCTGCCTGCTAGATGTCATGGGGTGCTCTATAGTTTGATCGTCAAGGTTAGTGTACACCTGTTGAGATAGTGCAAAATCCTTTCTAGTGCCAGAAGTCGCTGCCACCAAGCCGTCTTTCTCTGCAGCTGAGTGTCTCTCCACCGGAGCCTCTCTGTCTCTTCTAGGGGGTTGGGGTGGTTTGACTTCAGCCGGATGGCAAGGGGAGAGGTTGGGTATATTTACATCAGTCTGCTGTGTTGGAGCTCTACTGGTAGTGACCCGTTTCCTAAAGTCTGAGCTTGTTGTGGGGGCTGTAACGGAGCTGTGGGTTGCAGAAAAAGTGGCCGCAGGTGATGAGAGCGCCACGGTTGTGGACACCAAGGGTAAAGTGACGGGCTGAGGTTTATTACAGGGCAGAGGATCTTGGGTATTAGATACATGGGGACGACATACTGCAGTTGGTTGGGTAGCCTGATTTAAAGATACTGGTGCAGGTGCTGGGATGCTGCTGGTGCAGACTGGAGTCAGGCATGCAGCAGAAACAGTGGTGGAAGTGTACAGAGTCTCGGTGGCACCTGCAGAGCTGACCACAGATTTGCTCTGTTTAGAAACAGTAGTGGTGGCAGCTGACTTACTTTGTGTTGTGCTAGTTGCTGAACTGGTGGTTGGCTGTTTAACCTCTGGAACTGGGAGTTTGGTTACAGTTGAGTTGTTGACAGAAACTGGTTTATTCTCAATGGCCACAGCTGCACTAACTGCTGGCTTGACCAATATGGCATTAACAGTTGTAACTGCAGGTGCAACACCACTAGTGTTAGTATGACTGACATCAGTCTGAGTTGCACTGACGGAGCTTTTGCTCTGTGGTTGGGATTGACTAAATACGGTTGACTCACTAGATGAACTACACACAATCATTATCTGAGTGTTTTGTGTGGAGGTGACATTCCCTACAGCTTCACTACAATGTGTAGTTGTGACAGCTGTGGTACAAGTGGGGGAAATGTCTATGACTTTTACAGTCGAGGACTGTAAAACTTGAGATACTGAAACCTGAACTGTCTGATTTTCTCCTGCAGCAACCGCTGGCTTGGCTGAAACAGCAACAGCAGGCGGTGCCTGATTGAGCTCTTTTTTCTTGGCTGGTTTAGTCCTTTTAGCTGTTGCCCTCTTTGTATTCGAAGTGGTGCGAAGCCTCTTTCCTGGAGGCTTAGAGGCATTAACCACCAGCACTGGTTTGACCTGCAGCTGTCGGGCAGGTAGAGCAAGTGCAGCTCCAGGGACGGATGCTGGAGCAGGAGGCTGCTTCTGCTGGACTACTGATGATAGAGCAGCTGGAGGCTGACCATTGTTCTGGCTAGAAATGGTAAGTGGAAGGCCCTGAGAGATGCTCTGATTGAGACTGCTGAGTGCACCTAAACTGTTGAGGGCCACATTAGTAGTTGGCTCCTCGGTGGTGGTGGGCTGGACCAGCTGGAGCGTACTCTGGCCGGCCTGGGAGCTGGATTTGTCAGAGGTCTTCATGGGCTGCAAGGCAAACACCTGGCCGTTCACAGTGATAGTCTGTGGGGTTGCAGGAACCGGTGGGGAGGAGGCCTGAGTGACCTGAAGGGGATGGTTCATTTGAGGCTGAACAGGCCGTGGGAGAATGTGCACCAGTTGCTTTCCCCCAACACTCTGTAAGGACGTGGCAGACGTTGAGCTGCTGGTTGTGGGTATTTGAGTGGACATAACAGGTACTGCAGTGGGCACAGCAGCCGGCACCATGCCAACCTGAGGATTCTGAGGGACAGGCGCAACCTGATTGGGTGCCTGGATGATTACAATATGCTGACACGGTGTCTGATTGGTTATTTCCTCCCGTACAACTGACTGAGTTGAGCAAGAACTGGCCTGCTGCAGGATGACCACACTTGGGTTGTTAGTGTTCTGTGGTGCTGTTACACCGGAGGCTGTCGCTCCAGTCGGGCTGACCTGCAGCACCTGCATGGTCTGCAGGAGGGGCAGCACGGTGGCCTGTGGCTGGGGCACAAGGGCTGGCTGAGGCTGAGGTATGAAGGCCTTCGGAGGATGGGGAATCAATGACGCTGGTTGAAGTACAGCAGGCTGGGGTTGCGACGGCACGACGGCAGAGTGTGCAACCACACCTTGCTGGGGTACTATGGTCGACTGGGAGAGAACAGCACACTGTGGTTGGGGGGCTAGAACAGGCTGAGGCTGTGCCTGGTTCAGGATTGCTGTCCGTAGCTGGGGTGGTCTCTGAAAGGGCTGCGCTTGAATGTGGGCTGTGATGGGTGCTTGCTGTACAGGCACATGTGGTTGCATCTGTATTTGAATGGGCTGAACAGAAGGTTTGTTGCCGATTGGACACACAGTAACCTGCTGGACAGTCTGAGTGGTGTTGATGACCTCTGGAGCGGGGACACTGCAGACTGGCTGCACTGTGTTCCCCGCCATCTGCAGCGTTGTCCAGGTAGTCTGTGTGCTGCCTGCAGCCCCAGCCCTAAGAAGGGCTTGGCTGTTGGGGATAGCAGTATAACTTATAGTCCTCATGGCAGTGTCCTGTGTGACCCAAGAGTTGGTTGTGGCTAAAGCCTGTGTAAGAGTGGTGAGATTGACCACAGGCTGAGCAGGGCTTTCAGTGGGGAGCTGTGAGGCTGAAGTGGCTGCTATGGTGATGGTCGGGGCTGGGGCGGCAGGCAGCGGTTGTTGGGGCAAAGCTGTGGTGGCTGCAGGGATCTGGAGGGTGATGTAAGACACAGAGGGTGGCAGAGCGGGGGCTGCAGCCGGCGCCTCGACCAAACACTGCTCTATCATTCTCAGGCCTGGTGTAGACTGGATGGGTGTGGCGGTGGACACAGGGAGAAGTGCAGGGGTGGAAGAAGAGGTATTAACTTGCAGCAGAGCTCCATTAACCCTCAACCTGGCACCGACCTCAGAAGGTGACTGAAGAATTAATGTTTCAGAAGGCTGTTTCGCTGGGCTCTTCTCCTTCCCTGCTGGGCACTTTACTTTGCCATTAGAATAGACAATGATCCCCTTTGGGAGTTGGTGAGTTGGGTTCACTTTTGCCACCTTGGCGCAACGCTGTTTGCCCTTCCAGTGGATTGTGGGGTCTTCTAAAATGTCAATATCATGGGCCTTGAGGAGCTCGATGTAGTGAGCACTCTCCCTCCTCAGCTCCTCCATCTGACGCCGCAGCCGACGGATCTCCTCCGCTACACAGAGACCAAGCACACCTTTTATCAATCAAGTGTACTTAGTCATACTCAAGTATAATTAAACTAAGAGAAAATCAAGGTGTGCACTACTGCAAAAACGATGTGTGAGGTGTACAATTGTTAAACTTCACCTTGAACTTTATCTCCTCCATCCAGAAGCAACGTGTCATTTCGTTTCTTCAGTTCAGTGATGTAGCGAAAGGCCTGGTCCAAGATCATGTTCTTACTCTATAGATTAGGGTATAAGGGTGTAATATTAAAAAATAAGACACTGCACAGACGCTAATTTGACCATAACATGTTACCCATAAGGCAAGACAGTAATGCCAGCTTGTCTCTTACCTGTTTAAGTGCCTGGGAACAGGGCAGAAGACTACCAATGCGGTTAATCCCAGCATTGATCTTCTCTTTTCTGTGTCTCTCAACTAAATAGAGAAGAGAGTAAACTTTAATGTCCACTTACATTTATAGTGAACACTCTACAATAAATGTATGTTCACTAAGCAGCAAGGTTTGAACATGAGATATTATTTTACCTGCATTGTGAGATTCTTTGTTTTTCTTCTTTCTGCAAAAAAAATCATATTGTTTATTACAACTACGCTCATATTTAAGTGCCCCTGATTGGTAATTTGGTTAAAACAACTATAAAGATTAGATATGTCAAACATCCTTACTTGGGACTACGACCAGGTGTCTGAGTTTCAGTCATCTCTGGCATCCTGTCCTAACAGTTGCCTGTATGATAAGGTACCATTTAACAGCTGGACCTTAAATCCCTTCCGTGCCCGTCCTGCAATAGATAGATAGATAGATAGATACTTTATTGATCCCGAAGAAGGAAATTTAGGCATCCAGTAGCTTAAACAACAAGTCCCAACACCAATACACCTTATAAAGAGATACAATCGAATATAAAGTGAAATAAAATTTGAAAAAAAAAAATAAAATAAGATAACATAACATAAGTACAGCAGTGAAGTGTCAGTGTGCCAATTGTAGTGCAAATAGTGCAAGAGTACTGAGTACAGCAGAGAGGCAGTGTGTCTGTCTATAGTCAAAGTTAAAGCTGCAGTATGCGAGATTGGCGCAAATATGATTTAAAAAAGTTATTTTTAGAAAACGGCCGCTATATCGTGACAGTAGTTCATGAAACAGGTAACCTGAAAAAAATCCTGTTCCTCTGTGTCCTACTGTGTCCTCCGGTGCTCCTAACGGCATCTGAAGGATTTCACTTACCGGAGGAAAACAAGGTCCGCTGTCCAGCTGCTGTCTATGAGAGCCGGCTGTCAATCACTCGAGAACTCCGACCAAACGGTCAAACTAGGCAGCGCTGATCAGATATGAATCAATATTCTGTTACTGTAATGACTATTTCTCTCCTCAGATGTTCTCAGAATCATCTTGTAGTTACTGTTTAGCTGTAAAATGAGAAAGTTTGTGACGCGGCCGCCATTGTAAAATCTGTTGAAGGAAGCCAAGTTCTGGTCACATGACCGGAGCACAGCCAATAGGAACGCTCTCTCTCTCTGAAATGACCTGTGATTGGTCAAAATCTGCCGTCACGGGCTAGATTTTTCTAAAGCCTGAAAACAGAAACATGATGAGGAGCAGTCTAGTTTTCTCTCAGAACACTTGAATTACAATATACTGAAAGGTTATTATGGGAATTTTTGCCAAATTATGCCAAAAAATTGTTGCCTACTGCCGCTTTAAATCCTCCAATGAACACATGAAACACCAGGACACAGAGTGTGGATTTTAAATAAGCACTCTGACACCAGACAACTGCATAACACCAAAGACAAAACACTCAAATGCAATTTATCCAGCAGTAATGTTGTTGAGTCAAACAGATGCTAACAAGCTGGTGTTGATTAACCTAGCTTCACAGCTAACCTAAACTCATTTACCTGCTTATCACAGCGTCATTACAGCATGTTTAACCAATAACACACATACTTGTTAGTCCTGGTTCACGTTGTTGACAGATTATTGTCACTCAACCAGAAAGAAACTAGCAACCTTTGGCAAATACCTATCCAGCTAGCTCTCTGTTAGCTCACTAGGCTAACAGCTAGCTCACTTCACCGTTACCGACATCATTATTAAGCAAATTACTAGCAGATTTCTTCGCGTATCTGTAGATAAAAGGCCACTAATGGATGTTAGTGTCCACTCACCTCTAGTCTCAGCATTTTGGAGGCTGTCGCTGAGAGTAAAGTTGAGATTGGAGGCTAACAGTTGGCTAGCAGAGCATTAAACTCAACTCATTTCTCAAAACAATCCAGATACACCTAACGTTGTGCTTGAAAGGGGCGGGCTCTAGGGGAGCTGACAGCCAATGGCATTCTAGATGTGGGACGTTCTAGCCAATCACGACGGGTGTACATCGAATGCACCTAGACATGTATGTTGTGCTTTTTTCTATGCAGTGAATGTTTTTAGATTAAAGTGGCAGTAGGCAACACTTTTTTGGCATAATATGGCAAAAGTTCCATAATAACCTTTCAGCATATTGTAATTCGAGTGTTCTGAGAGAAAAATAGACTTCTGCTCCTCCTCATGTCTCTGTTTTCAGGCTTTAGAAAAATCTAGCCCGTGACGGCAGATTTTGACCTACAGTTCCTATTGGCTGTGCTCCAGTCATGTGACCAGAACTTGGCTTTCTTCAACAGATTTTACAACGGCGGCCGCGTCACAAACTTTCTCATTTTACAGCTAAACAGTAACTAGAAGATGATTCTGAGAACATCTGAGGAGAGAAATAGTCATTACAGTAACAGAATATTGATTCATATTTGATCAGCGCTGCCTAGTTTGACCGTTTGGTCGGAGTTCGCGAGTGATTGACAGCCGGCTCTCATAGACTGCAGCTGGACAGCGGACCTTGTTTTCCTCCGGTAAGTGAAATCCTTCAGATGCCGTTAGGAGCACCGGAGGACACAGTAGGACAGAGGAACATGATTTTTTTCAGGTTACCTGTTTCATGTACTACTGTCACGATATAGCGGCCGTTTTCTAAAAATAACTTTTTTAAGTCATATTTGCGCCAATCTCGCATACTGCAGCTTTAATTTTTGACTACTATTCTGTGCATTCAGCCAATAATTCACAATGTTCATGAAACAGAATAAGACAATCAGCAACACATTTACTGCAAATAGTAATTCCTTTATTTAGACGTTAAAAAGTCTTACAATATAGAGCTCCAGAAAAGATAAAATTCTTCAAAGAAAGGGAAAAACATGCTTATACTACAGTGGAGAGGACACAACTCTCCTTGCATGCAGAGGGGACAGAGCTTCCTCTGGGTAAAACACTGTTCGAGAGACCATACCGAAACTTCCAAACTATCAGCTGAACTTCCAAACTATCAGAACAACAGAAGCTGACTGAGGCAGGTAGTTTGAGAAGACCAATTCTGAAAGGTGGCTACATAAGGTGCCAAAGGTGTTTAAGGTAAGATGTCTCAAAACACTTCCAAGTGTTTAGAGACACACATCCTAACACACCTTCATTATACTACTGAAAATAATGCCCAAATCCAATCCCAACCAGACAATCTGTTGTTTTTTAAACATCCCTCATAGGAAGATGTGGAGCGCCCGTCTCAGAAACACATTCAATACAATATTTAGTATGTTTCTCTCATTCTTTAATGTTTTCACTCTTAGTAGTAAACCCAGGAGAACCTCTGAACCATTTGCCATTTCAATGTAAAAAATAAAAATAACAGTTGAAGGGGAATTAAATTAACAGGCTGGAAAATAAAGTTATTCAAAATTATGAGTGGTGAACAAGTCTTCCCACCATCTCAAAACCGTTCAGCCTTCTTTACGCCCGAACTGAGGGGATACATTTCTGTGTTTCCCCTCTGGACATGAAGCTGGTCAGACTCATTTTCCCATAAGTCCCAAGGTTCGGGTGGTGAGGGAATAGTTGTTACTGTTCCACGTAACAACTCAAAGCTAACCAGCTGGGACTTGTGTCTGTCAGTGATGGTCTTTCAAACACTTTTACAGCTTCAAAACAACTGTTTTCTTTTGCTCAACAGTATAGATATGTCCCCATTAGCTTTATAACCGCATAAAAACAACTCAAACACAAACAGTATGATTTTCAAACACCACACCCTCCCCCTTCACCAAGTCTAAAACTGTCTGAAGTTGGCAACTTTGTCAATCGGAGCACTTTTGAATACTGAGCTTTTTGTCATTTTCAATTATCTGTATGAGGAAAGGGGGGGCAATAAAATATGCAGAAAAAACAAAGGGGACCCCTTTGCAAAATAAATGCAGCATTTTTTGTACTTTAAATTTGTTTTCTCTTTTTAGCGTCCTTTGAAGAAAGTGTTGAATGTGTCGACCCTGGGGCATTTGTCACAGTTCTGTTTCTGTGGAGGCGGGCACATCTGTGCTCTTTCCAAACGCTGTGCCCCTACTCTGCCTTCTGAAGCTCTCCGGTGGGCGCTGCACATGGGCTGCGCAGACTCTTCTGCAACACATGGGCATCTGCGGGCTCTATCCTCTTGTAGTAATTCTTTTTTGTTTCGATGATCTCAAAGCCAAACTTCTGGTAAAAGTGGATGGCTGACTCATTGCTGATCTGCACATGACTGTGGAGAGGGAAAGGAGAAGTGTAGTTAGTATTAGAACAGTTTGAAGAATTGATCAACAGGTAGCAATGGAAATAATTGATTTCTTTACGCTACGGCTGATCAGTTTCAGTAAACATTTTTTTTTTTTGGTAGAATCAACTAAAGCTGTAATGGCATCTCCTCATACACCTTCTAGACACTCACAGGTAAATGTTGTCAAAAGTGCCATCCTTCTCACAGATGTTTAGCACATGATTCAGCATCTTTGTACCTGGAGAAATAGACAAAGGAAAAGTTGGAGAAACAAAACACAAGATAACAAGGCACACTGTGGCGTCTTCTAGAGATGCAGAGATCCTTACCAATTCCAAGTCTACGGTAGGGTGCTAGACAACCGAGCGTCATGATGTACAGTCTCTTCTGGTTCTGAGAGTGGTCCACTCTGCAGCACACAGCACCCACTGCGATGTCATTGAAGTACGCTGTAAGACAAAGAAGATGTAAGACAGGGAATCCTTACTTCTTTCTAACCTAAGGATGTTGATTGCGAGACTGTAGAGAGCTGGGGAAAAATGTCGAAGTTATTTGGGAGTAAGTTACATTGTGAGTGATGTTTCTTACCTAGCTTTGCAAGCTCTCCAACTTCCAGTACATCTTTGTAAAACTTGTCGTTGTAGCTGACAGGGAAGATGACCTGGTTCAGACGTTTCAGCTGCTTAATGTTGTGGGGCGTAACATCCCCCAGCTCGATCCGGCTACTGGAACAAGAGCAAAACGGTCAAATGGCGATTCAGGATAATTTGATTCAAATGCAATGGGTAACTTCGAGATCTAGCTTAAAACTGATGAGTACTAAATCTTTTTCTAAACCAACCACTTGAATGCAGTTGTTTTATAACAATTAATGCTAAATCTGAAACGATTACTTTAGTTAATCAATAGAAAATTAGCAGATTTAAGTATAGGTATAAATTAATCATCAAATGACCAGATGTGGTGGAAGCTATGCCGCTGACATACAAATGTCACACAGCACAATGGGATGCCACACCGGTGCCAGACACAATCCACCTAAATCACTCTTTCAACAAAACATAAATACCTAATACATAGCTAATCATTTTTTATATCCTTGCCTTATATTTACTAAGAAATGGATAGGGCACCTGCTAGAATCAAGAGTCGAGATAACCTGGGAATAAGATAAGATAAGATAAGATAGAACTTTATTAATCCCGAAGGAAATTCTTGTGCCTGAGATTGCTAAAAAAATACAAAAAATTACAACGAGTTTCAAGTGGATAAAACACAAGTGTATAAAATAAAAAGTAAAAGTACTATTTCTAGCACCAGTGCCTAATAGAATGACAATTAAGTAAGTAAGTAACATTAACAGTAACACAAAAAGGCTGTCACAGGGAAGTGGATAAAATCAGAGCTACCCCCCATTGATGAATGGATAGAAATAATGATTTTTTTCCTTTAAGTCCAATATTAGGCCTACAATTTTTTTCCACCAAGTGGACTGAGTGCATTAAACCTATAAGGTCAGACTTTAGCTGACTTGATATAATAAATGAGTGAGAATATAATGTAATTTATATTATTTTATTGCGTCTAACAGCTTGCCCTTTATTATTTTTTTTTCTTCTCTTTTTTTTGTTGGTAATATCTAAGGTGAACGCATCCCATGTTCAATTGTAAATAATTAAATCTAACGACATAAAAGAACACCTTTGGAAGAGCCAGGCTGTAAAATGGTTATCGAAGGTACCACAATTTGTCTTGTTTTAAGTGTGCACAATTGTATGTGAATGTACTTGCAGTAGTATGTATACTATGTCAAATTAAGTAAAATGAGTAAATAAGATAAGTGAAATAAAAAGAAGGTAAAGTAAGCTAAAAAAACAGAAAAGAAGTAATATTGCACATGAGAATGAAGAAGGTAGTATTGCACATATATATATATATATATATATATATAATATGTGTGTTATAGTGTCTTAGTGAGTGACCTGAACAGAACTCTCTGCAGCTTGTGATTGAGGGGTTCACTGTGGTATTTATAGGAGGCTACACATCCAAAAAAAACAGCTGTTGGGTCACGTGTGTTGTTCATCATCAAGATGTACCGGCATCCGTCCAAATCCTATCTGAACATTTTAACATGTTATCTGAGAATCAAGACCAAAACAAGGTGTTTACAGCATCTCTGAATGTGTTACTCTGACATGTCAAGTTACACTGCAACCCAAGTTGATGTCACACATGGTACAGAAGCTCACTTATATGCCTTTAACTTCTTTAGTAACTTTGTTAGCTGACTTGGCTGAAGTTCAGTGGAGCTGTTGTCGACTTTGACTCAAAAAACACACATTATCTGAGCTCCAGAGTGTGTCTGTTTAGCTTTAGTTAGCTTTAGCTAAAGTGGGTTTAACTGACTCAGCTTCCCCATTAGCAGATAGCTAGTTGGCTTCTGTTAGCTCCCTAAAGGAGACAAGCAGCTTAAGTTAAGGAGAGTAAAGGTGACAGGACTGTTTCTGTAACAGAGCTGTTTTGTCCTAAATAAAAGTAGCTTAGCATGCTAGCTTAGCCTCGCCGCCTCCTCCTCCTCCTCCTTGTAGATAAAAAAAAACTTTACCCGAGCTAAAGCTACTTATTCATGACTCAAAAGCTCACACTCACCCTTTCATTGTAAACAGATAATATCCCTTATGTTCGACGAGGCTGAACTTTGGAGTTGTTTGGGGGCGAAGAGGAGTATTTTGGACAGAGTTGGGGTCGGGGACGCCTCCCGGTTCACCCTCCACATGTAGCTAGCCGCGGTGGTAGCTGTTAGCTTCCACGACTGTGTGGAGACTGTCAACCCCTGACCCCAAAACATGCGCAGAAACACTACTGCGCAGGTCTCTGTGTGTGTTCTGTAAACCCTGAGTTCTGTCTCTCAGGATATCAATTGAAAGAGTTGTGTTTAGATTAGATTAGATTCAACTTTATTGTCATTGCACATAGTACAGGTACAAGTACAACGAAATGCAGTTTTGCATCTAACCAGAGTGCAAATTAGTAAAGTGCTGATAATACAATGAACACAAGTGATTCAAGATTCAAGATTCAAGATATTTATTGTCACGCCGGTTATACAGGTACAATCGTGTGAAATGCTTTTTGCTGGGAAGCTCCATTAAGAAAAGAAACAGTAGGTTAAGTAGCAAAGAATAACATAATAAAATAAAGTGAAAATAAAAATAAAAATAAAAATAATAGTGTATTTACAATAATATACAGTATAATAATACAGTGAAAACTTGGTGTATGGTAATATATACAAGTATTGCACAGGCATTTTTTTTATATTGCACAGAAGTATGTATTGAAGTATTGCACTTTTTTATTGCATATACAAGTGAGGGTATATTGGTGTATGTACATAGGCATATACATATATACAGAATTGTAAATAAAGTGCAAGTGATTGACATGTTACATTGTGATTAATAGTAGCTTAACTATAAGTTGCATTGTAAAAAAAAATTGTAAAGAGTATATTAAACAATAGATGATACAGGTGGAGTTATGGGTTTAGTTACATTGCAGCATTTTAAAACTGCCATGCAGGATACTTTGATAACCAAGTTTTTGTGTTATAAAATATGTTTTTGTCGTCAAATTTGAAAAGAGAAGGTTAGAGTTTGCTGGTGCCATGGTTGGGATTAAGATCAGCCAATCACAGCGAACGAGGCACAGCCTGTGAGGTTTACTCAGGGCAAAAATAACCCTAAATTTATGCTTATTACAAGTACTTTCATTTTTGGAGCTGTTTCTGTAGTTACTAAAAAAAAAAAGGCAAATGCTTTTTGATACACAGTCACGAAAACAAAATTAAAAACATAAACCTTTGCCTTACATACATTACCAGACCACGTCAGATAGGTATAAATACAATTCTTGGATAAGGACCATTTATTTCCTGTAACATTTAGATTATGTGATGTGTATTTGTAAGAGAGAGATACATAGATGGAGAAAATAAATAGTCATAGAAATGTGTGATAGCGCCTCCATTTTGGCTCAAAAGTTGCTGTAAAGATATTCAGCACGTAAGAGATAGGCCCCTCCCTGTACTGTAAGTATGCATGCATGTATGTCTAAAAAAATATATGTGGCCTACATCTTAATTTCAACTAAAAAAATGAGCTATATAGAGTCACTTAAATTTAAATGCCACATTATTTAGGAATGTGCATTATGCCAGCATAATAAGAAGGGAAATATTAAAAGTGTAAATGCACAAAAAGGTTGTAATAAGGAAGTGGATAATATCAGAGCTACCCCCCCATTGATGAATGGATAGAAATAATGAATTTTTTCCTCTAAGTCCAATATTAGGCCAATATTAGGCCTACAATTTTTTTCCCACCAAGTGGCCTGAGTGCATTAAACCTATAAGGTCAGACTTTAGCTGACTTGATAGAATAAATGAGTGAGAATATAATATAGTTTATATTATTTTATTGTGTCTAACAGCTTGCTCTTTATTTTTTTTCTCTTCTCTTTTTTTTTTGGGTAATATCAAGGTGAACGCTTCCCATGTAAAATTGTAAATAATTAAAGCTAATGACATAAAATAAAACCTTTGGAAGAGCCAGGCTTTAAAATGGTTATCAAACGTACCACAATTTTTGTGTTTGTTTTAAGTGTGCACAATGCTATGTGAATCTACTTGAAATGATGAATTTTAAATGAATGCTATTCTAAATAAAAATAAAAAATACATTTAAAAAAAGTAGTGACAGGAGCCACTTGCGTAGGCTACAATTTCTTCAACTTCATAGTCAAAAACATCTACAGTCCTATTTATATTTTTCATAATAAAATATTCTCATATTTTTGTGTATATACTTTTATTGATGGTCTTATAAATGGATGGTATTTTTGACTTAGTTTATATAGGGAAAAAAATGGTAAAATTTTACTCTTCTCATGCTGTAGACGAATATCCATCTAGAGCGATCGATCACCAACGCTCACCACTTTGTAAACTCTTTGCTGTGGCTCCCGGGGCGGATCCAAAATGGCGTCAGTTGCAGTGGGCCCAGCAGTAAAACCGAGCAGCGAGTGAATGAAGTCAGCTGATCGCAGTCTGCTGTCACTGCAGCACCCATCGTTTCTCTCTCTCTCAAGGCAAGACAGTAAACCACCACTTTACAACCAGACGGTAACTATTATATCTACTTATACTCTCCTTATTATAGACCGACATTGACTTTGTTGTGTGTTCATAATGAAACAATGTAGCGAACGTTGTGCGTTGATAATGAAACAATGTAGCGAACGTTGTGCGCTGATAATGAAACAATTTATCGAACGTTGTGCGTTGATAATGAAACAATGTAGCGAACGTTGCGCCACAGAACGATGGAGACAGCAGTGTTCAGCCAGGCGGAGAGACCAGCTATCGTTTTCATAACACGGAATACATACGGAGCTAGCTGACGTTGTCTTTTTTTTTTTTTGTATTGAGGCCAGTTTCAAAGCATATACCGTTATACCATAAAAAAAGGGCCACCATGTCTTTATTACGCCTTTAAATCTGTACTAATAGTTCTGTGTTTTTTTGCATTAAAACAACACCATTTAACTGAGCTACCTGCATTCAAGGAGTTTGCAATTAACATCAGTGTGTCAGTATGTTTTGCATGGTCATGTCACTTACATGTGACATTTCTGAGCCTATTTTTTGCAGCAATACCTACATATATAGCCCATGCATGTTCTTCTCAGTGCTGTTAACCTTTTCCTTTAGCCCAAATGTGCAATAATGATAAACTAAAAGCCCCAAATTAGAGAAAAACAGGTACAGCAGATAGATAGATAGATACTTTATTGATCCCGAAGAAGGAAATTTAGGCATCCAGTAGCTTAGACAACAAGTCCCAACACCAATACACCTTAAAAAAAAGATACAATCAAATAAAATAAAGTGAAATAAAATAAAAATAAGATAACATAAGTACAGCAGTGAAGTGACAGTGTGCCAATGGTGCAAATTGTAGTGCAAATATAGAAGAGTATATTAAAACATAGCAGAGTATATTATAATGTATGATATAGTAGTGCAATGTAATAGTATAATGCAGTGTGTTTGTCTTATAGTTTGTTATACCCAGTAAACTAGTCTCTGCCTGAGTTTAACTTTCAATTTGACATTTGTTGTCAACAGCTGATCATTTCCACCTTTTCTTTAGCTTACTATCCATCACAGATTAGCCAACATAACATCCAAGGTCAGCAGTAGTTTAATAATGAAGGGTAAAATCATCTTTAGTATGCCCCATGCCCATTTTCTGTGGAGGATTGTAGTACAGGGGTGGGAGGAATTTCTCCAGTGTGTCCACGCACAGTCATAACTTGTACTTCCCAGTTTTGCACCATGCTAGTTTTCCACTTCCTTAAAGAGACTCATACAGACCAGACCAGCTAGTCATGTGCCAGGATCATATGATCAAGTGTGATGGCTGTTGTTCTAGTCAGGGTTATAACAAGAGGATGTGACCTTAACTGCTTGTAAAGAGGCTTGTGACAAATGTTGTGTGATATTATTGTCATGAAAGGCTTTTTTTTTTTTCAACATGTAAATCCAGTTTGATATGTTGAATTGGAGCTAATCAAGCAGGTAGAGATGTGTAATATTATGTGAATTCATCATCAGGACAATAGGCCTTATCTTCCCACTGTATGCTGCTTTTTGGAGGCTCTTAATTTTTCAGGTATACCTGTAAATGTTTAAGTTGTGCTCAGTTTGTCTATGAGATGAGAAACACATAATTGCAAACTGAAAGTACAGGGATTTTGTTTGTTTTTGGTCTTTTTTTCATACAAATGATGTGCTGGAAGAACAGAGTGAAGGTGTCATTCTTGTAATTCCCGCATCGCCCCGTTGGCGGAGCTGCTTTATTCCTGCACAGATGGGTTAAGAAGCGGCGTAGCGTAAACAGGAAGATCTGAGTGGGAAGGACAAGAAAAGGGCATGCATGTGGAGTACTGTATGTGTGATATGATTGTCAGATAGATGGATGAGGAACACCAAATTTGAAGCAGTGTGAGCAGTGGATCTGCTGTGTGTGGGATGCACACAGTGTATTGCAGATGAAGCTGCTCTGTAATGTGTGCAGAGCATCTGCAGTGCTGTGGGGATGGGCTTGTGTCACGACTGATGACAGCTTGTGTTTGTGTTTCTCCTGCATGCAGCCGAAGTGATCCAGGGTGTTATCTAGCAGATATGTGATGTGAAAACGACAGAGATATAAATAAGAGGAGACAGAAGAGTTGTATGCAAAGATGCAGATGGGAGACATTCACATACGTGCACTGTGAATGTGAAGGGAAAACCGAGGAACATGCTGCTCCGTGCGATTTCCCTCTAATGTTAGCCGCCTAACGCGTCATGCGCGACATGACTGTCCTACTGCACCTGAAGCAGCCGAGGAGGAGAAGGAGATGAGGATGGCCTAGATCAGGCCCAGTAATGCTGAGATATGCAGAGTTGTGAGCAGTGATGTTGCCGTATTTTCCTGTCGGTTTCCATGGTTACAGTGGGACGTGGCACTACCAAGGTACCAGCACGGTGCCACGCAAATATGTGGATTCTTTCAATAATATCTTTTTTTTAAACATCTCTTTATTGACTTTTAGAAGAAAGAAGACAACAACAAGAATAACGTCAGCAAACAAACATAAACTCAACAATTACAATGCAAAACGTTGTAATTAACACACATGAAAAATAAGAGGAAAAAAAACAACAACAAACAACGCTGCTGTATTAAGTTCGATCAGGTCGTCATTCCATATATAATTTTGTATGTCATTATGCTCCAGGAAATTGTAACTTATCAAATTTGTTTTTTGTGAAATAGCTTATCTTCTCAAGAGTCAAATAATAAGTCATTCCTTTCAGACACTGGGAGATGCCACAGATTGTTCCTTCCACGAGCATGCAATGCACCGCATAGACTCCAAAAAAACAAACATTGAGCAGGGACCTTTCATTGTTTGAAGTTACAAAATCATCTGGGTAAATATTCAGAATACTGATCATATTGATCAGATTCAACACCTTCTCCCAAAATCAGATAATCTGTGGGCACTCCCACATACAATAAAACATAGACCCCTTATATCTTTTTTTTCCCCCTGCCTTTTTATGATGAGAAAATTGATTTGGTATCTCAATCTGTTGTGAAAAGCTGTTTTGTGTTAAACATCATGCCGAAAATGATGGCCATATAAAGATTTAATTCTCTTCATATTAACCAGTTGGCTCAGTGCTTATACAGATTGGTAGCACTGTGTGGTCTCAGATGAAATGAACTGTAACAGCAGTAATCAAAGCGCTCCTACCCACAGCTGCTTTATGACCGCTTATAAAAGATCTCAATAATTAAAATGTAGACACAGAGGTTATGTTGTTGTATTGCCGAGGAGAGATGGCCTCTGGTTAATTTTCCCTTTTCCTTAAGTTCTCTGTTACCTGATGTTTCCCTCACATTACTCCTCTCTGCTCTCCTTCCAGTCCGACTAACAAACCGGTGAAGATGGACATGTCCAAGCTGCCAAAGATCAGGGATGAGGAGAGGGAGAGCGAGTTTGGATACGTCCATGGAGTCTCCGGACCAGGTTGGCCACCACACACGCATCAGCGCTATCAAACTCTTTCTCAAATTTACACTTATAACACAACATAATTGCTGTAGAAGTATTTAAAAGCAGACGCAGGTTGCACACTTTACAACAGTATCTGAGCTGAAACAGGAAATAAAAGAGGACGGACTTGTTCAGCTGCTGCTCTCTGGCTTCCTGGGGTTTGTTTGTTTAGCTTCTATTCGATCTGATCATTTACACTTTGTGTGTTGTCGTAGTGGTGACGGCTACAGCCATGGCAGGAGCAGCCATGTACGAGCTGGTCCGGGTCGGCCACTGTGAGCTGGTGGGAGAGATCATCAGGCTGGAGGGAGACATGGCCACCATCCAGGTCTACGAGGAGACGTGTATCCTTTTGACCACGGGACCGTCTATTCCCTCTCTTTACTCGATGCCACAGCTGTCATATGATCGATTGTATGGCTGCTTTTAAGCCATCTGTTCGAGTCAGAGAGAGGAAAGAGTGATACAACGCCGCCAAGTACGTTTGGTGATACTGTTTTTTAAAGAATTCTGACCTATATTCTGAAATATAGTATTTATTAATAGCTGTATAAGACTGAGACGATACAAAATACAATCATTTAATAGACAATATATACCATTAAACTAGGGTGTATCGTGACACGCGTGACACCGGTATTGACAATAACTGTGATGTTTAACACAATGACGGTAAAAACACTAAAATAGGACCTTAAAGAAGTGGAGATCAAACAAAATATTACAGCCGCAAGCGGCAGTTCGCGGGTTTATGCCCTTTTTTGCTCAACAGCAGAAGCACCTGAAATCAAAGCCACGAGCAGCAGTGATCGGGTTTTGGGCTTCACAAAGCAAAGTCATTTCACCTGGTTTAATTCTGTATAAAGAAGGAGTGAGACCAATCACACCCTTGTTTCATTATTACACTGTATGCAGCCTTTCTGTAGTTGCACACTCAAAGTCCCGCCAGTCATATTTCTTGGCATTTTTGTGACATTTCAACAGGTCAATTAAAATATCCATCAAGTTTGGTGAAGCTGGGACGAACTCCCATTGATTTGTGGCGAAATTCGTGATAGGCCCATGCAAATCTTTGGGCCTGGTGGCGCCTCCTAGTGGTCGATTTGAACGAAACTTTCAGGGTACGTTTCAGGTACTCCTATGAACATATTCTGCCAGTTTCGAGAAGATGGGCCTAACAGTTGTGGAATTAGCTGTATTGATGTGCTAAGCCACGCCCCTTTAAAGTTCATTGGTCAATATCTTGAAAACGCAATGAGATATCAACAAGCTTTATGCAACTTTAGATGAGCATGGTCCAATGATGTTCCACAGAAAATTTGCCAGCAATCGGACCTACGGTTTAGGAGGAGATGTCAAAAATGGGTTTTTCAAATTATTCAAAATGGAGGAAAATCTAGAAGGCGGACTTAAGTGGTCCAAGAGGCTTTTTTGTAGAGCACATTCAGCAACACATGTCTGTCAAATTTCAAATCAATCAAACTTATGGTGTGAGGGGGCTGGCCTTGAAAAATGTTGTAGCGCCACCGTGTGGCCAATCTGGATCATATTTTACGTGAAGCATTATGACATCATGTACAGTTATGGCACCAAGTTTCATGTCTCTAGCTCGTTCCGGCTCACAGCAAATTGAGCAAAGGCATAATTTAGCATAAAATGCTAAATAGGCCACGCCCACTTGCACCGATCAATATGACACTTCAGATCTTAGTTAATACTGGCCCCCAGAGCATGTGTACCAAATTTGATAAAATTCTGTCCACCGGATCTTGAGGTACAAGTTTTTGATGTTTTTGGCGCCCCCTATGGGTCGAGCGAGAAATGCTTTGGGACGCCTATTTCCAATCACATATTGAAGTTATCTACCAAGATTTATGATGATCAGATTAATGGTCAATGAATTATGGCCAATTTCCTAATAAGCCCCGCCCAGTGAAAAGTTTGTTGGTCAACAGCTTCAAAACGCAATGACATATCAACACGTTTTATGCAACTTTAGATGAGCTTCATCCAATAATGATCCACAGAAAATTTGGTAGCAATCGGACCTACGGTTTAGGAGGAGATGTCAAAAATGTGTTTTTCAAAAAATTCAAGATGGCGGAAAATCTAGTTAGGCGGACTTTAGTGGTCCCAGAGGCTTTTTTGTAGATCACATGGAGCTGGACATGTGTGTCAAATTTCAAGTCAATCGGACTCACGGTTCGAGAAGCGTGGCCTTTCAAAAATCGCGTGTTTGAGCGTTAATTACAGCGCCACCATGTGGCCGATTGCTGTCATATTTCGTGAAATGCCGTTAAATATCCTTTCCATTCATTGTGCCAACTTTCATGTTTTTAGCTCTTTTCATCTCACGGCAAATTGAGCCTCAAAGGCAGACAACAAATAAAAATTACAGCCGCAAGCGGCAGTTCGCGGGTTTATGCCCTTTTTCGCTCAACAGCGGAAGCACCTGAAATCAAAGCCACGAGCAGCAGTGATCGGGTTTTGGGCTTCACAAAGCATAGTCATTTCACCTGGTTTTATTCTGTATAAAGAAGGAGTGAGACCAATCACACCCTTGTTTCATTATTACACTGTATGCAGCCTTTCTGTAGTTGCACACTCAAAGTCCCGCCAGTCATATTTCTTGGCATTTTGGTGACATTTCAACAGGTCAATTAAAGTATCCATCAAGTTTGGTGAAGCTGGGACGAACTCCCATTGATTCGTGGCGAAATTCGTGATAGGCCCATGCAAATCTTTGGACCTGGTGGCGCCTCCTAGTGGTCGATTTGAACGAAACTTTCATGGTACGTTTCAGGTACTCCTATGAACATATTCTGCAAGTTTCGAGAAGATGGGCCCAACAGTTGTGGAATTAGCTGTATTGATGTGCTAAGCCACGCCCCTTTAAAGTTCATTGGTCAATATCTTGAAAACGCAATGAGATATCAACCTCATTTATGCAACTTTAGATGAGCATGGTCCAATGATGTTCCACAGAAATTTTGCCAGCAATCGGACCTACGGTTTAGGAGGAGATGTCAAAAATGTGTTTTTCAAATAATTCAAAATGGAGGAAAATCTAGAAGGCGAATTTAAGTGGTCCAAGAGGCTTTTTTGTAGAGCTCATTAAGCAGCACATGTCTGTCAAATTTCAAATCAATGGGACTTATGGTGTGAGGGGGCTAGGTCTCAAAATAGTTGTAGCGCCACCATGTGGCGAATTTGGTGCATATTTTACGTGAAGCATTATGACATCATGTACAGTTGTGGTACCAAGTTTCATGGCTCTAGCTCGTTCCAGCTCACAGCTAATTGAGCAAAACCATAATTTAGCATATAATGCTAAATAGGCCACGCCCACATGCACCGATCAATATGATACTTCAGATCTTAGTTAATACTGGCCCCCAGAGCATGTGTACCAAATTTGATGAAATTCTGTCCACGGGATCTTGAGGTACAAGTTTTTGATGTTTTAGGCGCCCCCTATGGGTCAAACGAGAAATGCTTTGGTACGCCTATTCCCAAACACGTACTGAAGATATCTACCGAGATTTATGATGATTGAACTAATGGTCAAAGAATTATAGCCAATTTCCTGCTAAGCCCCGCCCAGTGAAAAGTTTGTTGGTCAACAGCTTCAAAACGCAATGAGATTTCAACAAGCCTTATGCAACTTTAGATGAGCTTAGTCCAATAATGATCCACAGAAAATTTAGTAGCAATCGGACCTACGGTTTAGGAGGAGATGTAAAAAATGTGTTTTTCAAAAAATTCAAGATGGCGGAAAATCTAGTTAGGCGGACTTTAGTGGTCCCAGAGGCTTTTTTGTAGATCACACGGAGCTGGACATGTGTGTCAAATTTCAAATCAATCGGACTTACGGTTTTAGGGGCGTGGCCTTTCCAAAATCGCGTGTTTGAGCGTTAATTACAGCGCCACCATGTGGCCGATTTGGGTCATATTTCGTGAAATGCCGTTAAATATCCTTCTCAGTTATTGTGCCAACTTTCATGTTTTTAGCTCTTTTCATCTCACGGCAAATTGAGCCTCAAAGGCAGACAACAAATAAAAATAATAATAATAATAATAATAACAAACCGGCACAAACTTAGAAGGGTTTAGCCCCTTCGGGGCATAAACCCTAATAATAATAACAAACCGGCACAAACTTAGAAGGGTTTAGCCCCTTCGGGGCATAAACCCTAATTACTTTTGTCTTCACGCTGGCGGACTGAAATTCAAACACACTCTTCCAGGAAGCCAGGTGACCTAACACATGATCAGCGGTAAGACCGCTCTTCGCTGGCTGTGCCTTTGTTTTCCTAAGGGGAGAGCGACTAGGTGGAAGCGCAACCCTTGATATCATGTTAATAATACATATATGATAACATTGTATTATTAATATTGTATATAAAGTTATGGTTACAGACTCTCTCTCCACCTCCCTACACTCGTATTTTGAGTGTAATTAATTTGCCAAAAAAAGAGACAAAACGCACAATAAACAAAGTCAAAGATTAATTTGACTGACAGCATTATTTACCGATCTTTTTTATAGATATCGCGATAATATCGTTATCATGAATTCTTTTGGCCACAATAATCGTGTAGTGAAAATCTGATATTGCGACAGCCCTACATTAAACCCAACATATAAAATGTTTAAACCCATACAACAAAAATCAAATTACATAATTAAGCAAATATCTTCTATTCTAAAGCGAGAAGGAAGAAGAAAGGGAAAGTAAAAGTGGATGTCTCTTGAAATCTCAGGGGTTTTTTTCCCTCAATGTGGCCCTAATACTCTGTCGTACCTTCCTGCCCTTTTAATGAAAGATGAGATGTGCATCATTACTCATCCAGACTGTTATACTCTGATGCATTGTAGTATCTTGCATATGTAAAAGTTAATATATAGAAATAGTCCAACATATTTCCTGAGCTTCAGTGCAGCCGGTGTGTCTGTCGGAGATCCTGTGCTGCGGACGGGGAAACCTCTCTCTGTGGAGTTGGGTCCAGGAATCATGGGGTCCATCTTTGACGGTATCCAGCGACCACTAAAGGACATCAATGACATCACACAGAGCATCTACATCCCCAGAGGTGTAAACATCGGAGCCCTCAACCGAGACCTCAAGTGGGAGTTTACTCCCGGCAAGAGCCTGCGGGTGTGTGTCTGTGCCGACTCCAAACCTTCAGCTGGGCGTGTTTATTACATGATTTATGTCAACTTCCCTTTATTTTTATCACCGTTAGGTTGGCAGTCACATCACAGGAGGAGACATCTACGGTGGGGTGTTCGAGAACTCCCTCATCAAGCACAAGATCATGCTGCCTCCCAGGAACAGAGGCACCGTAACCTACGTGGCTCCGCCTGGAAACTACGACGTCTCTGTGAGTTCACCGCACCTCCACCCACAGCTGAGACTGCTAGGTGTTGCTTTGTGTTGATGGTGTATGTGCGTCTCTGTGTGTCAGGATGTGGTGATGGAGCTGGAGTTTGAAGGGGTGAAGGAGAAGTTCACCATGGTGCAGGTCTGGCCTGTCAGACAAATTCGACCCGTCACAGAGAAGCTGCCCGCTAATCACCCGCTGCTGACCGGACAGAGAGTGCTGGACGCCCTTTTCCCGTAAGTCTCACATCCTCATTTTAACCTTTTTAAGACAAAATGTTTCCCCATCCTGTACTCTCCTCTCTTCTGTGTGTGAAGATGTGTTCAGGGAGGAACCACAGCCATCCCAGGAGCCTTCGGCTGCGGAAAGACCGTCATCTCTCAGTCCCTGTCCAAGTACTCCAACAGTGACGTCATCATCTACGTAGGCTGCGGGGAGCGTGGTAACGAGATGTCAGAAGTACTGCGAGACTTTCCCGAGCTGACCATGGAGGTGGACGGGAAGACGGAGAGCATCATGAAGAGAACGGCCCTCGTGGCCAACACCTCCAACATGCCTGTAGCTGCCAGAGAAGCCTCCATCTACACAGGTTAACAAAGAGTCTCATTCACGCTCTCCCTGTGATTGCACTTAGATTAACACACATTAGTGGTGCACGCTAACTCACTTTGTTTTGGCAGGAATCACGCTGTCTGAGTACTTCAGAGACATGGGATACAACGTGAGCATGATGGCCGACTCCACCTCCCGTTGGGCCGAAGCTCTCAGGGAGATTTCTGGCCGTCTGGCTGAGATGCCTGCTGGTGAGTTTAGAGTCTCCTGGAGATTACAATGAGAGCTACAGGCAGATGATTCAGGCTCTGGTATATCATGAGAGCTACAGGCACTAATAAATGCCTTAGGAGAGATCTTTTTATGTATTTGCCCTACTTTTTTTTTTGTAATTTTATAGAAAAAACATTAATCAAGAAATTAATTTGTGAAATCGTAAAAGTAGGTGAACTGGTGCATAAATGTGAAGACAATCTTTGAGCTGAATGCACCACCTGGCACGTGTTAGTTAACATTTCTAATCCTTAACTTCCCCTCTACAGTAGTTGGAGTGCCTCTTTGTTTTGTGGTGCACCTCTCTAACCTCTTTTGTTTAAGTCACCTGTGTACAAACCGTATTTTGTGTATCTGCCCACAGACAGTGGTTATCCTGCCTACCTGGGCGCCCGCCTCGCCTCCTTCTACGAGCGTGCTGGAAGGGTGAAGTGTCTGGGCAACCCTGAGAGGGAGGGCAGCGTCAGTATTGTAGGAGCGTGAGTACAGCTTTGTCCCACTAGAGGGAGACATTACTCTGCACATGTTGTATGGACCTTAACTAAGTTCACTGTTTTGTTCCTTTCTCAGTGTATCACCTCCTGGTGGAGACTTCTCTGACCCTGTCACTTCAGCCACCCTCGGTATTGTACAGGTAAATGATCAAATTCAGATTATAATCGAGCTTTGTTGATTGAAGGTGCTCCGGTCTTTATTTCATTATGTTGTGGTTATTTCCTCTCTCAGGTGTTCTGGGGTCTGGATAAGAAGCTGGCTCAGAGGAAGCACTTCCCCTCAGTGAACTGGCTCATCAGCTACAGCAAATACACTCGCGCTCTGGACGAGTATTACGACAAGCACTTCCCTGAGTTTGTGCCCCTGCGTACCAAGGCCAAGGAGATCCTGCAGGAGGAGGAAGACCTGGCTGAGATCGTGCAGCTCGTCGGAAAGGTAATTCAGCAGAAAGTCGGTTTGATTTTTGGATGAACTTTGACCTGATTTTTTTCCTTTCCCTGTATGAAGCTTCAAAGTCAGACATGCGTAGGAAAAAAATCACATATTTATTCCATATCTGCTCACTCCAGCATATTTTTTTCCATTTAAATTATTTTTTTAACAGGCGTCACTGGCAGAAACGGATAAAATCACCCTGGAGGTGGCCAAACTGCTCAAAGACGACTTCCTGCAGCAGAACGGTTACACTCCTTACGACAGGTAACATCATACACAACACAGCATGAGCTCACTCACTTTTAGTCACACACAGTTCAAATAGATGTTGGACACCCTGGAGACGAAGTCAAACTTGACTGTTTGGGTATTGGATCCAAAATGGCTGACTGCTCTGTGTCCATCTCCTCAGGTTCTGTCCCTTCTACAAGACGGTGGGCATCCTCTCCAACATGATCTCTTTCTACGACCTGGCGCGGCACGCTGTGGAGACCACGGCTCAGAGCGACAACAAGATCACCTGGGCCATGATCAAGGAGCACATGGGAGAAGTCCTCTACAGGATCAGCTCAATGAAATTCAAGGTGTGTGTGTGTATACGCCTGCAAAAGCTTGTATATGTCTCCTCTGCCATGTGTGTTAATTTAGTGGTTCTCAGGTTGATTTTAATTTTATAGAATAGCAAAAAAAACAGTAATTTGTCAACATATTTATACTTATTTTTTCTTCCTACCCTAACATATCAGATTTTTTTTTTACTTTTTGCTTTATTTCTTGTAAAACTATGGAATATTTTTCAAGATATAATAAGACTCATAACCAAAAGAAATCAAAGGGAAAATATTTTTTTTTTCTGTGTATGTTTTTTTTTAAATTTATTTTTATTGTTGCATCTGCTGTTTTGTTTTTGCTCCAATAAAAAAGGAGAAGAGGGGAGAAATACTGAAGTAAAGACTAAGAAACAAGTTGACATACAGAGCTTCATATGATGCATAACAAACCAAACAAACATAACAAAACCAAAAAATAAGGATGAAATAATAGTCATAATAATTTTAGTAACAACATCTTAAATAAATAAAAAATAAAAAAGACAATATTAATAAATATTTTTGAAAAAAAACAAGTAGAAGGTATTAATAAGGAAGGAATTAAAAGATAAATAAATGAGTAGTTAGTCAGATAATGTCGTAATGTAGAAAATAATTTTATATTTAAAGCATTCAACATTCTGCAGAGGTCACAAGGTAAATGGTGGAGAACCGCTGTTTTAAATGTTTGCCACATTTGACTTTTTGCTTTATGAACATACAGTATTCTTGGTTTGTAATGTGCGGCAGGAAATCTGCAGTTACATCAGACAAAGAGTCTCTCTGTGCTGATTCTTGAAGGGATTATTTTCAGCTTGTTGACGTTTTGTTTGCTGACACACATTTCAGAGTTGAGACAATCACAACAAGGAAGTGGACAGTTTAATTGCTTTAACTACACCTTATGCAATGACCTCCACCCATCGGGTTTTCTTTTGTGCTTTTGTTTAGACGATATCCAGTTAAGATGCACGAACAGTACATTTACTTAACCAAAAGCTCTGACAGTTTCAGGTCTGTACATTGTTCCAGGAGGAAGGGGCAGCGTATTTAAAAGCTGTTTTTATTTAATGACACTTATAGGACACGGTGATGATGACGGCCATAGCTCAAGCACCACAGATCATGCTGAGTCTGCTGTTTTCTGTTCACGTTGTAAGACTGTATTTCTTTGTTGGTACAGGACCCGGTGAAGGAAGGCGAGGCTAAGATCAAGGCCGAGTACGCTCAGCTAGTGGAGGACATGCAGAACGCCTTCCGCACGTTGGAAGAATAGTCTGCCACATCTCATGACCTCTCCAGTTTTCATCTCTGACCCCTCCACTGCAGAATCACATTCCTCGTATCCCCAAAGCCCCACGTGCTCCCCCTGTGCTCCTTTTTTTTGTGAGTGATTGTATGAGTGTGTGTGTGCGCCATTTCATGTGGAGGGAAAAAGAGAAAGATGTACTGTATTCATTATTATTTGTTGCCTCATATAGGCGCTCTCTGGCTCCTCTGCATGGTCGTTGATTATGTGTGCGTGAAATGTGTGTACGAAAGAGGGATCTCTTCCTTTCTCTGTTTACATGATTTCTTTTGTGTATCCGTGTTGCTCTTCCTGATTGTTCGGTTGATGTATTGTAATTCATAGACCATCTGTACAGAAGATTATTGAATATAAATTTAATAAGATCAGCCTATTTATTGCCAGCAGCATTTTGACGTGAAGGCTTTCGTCGTTCCTTTTTCTTTTTTGGTTTTTATGGTTGTGTTTCACGCCGTGCTGTGTCGTGTACTTTTGCCGTGTGAATGTGAGTCGACGCTCTGCTGTCCAATACTTTCATGTTACTCCCAAAGAATTAAAACATGGGGAAAAAGGACAATGTGTGTTTGCCTGTTTGACCCGATAGTTTCTGATGATGCTGTCAGAGCTGCTCAACTGGTCTCTCTGCATATTACTCATTCTCTCCAGCTCCCTCCCCTCAGGAAGCTTTGTTCATAGATCTTTTTAACTTTAATTACTGTTTTTTAAAAGCTCAGAGCTTAATTTAATGATTCCAATTAGTAGAAGTCGAAATGAACTATTGGGATTTTAAAAAACATTGTTTAAATGTTAAAAAAAACACCTTTAACTTGATGAAATAAAACACACAACACTGCAGTAGCTTGCTCACCTGAGTACTTGGCTGCTATAGGTGGAATCAACACCTGAATAAATTAAGGCACATGTCATTTTGGAGTCATTAACTAGTTGTGTGAAGACCAATGAGATCCACCGATGACATGACAACTCCCTTCAGGTATGTTCCCCTGCATGGAAGGGTGAGATGCAACAAAAGGCGCACAGCTCATCAGCAGAGCTTCACAGCTGTTTGGGACGTGGTCTTCACTTCTGTTTTTTTAACTCGATTGCACGTGGAGACAGCAGAAACCCTGGGTCCACTCCGTGCCAGGTAAGTGACTGACAACAACAGTTAGTAGGAAACACGCATGTGGAGACATGTTGGAGGTTTAGCACGCCTCGTGGCGCTGTGCGTAAAAGTATTTACTTTGCGCGTTTGACGACTTCACAGATCTGATAGTCACCTTTTATCTTTTTGACATTGATAGTTGTGATAGTTCCTATCAGCTGACTCAATCTGACAGCACAGGAAGAGCTTGGTGGCAGTAGGTCGCTGTCATTATGCACAAAATTTGCTTTCAATTTTGTGCCATAAATCCATTCTTCTAACGAGACTTTTAACAAAAGAGTCAAAGGTTTCAGTTCAGTGGCATGACGACTTCTTTCCTCCTAGTCAAACCAGTTCTTTGCAGACAGTGATAATGACTCCCCTGTGCTGCTGCTGCTGCTGCTGGATATCCTTGTTTCATGACATTTAGCTTCATGTTCTAGTTCAACTCTCAAGAGACCTACAGGTTGTTTTATTCTCCTTAAGACACCGCTGCAGAGATTGAAATGTGTGTAACTTCATTAATCTTTTTTTCATCATCTTTATTTATTTGAGCAGAGCAGCAGCAGAGCAGATGGACCAGGTATCCAACCGGTCAGGAGTGGCCAGTGAGGATATTACAGATGAGTCAATATCTATGGTGGATGTCAGGTGGAGCTCTGATGAAGAAGAGGTAAAACTACACAACACTGTTAACCCAGTTAACATACTGCTGCTTGTATATGACATTTGTCTCCTTCATTTAATTCACTTAAATCATGCAGTTGTAGTAGAATTTATAATAAAGTTTGACATGGAAAATCTGTCCTCTAGTGAGACTCATTACACCATGTTTCACCTCGCACAAGTGGGATTGCTGTTGCCTCTCTGATGCAAAGCCCCAAAGACTGATAATGCTGTTTATCATCTGCTCAACCTCACAGGAGATGCTTCTTACTAGTTTCTCAACCTTGTTGTGTCTGTCTGTTAAGCTCTGGTCAGATTTATACACAGCATATCATTTGTACTTGTGTATAAAGACCGAACAAATCTGCTGTGTTTCATTAATGTCTCAGTATCAGTAATGTCTACATGTCCTCCCCCAGTGCTCCGACCCTCAGGGACCGTGTCTCGCAGCACCTCAGACTCCTCTGCCCACCTACAAACAGAGGTTTGATGAATTTAAGAAGTTGTTCAAAGAGCTGCCGGAGTCAGAACGACTCATAGTGGGTGAGTTACTGCTTCTCATAGTAATGATGATATTGATTTTATTATTTGGATAATATTGATATTGATGATATTCTTTACTGAGATCCGGTATTTCAATTGAATTTTGCACACCTTTTGAATTTGCGCCACAATTTGGATGCAATAAAAATACAAAATAGTCCTTGTTTAATTTATTTTTTTTGTTTGCCAAAGTGGAAATGCCTGAAAAAGTATTTAGACTAACAAATAATGCAGAACTAGAAGGACATCCTTGCAAGGCGAGCAGCTCTTTAACATGGGAGACAACAATGTGCAAAAAAGATAATGTTTAATGCAATTACATGATCAGTGATAACGTCATAAGCCAATTTTTTAACCAGGTACCGTTTATTTATCTTAAATTTCCCTTTCAATATATTTAAAGACAACTTAAAACATTTTTGCCACACTGTGATGAAATCACATACTCTGTACCTGAGCCTTTTAGTGTTTCATTGAAGATGAGGCTCCATGTTTTTATATATTAATATACTGTGTCACAGACCACCTCAGGTACACTCATTTTTATGGATGAATTCAGCAAATATGAATTTAAATTTTTTTTTTATATATATATATATATATATATATATATTTTTTTATTATTATTTTTATTTATTTATTTTTTTTTTTCCCTCAGACTACCCGTGTGCCCTCCAGCGGGACATCCTCCTTCAGGGACGCCTCTACCTCGCAGAGAACTGGCTCTGTTTCTACAGCAATGTGTTTCGTGGTACGAAGGTAATAAGAGTGTAGTGGAAGAGGATGTACAGTCTAGAAGCACACTGTGTTCACGTTAATGTAACCACAAATGTGTGGACAAAGCAACAAAATATAGTGCAAGACTATATTTTCATATATAGCTAACCATTTGCATACTTCCTCCTCAATGTATATTGGATAATGATGGTTAACTATTTCACACTTTTCCCTTTTTAAAAGTGGGAGAAAAATAGTGTGCAGAATTTTAAAGTAAAAGCCCACCATAAACCACTAGATTAAAACATTTATAGTAGTAGTAGTTCTGAGCCCCTTTTTGTTGGTTTGTTGCTGTCACAAAGGTGAAAAATATAGAGAAATGTTTGTTTTGAATGTTATCAGCGATACAAAATATAAACCATAAGTATCAGATTTTGGTATCAGTTCCTCAAAAATAAACGGTAAGCGATTGTAGTTTGCATGTGCAACAGATGAACAACAGCCACGCTACAACAGTGACAAATAACCAGGAAGATGCTCTATAATTGCAACACTTATTTTACTCCGTTTACCGTATGATAATGCAACAATGTGAGCAGTAAGTTCACGCCTCTTCTTGGGAGTTACTGAAAGTCATTTCATCACAATATAACTCCTGAGTGGAGGAGGATCTATCTGACAACGTATTCAAGGGTGGATTTTTTTTTTCTTTCTTTGATAAGCATGTGTGTACTAACTGCTGTAACCTTTCACCTTTTTTTTTTTTTTTTTTAGATTACAATGACTCTTAAAGATATCATGGCTATGACCAGAGAGAAAACCGCTCGTCTGATTCCCAATGCAATCCAGATCTGCACGAGCACAGACAAGGTATATTGTGTTAGAAGAGAGCACAGTTGATTTCACATTTGATGAACACATAATTATCTCTTTATGTCTTCACCTGCAGTTCTTCTTCACATCCTTCTCGGCAAGAGAGAAGAGTTACCAGGGGGTTTTCCGCATGTGGCAAAACACACTGTTGGACAAGGTACGGCTCTCCTCCACTTAGCTGCTCTTACCTTTTACAGTCTCCTATTACAGACAAGTACTCCATGTGGGAGTAACCACTGTTCATGCAGGTTCAACAATAGTCCCCGGTCCATACCTCCAGTCACATGTATCACAAACAAACTTTGCTGTTGTGCAATAATTTGACTGCGGTGACTAAATGCCTCCCAGTCCCCCGTCTTCCTTTGTGGTTATCAGTGCTGCTCTGCTAATGCATGTAGGGTAAAGATCTGCACACAGCAGCTTTTGCGCGGGAGTCCAACAGACAAAAGCTTTTGTTTACTGTTCCACATACTGAGGTGCTGTGTACCCGTAGTATGTCAGGAATATAGTTAACAAATCCAAATACAGCTCAGCCACCTTTTATTTGTGTTCACCCAACTCTTTGCACTGTAAAAGAAAAAACACAATAAACTAGAAAAACTAGTCTAAAGATAGCAGGTGCAAATACTGTAAACCGGTTTACATGTCTTTAGAAAAAAAATGTTGTGCAGGAGTTGACTCTTAAGCTCTTAAATGGATTTGAAGCCTCTGTTGAAGAGTAATTGCTGAAAACTTTCGCTAAGATAGTTGCAATTTTAAGCACCATGGGCAGTTGAACTGCTCTCCAGTCTGGTAATAGCGTACCCCGCCACCAACACTGAAGACTACGACTTCGAGAGGAAATGACTGAATATAAATACACTGCATGGCTATTGCTGTTGTGACAATAACTACTATCAAAACCAGGGTTTGATTTCATGAACATCTTGAAGATTACAACTTTTAAAAATAGGTGTCAGTTGATGTGAAGAGGCGAAAGCAGTTGAACTGTCAGTTGAAGAGTAGGTTAAAGGTCCCATATTGTAAAAAGTATTTTTTTATTATAAAGCAGGTTTTTTTTGCTATATAAATACTGTGGAAGTATCGAAACGCTCAATATACGGAGAAATACACACAGCCCGTATTCAGAAAATGTGCGTTTGAAACAAGCCGTTAGGATTTCTGTCCATTTGTGATGTCACAAATCTACAATATTTAGACCATTACACGGTTTTAAATGTAAGCATTCTCAGGGTGTCCCAGTTTATTTCCTGTTGCAGTGTATGTAAATAACATCAGCTGACAGGAAGTCAACATGGACCCAAACTGTTGCCTAGCAATGCAATTCCGTTGAAATGCACTAAAACAGTGTTTCAGACAGAGGGTAAATACAGGTATATTCAGGTAGACAGTATGAGGAAAATAAAGGTTTTTTTGAACATTACAGCATGTAAACATGTTCTAGTAGAAACACAAAATACAAGTATGAACCTGAACATGATATGGGACCTTTAAGACATGAACATTTCACTGCAGAGATGTTATGCTGGAGTAATTTACCTGTCAGGGATGTAGTTAAAAATGAAACCACCCGCTCAGTTTAGCCATCTTTATTTGGAAGATTAGAAGATATTAAATTAATTGATTATATTAAATGAATATAGAGCATAGGTAATATGTGCACATTATAATAAGTTGTTTATAAGATAATGTATTTATAGACAGGCACTATGGCAGCCTACCCAGGGGGGCGTGTGAGCCCGCTGAGACCCCGGAGCACAAACACCTGTGTATGAAAACATCACCGTGTAGAGTTCATTGACCTCTCGGAGAGCTGCTTCACATTCCGCCTGTCACCGCACAGCGCGCACTTGGCGCTCCGCACGTCTCGGAGCTGAAACTATTACCGGAATCACATCGAAACAAAAGGTGTTTGTGTTGAACTGCCGGTGAACCGGACTCTCGACAGGTAGAACGAGTGTTTATTTACCTTTTATCACGGTGGACATCAGGGCGGCGCGTCATTACGCCCCATGGACTCGCTCGTACCCAGGACTTCCTGAAAGTGCGTCCAGGTTACAGATCACCGTCTGACAGCCTGTTGAAGCGCACAGCTGCGGGGAACATGTCCTCTGACAAGTAAGTAAAGTCTGTGTGACTGGATCTGTAACTTTCTCTCGGCTGTAGATGCGCTACAACACCGTATGCAGCTCCATATTTTATTTATTTTTATTTTTTAATAGTTTTTAGAGGCACGTTACTGTTTATGTTTCTTGCACTTTTTAAGGATTGCATTTTAATTTCGTTGTACTTGTACAATGACAATAAAGATATATTCTATTCTATTCATATGGCAAAAAAAATTAAAAATCCGTCGGATTAAACAGGTTTACAATAAAGTAAATGGTTTTATTACTCCGCCATATGGCACAGCGCGCCTTGTTTTTGTGATTTAATAAGATTGAGCTTGTCATCACAAACATGTAAGATTAATATAGAGAGACAATAAGGTGTGTAGGTAGTTTGTCACCCATGGAGATAAGACTGTAAATTCTGCTGTGTGGAGGTTTCCAGGTTACCTGCAGTACTTCAAACCCTGACTCACCTGTAAAGTTTATTGTTCATATTATGGTTTATCTGTCAAAGCAGAGTCCTTTATTGTGCAAGAGGAAGAGATATCAACAGGAGCTGGTTTCCAAACATGCCTTGTGGTTGATGTTTCCATGTCTTTGTGTTGTGTTGTTTCAGCCTCTGACCAGCTGTGAGTTGTGGCAGATGGTTAAACAGCATTATGGGTACGACCTGGGCCTGAACCATGAAGAGATGGAGAACTTACATATATCAGCAGAATCGAGCATGCACACCAGGTACGCACGCTCCCACCTGCTTGCACGCAATCAGAATGCGCTGTAACTTGACACCACCTGTCTTGTTTGCAGTCTGTCACCGAGGCCTGGTGGTGATGACGGGAGGATGGAGCGCCCCCCTGCCTTTCTCCTCTCTGGGATGGATCACGGGCTTTCAGAGGCCTCCACTCCTGGGGAGGACTTGCCGTCCCCTCTCGGCTTACTGTACCCTCCCAAGGTGGGATTATTAAGTTTTTTTTCCCTTTATTGCGTGATCTTTGCATGTCTAAGTCTTCTTACACCTCGTTGTTTTTGCAACGCAGGACGACTCTCGCAGCTCCCCGTCTCCGCGGCGCAGCCCCATTCCCTCGCTGGACCGCCTTGAACGGGTTTCCAAGCAGTCCTCGCTTTCTCTCGACCTCAACGCCAACGAGAACGACGCGTCTGAGCAGAGCGGTTCAGAAAGCATCGAGGACGGTAATAAGAGGAGGCACCGGAGGATGCTTGAGCTCATGTTTTGTATTTTTGTGGTTTAATAATTTCCTCTCTCTCTCTCTTTCTCTAAATGTTTTGCTTCATCAGTTGAGGAGCGAGTGGGTTTGACCCAGGTGCAGGGTCGACTTTATCTAAACAAGGTGTTCCACATGAGCGCCAACAAGATGTTTGACCTGCTCTTCACCGACTCCAGCTTCATCCGCAGGTTCATGAACATCAGGAAAACAACCAGTACGTATTAAACCTGTTTTCATCTAAATTTAAACAGTGTTTATCTGTATGATCCCTGTTAAATAAAGTATTTTCAGCCATTCCTGAAACTAATTCATCCACCAGTTCTAGCTAATAAAAGTTGTCCTTCTGCGTTATCAGACGCCAGCTCTACTGCTTGGCAAAAAGACGCTGCAGGAAACATGAAGAGGACTCTGACCTACACAATAACCATCAGCAACCCTCTGATTGGAAAGTTCTCCACCGCTACTGAGTACCAGGTGTGTTTATAACCGTGTGAATGGTGTGTGTGTAGCCTGACTGGAGGACTAAACAAGTATTTGTACTTCAATTATCCCTCAGACGTTGTACAAAGAATCCAGGGATGGTCAGTATTACCTCCTGGACTCGGAGGTGTACACTCACGACGTTCCCTATCACGATTACTTCTACACTCAAAATCGGTACTACATAATAAGTAACTCGAAGCGGAAGTGTCGACTAAGGTAAGATATTGTGATTATATCGGTTAATATAATATTTTGTAAGTGAACGCCATTTAAAAATGTCTGTTGTGCTGCCAGGGTGTATACGGATGTGAAATACAAGAAGCAGCCATGGGGACTGGTCAAGTCCTTCATCACCAAAAACTCCTGGAGCGGCATAGAAGAGAATTTCCGACAGCTGGGTGAGTAGAAAACTGTGTTCGCACAGTGTGGAGGCAGAAGAGGACACTTCCCTGTCTTCATTCCTTAGCTTGTGGTTTATTTTATCTCTGATCTGATATGAGCTGTTTCCTCCAACACACATCAGGCTCTGCAGCAGTGAATCATTTTAAAGCTGCATTTACAAGGAAGGAAGAAAGGAATATAATGGGCAATCTGGCCGGCATCAGCCTGAAGCTATCAGCCATTTTAGGTGCACTGATCTTGAGCAGGAATTATGTACATTTTCTGAAAAGGTTTCTCTTTTTTTAGTTACTCGTTAAAGGTGCAGTGTGTAGGATTTGGCGGCATCTAGCGGTGAGGTTGCAGATTGCAACCAACTAAAACTTCCCCCGTGTGCCAAGCGTGTAGGAGACTGAATCACTGTCTAAATTGTCTTAACCCTTCTCCTTCTGCCCCATGTTTGACTCTTTATGGCCCTGTGATGACACCGTACAGAGGCAGAACTGCTGGAGGAGGAAGCGGAGATGAATCAAGGAGGCGGAGACTCTGGGAAGATGGGCGGGCTTCGGAGGAGGAGGCGGACTTACAGCCGGACTTTGCCAGAGCACATGAAGCCCAACAAGCAGTACGGGCAAGACCCCGACCAGCTCAGAGATGGCAACATGGGTACATGACGTTATACTGTATATAATGGCTTTAAAGGTTAAAGATCAATACCACTCTCATGTCTGTACGTTGAATATGAAGCTACAGCCAGGAGACAGTTAGCTTAGCATAAAGCTTGGTAGCAGGGGGAAATGGCTAGCCTGGCTACCAGCACCGCTAAAGCTCACTAATTAACCTTTTGTATCTTGTTTGTATAAAGACAACAAGTTGTGGTTTTACATAGGTTCATGTGCTCAAGAAATAGTCTACTTTTTAATACTTTGGATTTGTACAGATTAAACAAACAGGACATAAAGTGTTATGGTACATGTCCACACTGGTGTTATTTATCGCGAGGGATCGCCTCGCTTCCCAGCGTTGGACGCTTGATGGGCTGCCACTAGACACATGCACCTGATGGGCTGCTGCACAGCTTTCAAACTGGAACCAACATCGCGGCTTGCTTGGACACTTTTACTTTCTTATATCACGAAAATAGTTCACCGAAAGGTGTTTCTGAAAACATTTTATGCAAGAAATAAGCCATGCAGCTGCTGAATCTCTTTATCTTGGATCGACAACACTTAGTTTAAAAGGTTTCTGTTTGGTTGAGATTACTAAAAATATTTTTTTGTATTTTAGTGATGCGAAGTGTTTGAATGAGCAAGCACGTACATTTTAAACCTTGGAACAAATTTCTTTAATCTGACTAAACTATGAACATGTGAGGCCTTCAGCACTTTCAAAAAGTACCAACATCAAACATCCAGCTGCTCTGCACTTTGACAGTTTTCTTGCTGCGGTAGTAGCAACTGTGACAAAGCAAATGTTTATTGTGCAAACTGAGTGCCAGACAAAAGCCACTGTTATATAGAAGAGTGGAGTTATGTTACGGTCTTATTGGGTTGCACCCTTGACACAACCACAAAACAGCAGCATTTATATCCCAGGTCGTTGCAAAACGTTGCACGCCATTGGGAGGAAATATCTTCTAACCAGAAAAATGTTGCAAAACTTTCTCATATTGACCGATACCCAGGTTTTGTTTTCACACAGCCAGCATGTAAATCTATAATTCATTGATCTGTTCTGCTGCTTTCAGGCCCCATGGAAATGAACGGCATGCACAGATTGAACACCACGACAATAGTGGCTGGGATGAGTGTGATGTAAGTTAACAACCTGAAAACACACTTGTGAAACAATGTGGTTTATATTGTGTATAAGGCAAATTGTGTCTGTTTTTTTGTGTCAAACTGCATTGATTGTAAAGAAGGTCATTACGTCTTAAGACTGTGTTCGGTTGTTTCTGGTCATTGTGCGCACCAGTGGTCAGATTAAACTCTGTGCTTTCATCTCTTTCAGTTTGCTGATCCTGACGGTGATGAATCTGGGTCTGTTTTTCAAGTTGTGGGCCATGGAGGACGTCGCCCACCGCATGTATCTGAGCACAAAGCATCGGCTGAGGGAGAAGAGTGATGCCAGGTCAGACAACTTTCTGTTCCTTTGCAGTATGCATATTTCTTTGCATCTTCCCCCTTGATTAGTCATCTGTCATAGACCGGAACTATATTAGTAGTTGGCGCTCAGAAAGCAGAAGTCTTGGTGTGGGTGGAGAGGGGGAAGAGGTTAGTCTTCTTTTTTTCTGTCTGTGGCGTTTAAGCAGCCCACTTACTGTACAACAGAGCTCTTGTTCTAATGACTCACAATGTTAAAACTGCCTGTTACTGTCATCCTCAGTAACCGTGGTTACGTAAGTGAAATCGTCTTGCATCTGTGCATCTTTCACTCTTAGCCCTCTTCTTACACGTCCTTCACTTTGTTACTGCCTCTGTTTTTTGTCTTCTGCTGCCTTTTTATGTAGCAAATGTGAATAATATCATATTTTTGCACATAAGAAGAATTTCTGTTGTTTGGCAGCTTGGCTCCTGAATATGCACCCAGACAGGGACCAGCGTATCGGACCAGAGAGGACGCGCAGCTGCTAAAAACTGTGCTGCAGGACTCCATCAACCTTTTAGAACAGGTAGGAAAAGCTGGAAATACACTACATCAGGGGTTCTCAACCTTTTGTAACTTGAGGCCCAATTCTTGTTAAAAACTTTCTGAGGACCACCTTCCCACATAAATGACAAACTGGGCTATAAATATGTGTTATGCCACTGTCAGCTGTAATGACCCATATAAATATTCAGCTTACCCTCACCCTTCACTGTCTGCCATTATAAATCCAAAGTATTCAGGGTCATATTTCCTCACCACAGAGCTTTTACTAGTTTCAAAAACTGCTCCATTTTGTGTCACTGCATCCGAGACATATGTGTCTGTAAAGGGGAGACTCGTGGGTACTCATAGAACCCATTTTCATTCACATATCTTGAGGTCAGAGTTCAACGAACCCCTTTGAAAAATGCCATGCCAGATTTTTGCCACCAAAATTTAGCCTAACTTTGGAGTGTTATTTAGCCTCCTTCCAGACAAGATAGTATGAAATGATTGGTACCAATTTATTCCTTAGATTTTGTAGTTTCATATCGTACCATATCTTCACTCAAGCGTTAAAAGCCCACCACAACCTCTGCTACCACAGTATAGAGATCGTCAGACTTTGAAGAGGTTAATCTAACCATTTTTCAGTACCTCCAATGCCCACTAGGTGGCGCTCGGAGGCCCACCAGTCCTCAATAGCTGCACTACATGAATAGAAAGTCTGATTGTAGCTCCAGTGTGGCCATGATTGTGGAGATTCTGCACTGCTTTGTGCAAAATAGTGCAGTTCATCATAGACTTAGTTAGAAAGCAGAGACATGCAGCTGTCATTATTCTACATTACAACCAGCAGGAGTCCATCACATAAATTCATTGCAGGTGTTGTAGCTGCTGAGTCAGTTCTTCTTCTCCTCACAGCTCCGCAGCTCTCTGGTGGTGCTGCAGCAGAACTTTGCTTTGGCCAATCGCACAGCAGCACCACAGTGATTCTCCACACCTGACGACTACAACGTGCCCATCCCCGGCCCTGTGGAGGGAATAAGAGGACGACAGTAGTGAACTGCCTCTGAGGAAATCTCTGGTATCCAGTGACGTTGCCAGGTAGACGTCTCCATGTAGACGTCTCCAGACCCCTGACATGCCATGTGTTGCCAGCGGTTACACGTCCCAAAGCCTGTGGCGGGGCATCAGGTGCCAGGATGTTTTTAAAGCTGCGGACTGACTACTGCGAGGGCAAAGTTGCATCAGAGTCGGCCGCACATGGAGCAGTAGGTTTAGATTTCTGTTGGGTGCTATTGTCGGCTCCCTCGGCTGGCTTCTCTTTCACTCTTTCCTCTAAATAGTGGCGTTGGATTTCAGAAAACGCCTTCCTATGTTCTGAAGAGCCACACCAAGTGAACTATTGGAAATAGTTTTATTTTTGTTTTATTCCAGGGAAGTGAATCAATATTATTTAAAACAACTATTTTCTCTATTTACGTTTTTGCACGTTATTATTTTTGCACAAGAGCCTTGTAGAGGCCGTGTTTTAGATATCTTTTGGGATTTCTTCCTTTTTTCCAATAAAAATTGTAGAATCGGTTACTCAAATTTGAACTGTTGTCCTCTCTTTTGTAATCGTGAATATTCATTTTTTTTTTTTTTAAATATGTAAACTGTGGTTGCAACAAAAGATTTACAAATTGCAAATAGGAAAATATCCTGAATTTTGTAATACTGTATATAAGCCATATCTGGTGTACAGAAGATACTGCTGATGGTGTGCCTTTTTTTACTTGTACAGGTGAAATCACAGTTTTATGTACTTTCTTTTTGTTTTTCTTTTTCTACACTAAACAAAGTAAAATAAATTATGATTTGGTGTAATCTTAAATACTAGGTGTAGGTTCGGTGAGACTTTCTCAGGTTATCTCAGCACTCTGCTCTCACTCTGTCAACACTAGATGCAAGTTTGTTCTGTGATTTACTAATTGACACGAACACTATAGTCATTTTTTTTTTTAATGAATTGTTGGTGACACGCTACTACAATTGCATTGAGCCTTGTTTGATGTTTACAGTGTTGCCATCACTGCGACCACTTGTTTAAAATTGGTTTCTGTTATGTAAATTTTTATTCATTTTGCAATTCACTATTTTAATAAAAAAGATTTCTTGCCAGAATCATGACTTGTTCTGCCAACATTTTAAAGATCCCATATTGTAAAAGGTGAGATTTTTATGTCATTTATATTATAAAGCACGTTTAAGTGCTTTATAAATACTGTTAAACTATCAAAGTGCTCAATATACGGAGAAATACACACAGCCCGTATTTAGAAATTGTGCGTTTGAAACAAGCCGTTAGGATTTCTTTCCTTTTGTGATGTCACAAATATACAATATTTAGACCATTACACAGTTTTAAACAAAAACAGGGGAATTAACTGTTCATTATTCTTAAAGCTGGGAAATAACCACATTGCCCTTCTTTAAGGGTCCCACTGGACTAAGAGTACTATTCCATTAAGTCAGGATTAGTGATTTGTTTTCAGTTTTGTTATAGATGATGCTGGTAGGAACAGCACACTGCGTCCTGTACGCTGCTGCTGGAAACAGAAGCAGGAAACTAAATGGGAGTAAAGCCAAATGTGTCTTTGCTCCTTTGTCACAGGTGAAATACAAAACGATTGAGACTCTTTAATTATTGAGCAGTAGTCTGCCCTTATTTACTCCTAGAGGAAATAATACATTGCTTCTATGGTTTCCTTAGGATATGTGATAGTGGCAATTAGTGTATCTGCAGTCAGATTAGTTCATATTGAGATTACATTGTCTCCTGTTGTATAGGCTACTGTATGGTATTCAGTACAGTTTTATTGTAATATCCAATGGTGCAAAGTAACTAAGTACATTTACTCATATACTACTGTAATTTTGAGGTACTTGTATTTTATGTTATATATATAGCCTACTTCCACTAGAGTGGAGTATTGTACTCTTTACTCCATTTAAAGTTTTAGTTACGAGTTAAGATTATTCATACAAAACATATTTATACCTTTTATATTATTATGCATTTGTTATCTGTCTTATCAAGTAATTTTAGTCTATTTACGACTCAATTATAGACTAAAATGACTGATATCGACTCGTAATCAGTGATGGAATGTAACTAAGTACATTTACTCTCAAGTACTAGTACAAATTTTGAGGTACTTTACTTGAGTATTTCCATTATATGCTACTTTATACTACTACCCCACTAGCCTACTACATCTCAGAGGGGAAATATTGTACTTTTTACTGCACAACATTTATCTGACAGCTTTACTTTACAGTTTTATATTTTGTATGATTAATCTGAATCAATTCATAAATTATGATCTTTTAATGTAGATTAAGCTGCACAGCAGGTAAATATTTAAAATTTGCCACACTATAATCAGCTTCAATATTAATATGATGTATACAGTAATGCAGCAATAATTATAATCCAATAATATAATATATATTATTTTGATATGTGCCATTCTGCATGAGTGCTTTTACTTTTGATAGTTTAAGTATATTTTGATTCTAATACTTTTGTACTTTTACTCAAGTAAGATTTTGAATACAGGACTTTTACTTGTAACAGTATTTTTACGCTGTGGTGTTACGTAAGCAAAAGTTCTGAGTAGTTAGGCTACACCAGTGCAGTAAGAATATATATTCCAGCCTGTTTTCAATGCAAATAAACATGTTTTAAGTCTCAAAAAATGTCTGAAATAGGCTCTTACTGCACATATTTTGTGGTGTTACAAAAAATAAGGCCACCTATATCCAGAACTGACCTTATAAAATAGATTTTTTTTTGCACTATTAGAGACTGAACTACTCATTATTTAAAATGAGCTAAAATAAGCATGGACCTTGGTGGGGAGTATAAAGTGGGCGGGGACCTTATTGCTCATATGACGTCAGCGGGGAAACCGTTTGGGGGCGGAGCCACGTGACGTCTCCCTCAACCAGACTTCCGCGACTTCCGGTGAGAAGCCCACCGGCGGGGAAACAACCGTTCTAGTCGATACTCAGCTAATCGAAAGCATGTAGCAGCTCAGTGTTCAGGTATGTTAAAGCTGTGTTTGAGCATTTGTTGTGTGTCTTTGGCTCCATATTTAAGTCTCGTTTGACGCAGTGGATTGTTGACAAGTATGATAGGTGAGAATCTGGCTCAACTGTGACCTGTAAACAGAAAATAACTCCACAAATATGAGAGCAACTCTTAGTTTTCAGTGTGGACCGTAGACTATTCTGCACATAACATGACTAACAAGACATCCCTCAACTTGATCCCTTTACACATGATGTTCATGCAAGTTTTAAACCACGTTTCTAAATATTGTCCAAATTAAGTGTTTTCATGTAAATGTGTTTTAATGTGTCCTGTGTTTGTGTGAGATGTTGTGTTTTAAAGGTCCCATATTGTAAAAAGTGAGATTTTCACGTCTTTTACATTATAAAGCAGGTTTAAGTGCTTTATAAATACTGTTAAACTATCAAAACGCTCAATATACGGAGAAATACACACACACAGCCCGTATTCAGAAATTGTGCGTTTGAAACAAGCCGTTTGGATTTCTGTCCATTTGGGATGTCACGATTATACAATATTTTAGACCATTACACGGTTTTAAACGTAAACATTCTAAATGTGTCCCAGTTTATTTCCTGTTGCGGTGTATGTGAATAACATCAGCTGACAGTAAGTAAACATGGACCCAAGCTGTTGCCTAGCAACGCAATTCCGTTGAAATGCACTAAAACGGAGCGTTTCAGACAGAGGGTAAATACAGGTATATTCAGGCAGACAGTACGAGGAAAATAAAGTTGTTTTTTTAACATTACAGCATGTAAACATGTTCTAGTAGAAACACAAAATACAAGTATGAACCTGAAAATGAGCATAATATGGGACCTTTAAGGTAACCTTTTTTAATAGCAGATTTTGCACATGAAAACCTAAGGTAAATTTCTACCTTTTGCAAGCAAAAAGTAGACAAAGTATATTTTCTATTCTAAAAACCAAGACATCCATCAACTTGATCCCTTTATGATATGATGTTCAAGCAAGTTTTGAGCCACACAATGTGTCTAAATATCGTCTAAATTGATTTAATTTGTAGAGTTAAACCTTAGACTTAAAGGTCTTATTGATACAATTTTATAATAATAATAAAACACCATGTCATGATTTGATTTATTGCTAATCGAGGCTCATTCAGATCCCCCCCAGAGAGATGTTTAACTGAGCTGAAGGATTAATCCCACTTAGTGGTTCACTAGTCTTGCTCTGTGCGATGGAGGGGACGCTGAAGATCTGCGATTGTTATAAAAGCTTCCACCGCCTCACCTCAGCCCAAATCCATCTCTGCCGTCTAAACAAGCCAGCAGGTTGCAGTGGTTCAGCTCCTGTAAATCATTAAAAGCATGACAGATGTGTGGCAGATGTGAGGGCAGGAGCTGGACTGGGTAGGGTCAAATGAGCAGGGTCTGTTGCATGGTGGAAATCTGTTTGGAACTGCTCCACCGTCTGAAACACATGCACATAGCTGCTAAGCTGCAGTGTGCTAAGGACATTTCAGCAAAGTGGGCTTTTAGAGTATTTACAGTTATTGTGTTTCACTTCCTGTCTCTTATCTGCCAGTTTTCTTGTCTCTGCATCTCGTTTTATCTATAACACAAATGTCAATAATGGTACTAATAAACTTTTTTTAATAATCTGATAGGCTGTAAGGCTGTCCATCATGAAGAAGCGAGCCAACAAGGTGCTGGATGAGGAGGGGATCTTGTGCTGCTGCGAGTATGTGAACCGACTCGGAGAGCGCAGCCATGTTGGAGCCTGCTGCTGTGACTGTGAGGACCTGGACGACGCCTGTGACCGGTGAGACTGGGGCTGCAACTTATGATTATTTTAATTGATCTATTGGTTATTTTTTTTAATCAAATGGTTAATTGGTAGTCTATAAAATGTCAGAAAACAGTGAAAATATGGCCATCGCAATTTCGCGGAGCCTAAAGTGGCATCTTCAAATTGCAATCAACAGCCCAAAACCCATACAGGTTCAATTTACAATGATATAATACAGTCTAGGCTAAATACAGGCTCAGAGAGCCGCTAGCATGACTGTAGACTCTTACATTTCTTGTTTGATGAATTACTTTGATTAACTGATGAATGACAAATGTTATTGATTAATTTCCTGTGAATCAACAATTGACCAATCGTTTCCACTATAACACCTGTCTTTATGCTTAGCTGCAAAATGACCCCCTGATACAATTAGTCGATTAATTCATCAGTTGATAATTGAGTAAAAACACCGAACGTGCTGATTAAGAAAGTAATCTAAAGATAAAACTACACCTGTGCTCCTCCTGCTGTGACATTAAACTAAAATGTCAGATGTAAAAAAGGTTTATATGGATTCCTCAAAACAAGTTAATGGGGTGAAGGTTCGCCCATTTGGTGGCTTTGCCGGGTTCTGAAGAAGTTGTTGATAACTTGAAGTTAAAATTATTTCACTTTTTCCAGGTTTCTGAAGAGGGAGCCTCAGAAACCTGAGTCCATGTCTCATGTGGCTGCAGTCGTCACAGATCGTATTCGCGTTCCCTGGCTGTGGGGTGGAGCCCGTAAAGTGGAACTGTCGATCATCCCTCCTCTTATTCTCCTCCCGGTCCTGCTGCACCTCGCTGCTCTCCACTTCCTGCTCGGCGTGGTGTCTCTGACCGCTCTGCCCGGCCTGGTGCTGTGGTATTACTATTTCACCCACCGCAAGAAGGGACGGACGCTCTTCTTCCTCAGCCTGGCCCTCTTCTCCCTGATGTACATGTACTACTTATTCATCACTGAGGTGTTTCCCCGTGGGGATGTTGGCCTGGTCCAGCTTGCGGTGATCACTCTAGGGGTCATACTCACCTTGGTAGCCCTCGTCCACACCAAGAGAGAGCCTGGCATTGTGCGGCCAAACCAAGAGGCCGTCCACAGCACGGTGACGTATCACAGCCCGCTGGCAGACAGAGACCCCGCCGTCAACGGGGGGAGGCAGGACGTGACGATGACGGTAGCCAATCGGGCGGGATCGTCGGAGCGTGCGGGGGAGGAGCTGAAGGAAAGCGGCCGAAGGAACTGGTGTCCGCTGTGCAGGGTGGTGCGGCCCCCGAGGGCGGGACATTGTCGGATCTGTGGTGTCTGCGTGCTGCGACTCGACCACCACTGTGTCTGGTGGGTTCCATTAAAACTCCTCTCACTCGGCCTGTCATTACTGTTTCTTACACTTTGTCTCACGTCTCAAACACTGAGGTCGTCTTGTTTGTCATCTGCTCGTCTTTTCTACACAAGCTATTCAATAAATCTAAAAAAAGCCCTTTTAATTTTCAAAACAATGCCCTTAAGTGACTGTCTTTCTTTCCAGGATAGGTAGGAGTGTTTGTCCTGTTCACACCTGCTGTGTCTTTATTAACCATATTTGCATGTTGTGTCGAATCAACATCACAAGCTCATATTAATTACAGCTACAAGTGAACTATCATCCACTCCTACACTTATATGTGTGGTCTGCATGTGTGTAGTGTAGTGTAACCCTGGGGTCTCAGTACCATGTTTTGTCTGCCTGTGTGTGTACTTGTGTGTTTGTGCGTCCCCTCCGTCGCTGCCCTGGTAGGATAAACAGCTGTGTGGGGCAGGCCAATCACCGCAGCTTCCTGCTCACGCTCGTCCTCTTCCTGTCGACGTCCCTGTACGGGGTCGGCCTGGTGCTGCAGAGCGTCTGTCCGGATCAACACCTCTTCACCGCACTGCTCTACTGCCCGGGAGTCTACAACCAGTACAGGTACTGAGAGCAAACTCTGGACATTATATTCACTTAAAGTTACTAGTTACCTCATTCTGAAGCCCCATTATTGTGATATAGTTTAGGTTTGTGTCACACAAATAGACAGTCTTGGTGAAAATTGGTGTGCCCGTGTTTTGCTTTCACCCCATTCATTGTTATTGTTCCCAGGCCAGAAGCTTGTTAAGGTCAGAAAATCAGATGTTTTCAAATCCTACACATAGAAACTATAAATGTAAAGATGATAAAAACAAGTAAAATTTATATCCTGTCTGAAAGAGGACCTATTATGCTTATTTTCAGGTGCATACTTGTATTTTGGGTTTCTACTAGAACATGTTTACATGCTTTAATATTCAAAAAACGCTTTATTTCTCTCATACCGCCTGTGCTGCAGCACCTCTTTTCACCCTCCTGTAAAGCCCAGTCTGCTCTGATTGGTCAGCTGGCCCAACTCTTTTGTGATTGGTTAACCAAACCAAACCCTTCAGACTCCGCTCCAGCTACGCTCTAACTAGCTTTGTTCGAGGGCGTGCCAAACTAGCCGTTAGGCAGGTATTATACAAATGTGTTACTTGGTGACATCACCACGTTACAGAAGAAAAGGCGGGGACTTGAATCAAGGCGTTTCAGGCAGTTCAGTAGCGGTGTTTCTGTGATTTTGGGGTTTGTAACTTCTAACACACTGAAGGAAAAGCATAATAGGACCACTTTAATACAAGCAAGTAGAGTCTGACCCATAAATTCATACTAACATTACTGGTAAATATAAATGTATTACAGATATATTGACATCAGTGTACACGTCAGCCAACAAGTAACAACAAATTGCAGTACAGAAATGCCAAAGATGCAGTACTGTTGTCATTGTGTGTGTTTCAGCGCCGCCCTTTGCTTCACCTGTGCGTGGTACAGCAGCATCGTGACCTGCGGACTGCTCCACCTGCTGGTGATGCAGCTCATCAACGCCAGCTACAACGTGACCGAGCGCGAGGCACGCACGGCCCTGCGGGACAAAACCGCCCGCAGCACCTACTGGGGACTCGTCGTGGACACCGGCGTCTACTCTCGGGGTTTCCGTGGCAACTGGGCAGAGTTCATGACCATGGGAGAAAAGCTGAATCCACCCTCTCCCGTCCCAGCAGACCTGGTGTAAGAGACTGTTACTCCATTACCAACCAAGATTTTAAAAGTTTAGATCTTCTGGTTGCTGTTCTTGTTTGTGTCCACTGGATGGCAGCATGGCTCCTTTCAAATCACTTCTGCTGCTGCTTGCATCCAACCTGAGAGCTGCCAGGATGTTATCACTGCAGTTATTGAGTTGCTCTGACTTTGACACATAGCAATAACAACTGTAAATCCCAATAGATACATTCACTGCCATTGACGTCACTCACATTGACTGGCGTCTTCTCTATGCAGCTGTATCCACTCAGTCTGTCCGTCAGTCTCTGCCAAACAAAAATATCCTTCACACTGACTGTCTAACCTGGACTTGAACAATGTCTTTATGTCTCCTCTACATTCTAGTGCCTTGCTGGGAGTCGGAATACAAGAAAAATGTGAGAATGAGTAATCAGTTCTGGTCCATGTAGGGACGGTCCTGCACAGAACACGGGCTGAACATCTTTTCAAGGATGCACACTTTGTCCTCCACAAACACAAAGGAGGGAACCTTGCTTGGACTTGTGAAATGTGTCCCGGATATTTATCACTGATGAATGAAACATCTCGGTACAAGCCACATAATCAGGCAATTAAAGTTCTACAGTCTTGTCATCGCATTAAACATAAATAGTTATGAATATATGAATAGCTGCTTGTATTCTCTTTAAGCTGCTTCAAACTGACTCCTGAACTAATTAAAAGCAAATAAATCAATGCACATTAATGTCACCTTCAGAAGTTAGCTTGTGTTTGTATGAAATGAATGTTATTTATTTTTATTAAATAAATGTGAGAAAGATTCATTTAGTGTTTGGATGTGTGTCCTCTCCAGGAGATGTTTTTGTGTCCTCTGTGTGGAGGTGCAGTTTGTCTCCTACAGTGCCGGTTTCTCCCAGAGGCTTTACAGTGGATGGGAGCAGAAATCAGGCAGAACCTGCGTCACTCTCCGTCCCAGCTTCTCCCGCCGCTCCTCCCTCACTCTCTCCTTGCGCAGCAGAGAGGGAAGCTGCCTCCAGGCCAGCAAACATCGCCGCAGCACCCGTCTGAAGTGCAGGCAGATGGAGGGACAGACGGCAACAGAGCAAGTGAGCAATAAGAAACTGAATTATAGGGACCTCTGGGCCGACAACACCTAATGAGTTTTCACATGGTGTCACTGGGGGCTTATTGACGGTGGCAGCTGGGCAGCCGGTGGGAATTCACCTGCAGGCTGTGGTCATTTAGCCGACCTCACCCGAGAAGCTGAAGTTTAGAAACACTCACATTCTGTGTCGATGACGGTGAAATCATTAAGTCAGACCAGGGCTGCAGAAATCATTAACTTTGTCCACAATGGGGAACAGAAGACCGCATAATAGTGCTGTTATTAAGCATAATCCAAACCAAAATATGTTCGCTGATTTAAATGTATAATTTGTAGGAAGCAACCTTGCAAAACTATTTAAATGCAAATTAGAATAGTTCTCAAACTGATTTTTTTGCTAGAGATGTGGCTTTAGGGATGGCATCTGTACATCACTTTGGTTCAGACTAAAACATCTAAAGAACTATGGGGTTGACTTTCATGGTTCCAAGAGGATGAATCCTAATAACTTTGATGATCCTCTGACTTTTCCTCTTGCGCCATTTGTGGTTTTAAGGTAAAATGTCTCCATAACTATTGGCTGGAAAAAGAGTATTATTGAGGAAAAATGACCCAGTGCTAGAAACCAGCCAGGCTATATAAACACTACGCTATGCCAGCTAGTTTAACCATATGATGGTTTCTACTTGAGCTGCAAAAAACCACAACTGACTCCATTAATCATAATATAAAGAGACATTTACAGCTAACAGCAAATTTGAGGCACTTCACTGGAATTAAGGATACGATGGTGTAGTTTATGATCTAATTCATAGGCAGTTACAGTGGAAAAGACTATGCACTGCAAAAGCTCTCATATTTCATATTGGTAAAACAACTGCTTCTGCTCAAAGATGCATGTTCCAGTGGGTAACCTTTATCATATCCTGCAGTGTTTGTTCATGAATTAAAGGAGCAGTGTGTAGGATCTAGCGGCAAGTTTGCAGATTGCAACCAACTGAAACGTCTCCTGTGTGCCAAGCGTGTAGGAGAACTATGATGGCTGAAGCGAAAATGCGAATGTCCCTCTCTAGAGCGAGTGTTTGGTTTGTCCGTTCTGGGCTACTGTAGAAACATGGCGGGCGGCTCCGTGAAGAGGACCCGCTCCCTATGTAGATATAAACGGCTCATTCTAAGGTAACGAAAACACTACAATTCTTATTTTCTGGTGATCATACACTAGAAAAAAACATAATTAATATTATATTCCATTCTGCCCCCTAAATGCTACACACTGTTCCTTTAACCATCTTTATTGCAAGTCAGTCTAGTACAGTTTCTGGCAAACTGTAACCATACTGCTCTGATATTACATTTCCACTTGTAATCAAACAAGCTCCTAAATTTCATTAGACACCCAGTTATTACACTGCATGCACAGCGTGAACATAAGGGGAAGTCATGTGTAGCAGACCTGTCACTGTGCTCCTGAGCCAGCTCCTGACGGTCCCACGCCACCAGCCTCTCCTGGGTCACATGGTCCAGCAGCGCCAGCAGAAACCTCCTCAGGGTGCGAGTGCGATAGAAACGCTCGGCTCTCTCCCCCTGAATCATCCGCCAGTCCTTTAGCTGAAACGGACAACACTCACTCAGAGATGGGGGCATTTTTAGCAGTAAAATCCACAACAAAACAACTGAAGTTAGTAAGTTGAAGTGAGGAGAAAACAAGAAAAGAAGTAGAAAACTTCTTTCCTTTAAAGACTGAGTGCAGGAAGAAGAGGAGATTAAGAAAAGGTTTTGCTCTAGTCACTGCAGAAGATGGGGAGACTGCAGTTCTGATTGAGGATGTGTTTGTGTGTGTGTGAGGGTGTGTACACACTCTTTTCCAGCAGCTTAAGCTCCTCCGAAGCAAAAAGTGCTGGTGCAGTTGGTCAACAGAAGCTTCTTTCTCAGACAGGGACTCTCTTGCTGATTGCTGCCAGCCTAGTGTGCAGCGCCTCAGGAGGATGAGATTGTGATGACGCTCGGCCCGCTGGCGGGGATTGAAAAGAAAAGTGTTGATGCACGCTGATGAGTGCATCCAAACTCAATCATACGTGCCAGGCTGAAACAATGGAGCGCTATCAAACGATGAAGCGCCTGTCTTCGACTGCATCTCACATTTAACAAAGAGGGTCTATATCTAGCAGTGAAACACGTATGCACAAGAGTTTTTGTGTCATATCGTGCAAAGATAGGAGCGTTTTGAAGATGAAATGATGATACTGTCGAGGGAATATAAAGGCTAGTTGTCACATGCTTTTGTATGGATATTTTCCCTCTGCCTTGTTGAGTGTGTGTGTGTGGGCTTTATGTGTGTGTGTGTGTGTCCGTAGCTTTGCCTTTGGTTTAGGATTTCATTTAAGCTGCTGAGTGAGTAGTTTGCCCATTGCTCAGTCTATTAAATGTGTTCCCTGTGGATACACAGCATGTGGTTTGTGATACTTCATAATAATAAAAACAATAATAACTAACTTTATATTTCACTTCTGAAAATCAAAAGAGCTTCACAATTAGGGAAAATACAGTACTAGTGGACAGATATTAATGAAATGGAATGAAAATTCATCCCAGCAACAGGAATAATAAATAAATGAATACATAAATGAGCCGAGAAAAAAGGAGAAATAGATGAAGAGCAAAATATTCCACTCATTATGGCATTTGTTTAAAAGAAAAAGAAGCTGTTTTGAACACATCTGAGCTTCAGTTAAGGCGACAGACAAGACAACAAAAAAGTATGTATAATCCTCTTTGGATTGCTCAAATTTAAGACAGATTATTCTTTATAATCTTCGTCAGATGGAGAAAAATAACGAAAGCTTTTCAGTGTGAGAAAATTGTGAAGCTTTATGTCCACTGACGGTCCGTGAGCTGTAAAAAAACATCCAGCCAAGCGTTAAGAGTTGAATTATAAAAAGCCTTTCAAAGGCACACATTGCCTTTTGAGAGACCGCCTCCAAGTCAGATAGCAGGTGCACGTGCAGTACTGTATGTACTCTACAACCAGGGAGGCTTTTTATTATTCAAATCCATGGGCTGTACCTGGCCTTGGATTTACCCTCGTAGGTTAAAATGTCCTTTTGCTTATTGTAATTCTGTTGTAGGAGCATGTGAGATAATGGAAAGCCTAAAGCGCTCCCTGCACAGCTCCCTGTTCAGATAGGATTTAAAAAAAAAAAAAGTTAAAGCCAGAATCAGGAGCGGCTCCTGGGTGATTCACCTGTATGTTGGCTTGTCTGAGCTGAATGAGGCGTTTCCATGGCGCCAGGCCTCGCCGTAACATCAAGTTTCTGTGGTAGTGTTGATGGGCCAGCTTCAGGAGCTCCTGTTGCCTTTTCATTTGCCTCTGCTTTTCCTCTTCCATCTGCACACACACAGAGAGAAGTGACATTTAAATATTCTGCAGTGTGTCACAAGAGGACAATCCTGCTGCATGTTGCTCAGTGTTACCGCTTCCTGTATTCTGACTCATGTTTTTGGGAACGTCCATGAAATATGAATCTCACCTCTCGTTCCTGCCTTTTCTCCTCCCTCTTCCTTTCCGCTGCTTTGCGCTTCTCCTCCTCCTCCTCCCTCTGCCTCTGCTCCTCAGCGGCTTTCATCTCAGCCTGAAAAGTTAAACTAAAGTTTTTTAAAGAGGAACTATTATGCACACTTATATTTTGGGTTTCTAACAGAACCTTTTTACATACTTTAATGTTCAAAAAGCGCTTTACTTTTCTCATACCGGCTGTGCTGCAGCACCTCTTTTCACCCTCTGCCTGAAACGCTCTGTTTGAGCTCCTGCCCCCCCCCTCTCCCCTCTCAAAAAGCCCAGTCTGCTCTGATTGGTCAGCTGGCCCACTGTTTTGATTCGTCAACAGAACCATTCTCTTCGCACTCCGTTCCAGCGCCGCTCTAACTAACTTTGTTTTTCGGGCGTGCCAAACTAGCCGCTAGGCAGGTATTATGCTAATGTGTTACTTGGTGACATCACCATGTTACAGAAGAAAAGGCGGGACTTGAAGCAAGGCGTTTCAGGCAGTTCAGGACCAGTGTTTCTGTGCTACTACACTATACTATACTATACTATGTTTTTTATGAATTTTTTCAACATACTATAGTATGAGTTTTTAAAACTTTTTTCAACATAGTATACTATGACTTTTAAAAACTGTTTTTGATAAATTATACTCAGACTTTTGTCGACAAACTATACTTTGACTTTTTTATGACTTTTAAGTCTAAAGTATAGCCCTTTGGCGTGGACTTTGGGCTTTGTAACTTTGCAGACCTTTTACATGCACAAAACTATATAACACACTAAAGGTAAAGGAAAAAGCTCAAAAGCGTAATAGGTCCTCTTTAAATATTAATTCAGACAATTACAACATGTCGTGGTGTCCTTGAGCGAGACACTGAACCCCAAGTTGCTCCTCGGGCGCTTAAGTACAGCCCGCTGCTCCTACAATGCTTAGGATGGGTTAAATGCAGAGGTCATATTTCATGTATGTATATGATGATTCATCCATCCATCCATCCATGATCTGCAACCGCTTATCCCGTAAGGGGTCGCGGGGATGCTGGAGCCGATCCCAGCTGACATTGGGCGAATGCGGGGTACGCCCTTGACAGGTCGCCAGCCTATCGCAGGGCTTGTATATGATGATTGTAAGTTTATATTAAGTTTAAGTTGCAACTTGCTGCTCATCCTTCAAAACAATTTGGTTGTCCAGAAAACAACTCGTCAATCTCTTACCAGTTTTTCCTCTTCCTTCTTCCGTTTGAGCTCCTCGACTTCCTTCCTTCGCTCCACGCGTTGACGTGCACGGACCTCCATGGCTTCAAAGAGAGGGAGAGGGGTGAGTTGAGCACAAGGTATTCCTCTGTGGTACAACAGAGTCTCAGGAGTGGATATATGTTTATGTATGATTCACCCTTCATATTCTGAACACGTAACTCGAAAGAAAGTATAAGTGCAACTGTTGTAGGACGACAGGCATTTACAGTATACAGTATATGTAAATGTTATGTCTCCATATATGCGTGATTCATGGTCATGCAATTTTCTTAACAAAAGAGCTACAGCATTCTGATATGTGTCTATATGTATATGTGAGTTATTGTATGTCGTTCTCTGCTTTTAAGCTCTCTGAATGAAGGACCTTGCAGACTGACCCGTGATGATTGGATGTGTGCACGTCTGCCGTGTGACAGCCTTCCTTGGAGGTGTGCAGAGACTGTCAGGTTCTCCAGTAACTCTCGGTGCCCTGCAACAGTAACAACCACAACACAAAGCACAGAAACAAAGGCTCGTCATAACTGTGTCTGCACATTCACATCTTCCTAATCCTTGCCGGGCAAATTTTATTCAGACAGGTATTGACTTAAGGCAAACTCATCCGACATGCGTCAGACTGTCCATAAATCTGTAAATGAATTTTAGTCTGAGCTGAAGGGCAAAACTTTCTTTACTCATGAAAACAATGTTCAAGGTTGTCTAGACTTCTTGGAAAGTTGCAATCATATAAATAATAATAAGAACCTTGAATGCACAAAATGTTAACTTTTGCACAACTATTGACTTTTGCACAACCTCCTGATCCTCTGCTCTCTCTAAGCTTTGAAATCCTTCTGCAGCTGATCTGTTTCTTGTATCTGCTCCTATGTAGCTTGTATTTAATAAGGAAAGCCATTAACTGATAATGACTTCTACCACGATTCACCTCGGCGTAGCTCCCGAAAACAATAAGTGTCTGTACTATTCTAGACATTTGAGATCGTAGTTTTAAAGGGTATTATTTCTATAAAAATCCTTTCAACCCATGTTTAACCACTGAGGTGCACACAGACAGTGAGCCGCTAACATTAGTCTGCACCGTAGAAAGAGAAGCGAGCTAAGTGATCATTCATCTAAAGAGAGTTTTAGAGCTAACGGCACATTTGGGGCATGGAGGTATGGAGACAGTCTTACTTACAATATAATTATCCAGGAGGTTGCAGTGAGAGTATTGAATAGGAGGCAAGGCCAAGAATATATACACACATACTGTACTGTACTTGTTCACAGGACTGAACAATCTTAATCAACAGTTAAGGCACAAAACCTCCATATTCTGTTCATATTCCTACTCTATTTTCTAACCTTCTAACCAGATGGTAAAGATTGTATGAAAAGTAATGTGATACAACATTATTTGGCCTTTTTTATACAATCTTAACTATCTGAGCCTGTAATAAATGATTGTAGTGGAACAGTAAACAAATGGCCAAAGAGTCACTATGACTTTAGATCTACACCCACTGGACAAACCTTTAAATGGTTTAATTTAGTGCAACATTTTCTAGTTTGACTAATATACACTGAATGATGATCGCTCAACAAAACAACAACATTATTGTTGCTGAAATTTGTACCACTTTCTATTAGTCACCCTTAATAAAAAGTGAATAAGTTGTAACTAGTGGCTTTATTAACAGTTACAAATTAATTTACTGAGGCCTTATAAATCAGTTGTAAGCCATTACTGAGGACAACATTTGGGTTGCCAGGTTGTAAACAATCTATCCTTCTCCAGTATGAAATCTGACCTCTTAGAAAAGTGCTGCAGGACATCCGGCTATCCATTAATTAACTATTTATTCACATTTATAACTGCAGACTTAAAGGAACAGTGTGTAATATTTAGGGGGACCTATTGGCCGAAATGGAATATAATATTAATAAGTATGTGTTCTTTAGTGTATAATCACCTGAATACGAACTGTTTTGTTGTTTATATCTACATACGGAGCGGGTCCTCTCTTCATGGAGCCGGCCACCATGTTTCTACAGTAGCCCAGAACAGACAAACCAAACACTGGCTCTAGATGGGAACATTCGCGTTTTCGTGTTGGCCATCGTAGTTCTCCTACACGCTTGGCACATGGGAGAAGTTTCAGTTGGTTGCAATCTACAACCTCACCGCTAGATGCCACCGAATCCTACACACTGCACCTTTAATGGATTACTTTACAAACCCATAATCTCATATTAACAGGTATAACTGCAGAATTGTTGGTTTATTACCCTTAATTAATGACTTATTAACATTTATATATGCTACCATGATGGCTTATTACAATGTGAGAAAGAGTTCTTCACACTTGCAACCCATACGTTGTTCTTGTTAGTGGCTTACAACTGACCAATAAAGCAGTAGTAAAAGGTTTATTAACCATTAATAAAGCCATTAGATACAGCTTATTAACCCTTTATAAAGGGTGATGTATGAGAGAGTGGTGAATATGATGCTTTTGAGTCATACATTTTGCAGTGAGCCTACCTCTGCTCTGTCGGGTCAGAGTTTTGGCCCTTTGATCTCGAGCCTCCTGGCATTAGTAGCTGGGTGAGCTCTGTGGTTTTCTCCATCTCCAGCTCCAACCCCATCATGCTCTGCTCCTCTTTCAGCCGTGCGATGTGATCCTGCTGCTCCTTCAGCAGCTTCCTCTGCTGCGTGATGATCTGCTGCTGGACGGCGTGTCTGTTCTCAAACCTGCCGCCCGACGACACTGCGCTTCTTTTTGAACAGGTAAAGCCGTCGCCCTCACCTTTCTGCTGTGCGCTGTGGAGCTCAGCGGCGGTCGGTGCTGCGTGGCGTCGGGTCACCTGCCATGGCTGAGTGGGCTGGGCCACAGCACCCACGGGGGTCTTATTCTCGTGTACTGCAGAGGCGTCGGGGGCGGAAGTGCTTGACCTGTGGTGATCTTCCTACAGAGAAGGAAACAGCAGATATGAAGGTGGTATTATATGTGAAAAAAATCCCCCCAAAAAAGCTTAAGGGGGATAACATAGATATAGTATCTCAGTGCAATTCAATCTTTACTGAGCTCCAGGAAGCCTGATATATAAGCAGCAGGGGCCTGACCTCTTTATTGACCCCTCCAACATGAACTCCAGCAACTCCAACTTCATTTCCTGCTCCGCTTCTTCCATCCCTCGAGCTCTGTTCCACTATCCTACACCTCTTATTTCTCTTTCCTCTATACCTTCCCGTCCCCTATATTTACACCGCTCCTTCTTTCCTGCTCTCACTCTCCAGAGTTGTGAATATTTCAGGAGGAAAAGTTTTTCTCCCTGGTTCTCTGAGAAAGGTTCAGGTCATCCCATGCAAAGAGAAGATTTGGAAAACGATTTTTATTCAATTTAAGTTATTTATTGCCTCAGTAATTTTAGCCTTTAGCATCACCTGCCAAGGATAGGGCTGATGTTTTAGTCATGATTTCACTCAAAAATGTGATTTGTCAGGTTGTTTTCAGTAGGAAGCATCAACAAACTTTTGCATTATTCCCTGTGCATTGTTGCTGATGGTGAGGATTTGTGAGTGCACCTCTCACCTTCTCTGAGGTCTCTGCTTGGTGAGATGCCTCAGGTGGGGCCATTATTGGCTGAAAAGTTTCGGTTTCTGTGGCCTTCAGTTTGCCTGTTGACGCAGCGTTGATTAAGGCAGCCATCCTGCGCCGAGTCTCCTGCTGCTGGGCCAAAAGCTCTCGTTGTTCCTTCTCCATCCGACACCATAGCTGCCACTCATTCAGACATCGCCGTAGCAACCGCCTCCGGTCACTCTCCACAGCCAGCTGGCTTTGTCTGGAGGAGGGAACAGATGTGATCTTATTTTTAACCCTCAATTATTGCTTGGTCAGGGTAACAGGGATCAGCGAGTGTCTTCTAGAAATACTGTCATAATTAACAGTCTAATTTTGAATATAGGTTGTAATTAAAAGCCAGGATTTCTTCAATGATGGGTTATCAGGACCCTTTAACATATTTTTTTGAGATTCTTGCCTGTTTTCAGCTCGTAGATCCTCCTCCGTTCTCGTCAACTCTCGCTGCTGCTGTTCTGCCCACACTACCGCCCGCCATGCTCGCCACGCTCTCAGCTGCCGCTTCCAGTCACAAAGGGCCTTGGCCTTACCTAAACGTAGCCTTCGGTCCAACACCACTGAATACCATCCAGAGAAATGCCTCTGCAGACACTAAAACATGCACATAAAATGCATGTAAACATGCAGGCCCCCTGATTGAGAAACTTTACATTGATACATTTGCTGTACCGATCTGCAGGTACACCCACAGTGCAGGTACCAACCTTGAGATTACCCATGTGGACCATGGTTTGAATTTTCTTTTCTGTATAAAGTCGCTGTGTGTCCTGCGGCTGCTGTTTTGTGGGAGGTGGAGGAGCTGACTGGAGGCTTCTGGCTGCCCCTTGTCCTTCCACTCTTTCCCTTTCCCTGTGGAATAACCACATATATACTTCTCAGTCGACCAGGGCACCATAAAGAACAGCAGTCATCCCCAAAAGTTGCAAAATAAGGCAAAGGTGACCATGAGACCAGTTTAAAGTTCCAAATAAATACATTTTTTTGTATAAAACACATACTAAAAAACTAATAAATATTCACAAGTTTTCCATAATTGTACACCCAATTGGTTATTTTTCTTTGCTAAACTCTGTTTGCATAAAGCAGCATATTTGTCCATTCCCATGTTGATAAGAGTATTAAATACTTGACAAATTTTGAACAGTTCAAAAATGTGATTAATTTGCGATTAATCGCAATTAACTATTTTAATCGGTGACAGCCCTAATAATTTACCATTCAACCTGCTAAATTGACATCTGCATTTTTATTTCTGCGTGGTGACAGCCATTTATTACTTTTAACAAAGGATGTTCAAGATGAAAGTTATCTTAGGACATATTTACAGTTGTGATAAAAGAAAGCCTCGGCTGGCAGACTTTGTGAGAGATTGCACAGCAGTCTCATCGTGCTGCCTCAGAGCTTATGTGCCCTCCACAGGTACACACTAGTTGCTTTGGTCAGGGAGCTGGCTTACTTCTCAGTAGGTTACCATTAATCCATTCAATCCACCATAGGAAGGTGGTACAGGCAATATCACAGTGTGTGATGCAATCAGAGAGGAGACTGAGGGTTATTTCAGATATGGCTGATAAGCGCTTCAGCACAGGCCAGTGGTTGCTGTGGATACCATACCTCTGTCGAACCAGCTGTTCCAGGCCTCTCCTCTCCTCCATCTGGCGTCGCAGTCTCACCATCTCCTGTTGCACCATCTCCTCCTGTCTACGTGCCCGCTGCTTCTTCCTCGTCTCCTCCTCTCGCTCCCTCCTCTTTGCTTCCTCTGTGGCACCCCGCCGGGCCTCCCTCTCTCCCTGTTGCCTCTGCCTCTCAGCCTCCTGCCGGGCTCTGTTCTCTCGCACCTTCAGTGGCAATCGGTAGCAATTAGTATCAGCGAGAACACAACCTGGGTGCCCGTCTCTCCAGCTGATTCTAATCACAGTGACAATTTCCCCGACCCACAGCATCACATCTCTTCTCTTGAGGAAATTGAGACTCACTTTGGTCACATACTGTACCTGCAGGTGTCTTGCTTCCATGGTGACAATCGGATCTCTGAACTTCTTCCTGGTGTGTCCAACATCCAGCGCCAGTTCCTCCATCACCCCAGAGTCCAACACCTCTTGCTCCATCAGGTCCTGTAGGAAGCTGTTAACAGCACTGTGCTCCTCTTCCTCGGCCAGGCAGCTGTACAGATCTTTGCACAAGTGAGTGTAAAAAAAGAAGTATCACAACTGAGGAGTTAGTAAACGGACTGTACTAGTGATTGTATGTGTTTTATTCCATTAACATTTGTAAATTACTGCTGACCGTAAGTTTTTAGATTGATTTGCTGCCCGTTAGACAGCAGCAGGTTTCAGTACATTTCACCATGACGTGAAAATCAATGTGCTGAGACTCAATATTGGCTTGAGACAATCTATTACAGAAAGCATTTAGTTAACCATGAAAATTATATATTAGTTTTCTCTATCGTTTAACTCCATTGTAGTGCAGTTGAAAATATGAATTGTCTTGAAAACTAATGGAAACTCCAACATCTAAGATGCCACTTGTTGAAAACCAAATCATGCATTCACAAGTGTTGTAATATGAATACCAAAATACCAAAAGACAGGACACGGTGAGAAGAAAGTGAAATTTGGTAGCTTCTTGGTTTCTAAAAGTCTTGAATTTTAAACTGTGAATGCACCAACTAAGAAGAGAACAAAAGAAGACATCAGCACAACTACACTATTATAACTTAACTTTGACAAAAAGACAGTTTATAAAATGCTCAGTGTGATAAATTTCTAATCTCAAACAAGTTTAACATCTCTGCACATTAGATTTTCACACCGCAGTGAAATAAATTCACTTCAGTGAGTACCTAGGAAGTAGGAAATTAATCTAAAAGCCGATAATAAGCTTTGTATAACATTATGTTGAAGTTAATGAGTTAAAACATGCTGGTAACTGGCTATAACTCTTAATGTTACCTGAGTAGATGACCATAGTTAGCTGGTAGTGGCTTATGTTTAATTTTGTTTGGGTTTTGGCCAGAAAGAGACAAATACATGCATATGTGGCCCTTTGTGTAAACCCAATAATATACATACATATGTTTAGAAACATTGTATAAATACATAATATGCCTATACACATTTTGATTTAACATTGAGAGTAATTCACCCCAAAAATTAAAATTAAAAAAATCGTCTCTAATATCACCTGAGTTGGAAGAAGGCTGAGATTGAGATAGATTGGGTTAAATGATAATGACTAAATCTTCCTTTGTGGTGAACTACTCCTTTAAATGTGATCTGCACCAACCTTTCAAGTATTTAACTACAAACCCTAGCTTTAATTCATTAGTGCCATTATTTATTTTGGCTTGTGAAGTCAAATGTAAACCTCAGCATTCCCATTATGGCCAGGGAATTTAAACTGGTCTTGATTTATTCAAATAAAGAAGCTCAAGTTAGGTAACATAGTTTTCGTCCTTGCTTAGTACCATCAAAGTTGCTGTAGTTGAGGGCGGGAGGCTGAGCACTAGCCAGTGCAGCGGTGCTTCTCCTCTCACTGCAGCACGTCAGGTCATCTTCCTCCTCCACCTCCAGCTCCAGCCGCAACTTACTGCCCAGCCAATCACCAAGAAGAGCCTGAGCTGCAATGAAACCACCCAAATATCATTGTTCAGCCTGCAGCTACCGCACAGGCTCAACTCTATTATATAGGTAACAGTTCTCTAGAGACACCTCTATTAGTTTTTTATATGGGCTGACCTACCTTCACTGTAAGCGTCATCATGATCTCTTAACTGGTCTGAGCTTTGCAGCGGTACAGCTTGGCTGCTGGTTCCTGAACGAGGTTTCTTGTGAGAGAAGACTTCAGATACAGCAAACTCAGAGGCCACCTCCACACGCTGAGGACGAGGAAATAGACTAACTCATGATTATATTTTATTATGAATTAATCTATTGATTATTCAGTTACTTGGTTTATGACCATCAGTCAAAGGTGACATCTTCAAATTGCTTGTTTTGTCCACAAACAGTCCAAAAACCAAAGTTTACAATGATACAAAAACATGCATCGTGCACATAAGTTCTTCTCACCTTCCTCCACTGCTCGATATCACCATTCTTCACATGCATCTGTTATTGAAAGAAAAATAAGTGTTTGCAAGAGACACCACAGGGTCCATGAAAATGACGGTCTCATGGTCACCTTTGCCTGCTTAAAAATGCCCAGCCAAGCTCGCAGACACCTTGGGCTGTGGGCACGGTGTGCAAATTGAGGGGCTGAGCCAATGCCTGATGTCTGCGGATTATTTCATAGGAAAGCTTAGCCACTGCTTTAAATCAGCAGATTACTTCAAAATCATTTCCCAGGCGTCCAAAAGTCGGTGCTTTACTAGCAGCGATTCAGCTATCTCTGTCTCAGGCAGCAGACATATGAGGCTGCAGGCATGTGAGTATCAGAGAAAGGCCCATCTATATGACATTTCTAAACCATCACCTGACATGAGCCATGCATTCATACATAGTATTATTATTATGAGCATCTCCTTCATTCATAAATCCAATAAGGCCCTTTTTACAATTGTGTTTTATCTCTCTAGGGGATTTGATAATCCTGGGGAAAGGGTATAAAAAGTCAAAAGAGATTGAAAAAATATATTTTATGTAAGAGAAAGTGCTGATCTTGAATGTAGGCTATTATCTAGAATAGGCAGCCACAGTTTAATTCATTTTTTTTCTAATTAGAATTAGAAGCCCTATACCTGTAAATTTAACATAAATCCAAAGATTATATTTACCTTGTCTGCAGGTGTTTCACTCTTTCCGAGCCTCCTCCATCTGAACAGGTGAGCATTGTGACCTGGGGATGTCATAATCTGTTTACCTTTACCTCTGCTAGCTACTATAATATAATCCCAACTATCATTACAGTGTCCTCTTCTGCAAACAGCCACAAAAACCGACTATTTTACTACTTTTATATCAACAAAAGGTGTTCAGAAGTCGCCACAAAGAGCTCTCGTACAACGCAAGACCTGTAAACACAACTGCCATCGATTTGGATCACACAGGATTCTGGGTAATGTAGTAAATGAGCCATTTTTCTAGGCTAAATGTCCCGTCGACGAGGCATTTCAGGACTACGTTACCCATTGCACTTTGTTTGTGCTTCTTGGTAACCATAGCAACGCTGTTCACTTCTCTAAATGAGCCGTTAAAAAGTCAAACGTAAAGTCAAAGAAATCCAGTAACCGAAAAGGGAGGCAGTGCTATTTGTAGTTTTCTGTTATTTTATGGCTATTTGTAGTTTTCTTTTATTGTATGGCTATTTGTAGTTTTCTGTTATTTTATGGCTATTTGTAGTTTTCTTTTATTTTATGGCTATTTGTAGTTTTCTGTTATTTTATGGCTATTTGTAGTTTTCTTTTATTTTATGGCTATTTGTAGTTTTCTGTTATTTTATGGCTATTTGTAGTTTTTCTGTTATTTTATGGCTATTTGTAGTTTTCTTTTATTTTATGGCTATTTGTAGTTTTTCAAACTGCCGCCGCGGCCGGTGATGACGTCATATTTGGGCGACTTGTAGTTCCTGTCAGGCAGTGAGTGTTTGTAGGTAAGCGAATGAAAGATGCTCTTACATTAAACACGTAAAACCAGCACACCTGTGAATGCGCAGAGTTTCTTTACTTCATTTAAGAGCTTTTAACATCTCAACTCGACTACAGCTTGAATAAAGTCCTACAGTAACACGTGGTTAGGCTAGTTAGCAACGTGTGTTGTGCTAACGTTAGCTAACTGGGATCCCTGTGATCGTATGGCTGGCAGCAGGATGAAGCTGGAGCTGTCCCGCCTGGCTCACGGTAGCAGCCGGCTCGGAGTCCTTCAGCAGCTCGGCAGGATGGGTCAGCTCTCTCTGGAGGTGCCGGGCTGTCTGCTGCACACACACTGTGGCTCAGTGCCTCACCTCACCCAGGACACACTGCAAACCCTGAGCAACCTGCCCTCTGTCACTCAGGTCACCCTCTCCAATATGTAAGTTAAACTCATCATCATCATCATCATCACAAACATTTAAAGTGGCAGTATGCAACAATTTTTTGGCATAATTTGGCAAAAATTCCATAATAACCTTTCAGCATATTGTAATTCAAGTGTTCTGAGAGAAAACTAGACTTCTGCTCTTCCTCATGGCTCTGTTTTCAGGCTTTAGAAAAATCAAGCCCGTGACGGCAGATTTTGACCAATCACAGGTCATTTCAGAGAGAGAGAGAGCGTTCCTATTGGCTGTGCTCCGGTCATGTGACCAGAACTTGGCTTCCTTCAACAGATTTTACAATGGCGGCCGCATCACAAACTTTCTAATTTTACAGCTAAACAGTAACTACAAGATGATTCTGAGAACATCTGAGGAGAGAAATAGTCATTACAGTAACAGAATATTGATTCCTATTTGATCAGCGCTGCCTAGTTTGACCGTTTGGTCGGAGTTAGCGAGTGATTGACAGCCGGCTCTCATAGACAGCAGCTGGACAGCGGAACTTGTTTTCCTCCGGTAAGTGAAATCCTTCAGATGCCGTTAGGAGCACCGGAGGACACAGTAGGACACAGAGGAACAGGATTTTTTTCAGGTTACCTGTTTCATGTACTACTGTCACGATATAGCGGCCGTTTTCTAAAAATAACTTTTTTAAATCATATTTGCGCCAATATCGCATACTGCAGCTTTAACTCTTTCTGAAATCTAACTCCTTTTTCCTTTCTCAAGAGCAGAGCACCAGGACGTGTTGGAGGAGTTTAAGGATGGATTCAGGAAGTTTGCAGGTACTTTTAATCAATTACATTTTTCTTCTTCTCTCCCCCCTCACCTCAGTACCACTTATCAGGAGAAGAGCGAAGAGGATAGACCGGAAAAGCATTTATTAGACCTAAATTATGATGACACCCAGTGTATTCAGGTTTATTTAGTATTGATAAAAAGGTAATCCATCACGTTACCGCAGTCTTGGAAAGGGAGGAGTGAGGGGAGGGGTACTCAGTTGGTTGGAATCTGCAGCCACATCACTAGATGCCACCAAATCCTACCTTCAAGGTAATCCTTCAAGGTACAGTGTGTACCTTGAACAGCTCTTTATGTTGAGATTTGAAGTTCCTTCTCGACCTTGAAAAAACAGTCTCACCACGTGGATCACCCAGCAGCTGTTCTATTTCTTCTTTAAAGCCAACATGGACGAGTAGTCCGTAAAGTGTCTGTTATACAATTGAAAGCTCCACAACAGCTGCTGAGTGGACCTTGTGGGGTGTTTTTGTCAACATCTTTTCACGTGTTTAAGAGAGAAAAACTACTATTGAATTGGGATCTGTATCAGCAGATACACACATTACATACTTAGATTTAAAATGAGTGCGTTTCTGAACATTTACACATCTTTAAAGAGGTTGTGAGTTTAAATATCTTTCTTAAAGTTGTCTTTTTTCCCTTCCCTTTAATGGACCGGTCTAGGGCTGCAACTAACGATTATTTTCATTGTCGATTATTCTGCCGATTATTTTCACGATTAATCGATTAGTTGTTTGGTCTATAAAATGTCAGAAGATGGTGAAAAATGTTGATCATTGTTTCCCAAAGCCCAAGATGAAGTCCTCAAATGTCTTGTTTTGTCAACAACTCATAAATATTCAGTTTACTGTCATAGAGAAGTAAAGAAACTAGAAATATTCACATTTAAAAAGCTGGAATCAGAGAATTTTGAATGTTTTTCTTTAAAAAAAAACTCAAACCGATTAATCGATGATCAAAATAGTTGGTGATTAATTTAATAGTTGACAACTAATTGATTAATCGTTGCAGCTCTAGACCGGTCAGTATGTCTCTGCTGTAAATCATGACCTTTGAACTGTACTGTGTTTACACCCTGTCCGTCCTTTGACTGAAGAAACACATACAGTATGTCTCTTAAATTGTCAAAACAACAAGTAAAATCACCTCCATGTCAAAGATTAGGAGGCTGTAGAGGAGGAAAGGGAGTGTGTGTTGAACTATTTTGAATCAACCTTGTGCTGTTATTGTTATTAACCCTCTGCATTATTCATAATTTAAATACAACCACATTAGAAGAACCTCTGCCAGGCTCAAAATCCTGTACTAGTTGGTGTATTTGATGTAAATGTCACGCATGCATGATGCACAAATTAACTCTGAAGAGCTTGGGGTGTGTGAACATTATTTCCACCGGATAGATTGGAAAGACTGGAACAAATTGCTTCTAAATATACAGTATGTTGAGTTAAATATTGAAAAGCTGATTAGCTCCACGAGCCTGACCGAAAAGTGTAATATTTATAAATGCCCCAGAAGAGTGACCTCATTCAGCTTTGCTGTACAACAGTAGCTGTGGTACTCTGCCTCAAGCAACCACATTTGAAATTAGAAATGTAATCACTGTAGTGTCACTTGTTGTAAACTGTCAGGGGATTACTAGGGGAGTGCTGTCTCTAAGTCCCAGAAGGGAAGAACCGTGATTGAATAATTAGAAATAATAACAGCATTTGCTGCTATTAAGCCTTTTGTTTTCTCACCTTTTTGATCTCCTGCAGCAGCAGCTGGGTTTGCTGATAAGGCCACACCTCATTCCTCTCTCCCGACTCGTCACATTAACATGCAGTAATGAAGCGTCTCACTCCGTCACATCGCTTCGTGCGCGGCCTTTGCTGATTCTAACCCTTTGTCTGATTGTGTTTCCTTTGAGTGATACGCATTGATTTTGTGCTTTGTGCAGGTCTTCATGACACTGTGTTGTACTGCTCGCTTCACGACCCGGCGACCCGCTGCCCAACAGGTTACACTACTAACAAGGTGAGGTTAAGCTTCTGCTTCAAGGAATACATCCACATGTTCCCTTTTATGCCTACAGTTAGATGAGAAGATCAATACCACTCTCATATTAATATGTAGCTGGAGCCATCAGCCTGTTAGCTTAGCTTAGCATAAAGACTGTAAACAGGGGGAAAAAGCCAGCCTGGCTCTGTCCAAAGGTTGCAAAATCCACCTATCATCACCACTGAAGCTCCAAAATGTGACAATTATGAAGTTGTAGTTTTATGTAGGGCTATGTGTTGGACTACTTCTTGGCCTTGGAGCAGTTGCTAGGCAACCAACGGAGACTACGCCCAAGAAAATAGTCACACATAACACACAACCCTTCATTTAAACACACTTTGTCGTTTTTGCTGGTAGGTGGATTTGGTTACCCGGCTAGCTGTATACTCCAGTTTCACTACACGTTACATTAACGCACAACTTTTTGGACTTTTGTCTCTGCACATTGCATATTCTTTTTATTCTTAATACTGTGAGCACATCCCTTAGAATATATTTCTGCACATTCCTGTCTAGCTCTTTCCTTTTTCAATTGGAACATAACATTGTAAATATTTTTTTAATTTTAAATCTAATATAGTATTTTTAAAATATTTTTTATTGTAATTAAATCTCCAAATTTCTTTCACCAAAGCAAATTCCTTGTATGTGAAAACCTACTTGGCAATAAAAAGGATTCTGATTTCCAGTCTTTATGCGAAGCTCAGCTGCTGTGAGATTGGTATTGATCTTCTCATCTAAGGCCAGGGACACATGCCGCGTCTTTTACCGCCTGGAAAACGCAAGGCGCGTCTGCCGGTTGCCGGGTGCTTACTCTGCCAGCTTTCAAGGACGCGGAGGCAGATTGCGGCTGACGTTGCTTAGTGACCATAACCAGCTAACCGTATCATTGACGCCATACATTCTTAGCCTAGGCCAGTGGTTCTCATGATTTATGATGGTCGCCGTATGGTTGTGGAGAAAAAAAATTAAGTAACATATTAAAAATAAAATAACATTTTTTAGACTGGGGAATGTGGTTTTTACATTACGTCTCCAGTACCAGTGATATAATTTGCCTCAGAATACATTTCATTGAGTATATATGTGAGAGTCAATGTGTACACATGAGTTTCTGACCGGGGATTTCTGGTCGATCAGTGGAAGAGAAAAAGCATCAAACATCCACAGAGCCTGGAGCACATTGGACAATGTCTTGGCGTTAAAACAAAACATAAATGTTATCAAAGCATTATTTATTTACATTATATGACATTACATTTATGTTATATTGCATTACTTATTTTATTTATGGGGGGGGGGTTGTGAACACCAACCTGATTATTCTGGGGCGTCGTGACTTGAAAAGGTTGAGAACCACTGGCCTTGGCTACTTACCAGAGATCCCGAGTTCGAAGCTGATCTTCCAGGCGTTGTTTTTTAAGTGTGTATTAAAATACTGTCTGTAGGACGGATCGTAAAACGCTGGGTAACCCAGCATTAAAATCAACTTCTCCTTATTTACCGTAAACTGATATTTACGGAAGAAAGGAAAGATACCTACCAGCTTGTTCCTTGTCACATGACATGCACCTTTTTTTTTTTTTTTTACGTTTCTGTGGGTTGTTGTTAGACGGTGTCGGTGTGGGGCAGCGGTGGGCGGATAGAGCTGACCGTGGCCAAGTTCATGGCTCTCCAGAAGACTGTGAAGCCAGACTGGTACCAGAGCATGGCCGACGGAGAGACGTGGCAGAACAACACCTCCCGCAAGAGGGTTCGAAAGTCGGTGGATCGAACTCTCGCTCACTTGGATGAGTGTCTGCTGGCTCATCAGAAATCACAGGTACACACACACACAAGCAGCAGTCAAAACACACACCGCTCTTCTATTCCATTTGTGAATCAGTCATGCACGGCACAAGCACACGGGACAAGGATTGATGTTGGGTGTTATTGTTGTGGCAGGGGAAGCTGTGCAGCTGTGAGATTAGGAGGAATACATTTTCTGTAGGTGTGTAGGGGCTCAGCATCAAGCATGAATAATGAAATCAACTGTTCTTCCTTCTTTTAAAAGCAGTGAAACGCTACCTCATTTCATGATAGAGAGAACGGAGTGAAGCTTATCCACATCAAGAGGTGCAGGAGATAGTATATAGATAAACGCGTGACACCTTGACTCAGTTATGCCTCAGAGGAGATAATATATTTAAAAACTGTATTGCTTTTCGTCGCATGAATCTGAAAAAAGTGTGTGTTTTAAACATGGTTTCATATTATGTGTACATCTCAGTGCCTTTGAGGTGAGTTTTCTGTGTATTTTATTGCCTGGCTAGAAAACCAAATTTTCTTTGGGACAATAACTGTTTAATTATAGAATGATGTTGAACAAAGAGCCAAACAACGGACAGCGTACTGCAGGTAGTTCTTGACATCAGCGTTGTACTGGGTGAGCTGCTTGATTGCTACCGAGCTCCCCACCTCCCCACCTCCCCACCTCTCCACCTCCCCACCGTGATGTACAAATTCATGTTGAGTCATCAAAACCTGCAAGAATAAACTATTTTTTTTTTTTGCACTTGAGGAAAACTTCACTTTGCCCCTGCATACCTAATGCACCACGTAGGAAAAGCATATCTACGTCCTGTCAGGTTTCAGTGTACATTTCTCCTCTTTCTCCTTCTATTTCTTGCTCTTTCTATTTTTCCAGAGATCTCTTTCTGTCAGCTGTTTAATCACCAAACTGTCTGTCACTGCCAGGAGCTGGAGGGGGTGGAGGTGTTCGGGGTGGTGGAGGGAGGAGACATCCTGGAAGAGAGGGTGCGCTCAGCCAGGGAGACAGCCAAGAGACCTGTGGCAGGTTTCTGCCTGGACGGCCTACAGACGGGCTCCATGGACCAGACCCTGAGGACCCAGCTCATCACTGCTGTGACCGAGGAGCTGCCTGAGGACAAACCCAGGTCAGCTTGTTAATGTGCCAGAAATGTGTTCATTGATTACAGTTGTAAGGGGACTTTTTTGCCCCATTAATCTTACACTCTTCTCCAGTGTTTAATTGGAAAGAAGTCACTGTAGACAATAAATCAGCTGTAACCAAACAATAGAGGGTGGGTGGACAAACAGCACCCTCTGCTATTTATTACTTTGACATTAATAAGACAGAAGCATGCCTTGTATTTAATTACCAGTTTAGGAACAGCCTGTAGATACTCTACAGTAAATCTAACATTAAAATCCCAAGGGACTACAACTAATGATTTCCATTCAACACATTCATTGATTAATGTGTCAATTTGCTTAAAAACGTCCATGAGCATTTAAAGAGAAGTTTTGATCTAGATCACTTGGTCAAGTATTCAATTTAGGGCTGCAACTAATGATTATTTTCTTGTTCTAAAACATGAGAAAATAGTGAAAATGTCCAAAGTGAAGTCTTCAAATGTTGTGTTTTGTCCAACACTTAAATATATTCAATTTACAATGATATTAAACAGAAAAAGCAGCAAACTGTCATGTTGGAGGAGCTGAACCTTGAGAATGTTTGGAGTTTTTTTGCTTGAAAAATGACTTAAATGATTTGTTGTTAAAAGATTCTGTTGATCAACGAATCGATTAATTGACTAATTGTTTTAGCTCTAGTTCAGTTAGTCATGTAAACTGGAAGAAAACAACCAAGACTTTGTATTTGGGAACTTCTAACAATGAGGGAAAAAAGTCGATACAGCATTGTATCGCGATATTTTGCGTGGCAATATTGTAACGATACACGGACGTCAAGTATCGATCTTTTATTATGTAAACTATTAACCTCTTAACAATCCGACGACCCGCCGGCGGGCCGGCTGCTGTTATGTCATTCCGAGGTTTCAGAGTTTTAAAGCTCGAGTGAAGATCCTGATATCATATGAAACTAGAAAACCAAGGAATCAATTGGTACCGATCATGCTTGTCGGAAAGAACGCTAAATAACGCTCCCAAGTTACGCTAAATTTTGCCGAGGAAAAACTGCCATGGCCATTTTCAAAGGGGTCAATTGACCTCTGACCTCAAGATATCACTCTCACTCATCTTCAACCTCTTATCCGGGGTCGGGTCGCGGGGGCAACAGCTCCAGCAGGGGACCCCAGACTTCCCTTTCCCGGGCCACATTAACCAGCTCTGACTGGGGGATCCCGAGGCGTTCCCAGGCCAGTGTGGAGATATAATCTCTCCACCTAGTCCTGGGTCTTCCCCGTGTCCTCCTCCCAGCTGGTCGTGCCTGGAACACCTCCCTAGGGAGGCACCCAGGGGGGGGGGGGGCATCCTTACTAGATGCCCGAACCACCTCAGCTGGCTCCTTTCAACGCAAAGGAGCAGCGGCTCTACTCCGAGTCCCTCACGGATGACTGAGCTTCTCACCCAATCTCTAAGGGAGACGCCAGCCACCCTCCTGAGGAATCCCATTTCAGCCGAAATACCAACTCTGGAATTCATTAATTCTTTGCAAATGATACACAATTTTAATTAATTTGGTTCCTCATCTTTTTAGTAAATTAACAAACCAGTGCAGCCGTGTAGTGATTCAGAGACTGAGTGGACTCAGTTTGTGGGTCCTGCTCAATCAATTAATTATCCTGCTTGATTGTTTACAAGTGAAAACCCAGCAGCTCTGCCGTGACCCCCCCGCCCCCCAGTCTGTCAGCACTCATTATCTCAACTCAACCTTAAATGATAGTACCAGTATTAGTTAGTCTTTATCCATTTTACTGCTGTCCATGTTTAGTTTACAACTCTCCAATTGTTATGCGTTGTCGGCTGATATTGATTTTAAACTCTAAAATTTACAAAAAATTGGGTATCACTGTAAAGCTGAGACTCTTGTGGATCCAATGAGTCAAACTGTATTCATGTGTGATGATGTTAGTCCCCATAGGAGCCATTTCATTGTAGTGAGAACATTTTTTAAACTTGACCTCACTGTATAAAATGACCTGTGGTGACCTCTAGGATAATCACAGCCTCATGAAACTTTACAGCCACAAACTAGAGACCTAGAGCATTCAGAGGATGGATGGATCAAACTAGAGACCTAGAGCATTCAGAGGATGGATGGATCAAACTAGAGACCTAGAGCTTTCAGAGGATGGATGGATCAAACTAGAGACCTAGAGCATTCAGAGGATGGATGGATCAAACTAGAGACCTAGAGCATTCAGAGGATGGATAGATCAAACTAGAGACCTAGAGCTTTCAGAGGATGGATGGATTAATCTAGAGACCTAGAGCATTTAGAGGATGGATGGCTTTCCTAGCTAGATTTACAATTACAGGCTTTCTGAGCAGTTTCCACAACAGAAGTGCTTGCCATCCAATCGCTGAAAAATGCAATTCTTGCAGAAATCTCCAAATGTCAAAAGTTTTTGATCCCAAATCACAGCATGGCTTTTTTATGGTGTTCCTCAAGGTCTTGGTGTCTTAATGTGGTATTTTGAAGGGATTTTTGATTGGTTTTATCAATTCTCAAGTGGTAAAAAATGGTTAAATTTAGCACCAAATCTGTGTAACAAATGGCATCAACCCCAAAACTGCTGCAACAACTTATGAGACATAATTGATCATGGGAATGACCATCATATACTTCTATCATAATGTTCTAAGACCTTATACACGTTTACAATTTATTTTACTGAATTAATTCACGTCTATTTCTGATTTATGACTAGAACAACTTGACACACAGTGCTTCATGTTACCAGCTTGTGACATCTACTGTTGACCTGCTGTCTCCCCCTAAAGACCCCCTAAAAAAGACAAAAATGGGTCCATGTGGGTCTTAAAGGGTTAACAAGAGCCCTAATGTCTCCAATCAAACTGACTAGACTTTCAGAGTACAGTCTCTTTTTAAAGGCCAAACTTTCACTAGACGTTACTGGTTCTCCAAACTACATACTGTAAGCCTGTAGCCTTTCAGAGGCTTTTCCCTGGAGACTGTCCCACATGAGCGCTCCTCTCCCGGAGGTGATGGAGGAGCTCTGGAAGTGGCTCTGAGTTTGTTGAGAGAGGAGCGGTAGTTTCATCTCGTATACCGTGGGACACCACCGTCCCTGCTGGTAGTTCTGGCTGTTAGGAGATGCTGCTTCCTACTGGAAGGTATAGTGGAGTCATTACTCATTATTAAATGCTAAATTGGGCTTGACCTTGACGCCTGCAGGCAGAGAGTCAGAGGGAGCCAGCTAACTGGAAGTCCATGAAGAGCACACAAGGGTGCACATGTTGTTAGAGGGTAATATGTTGCGGATGCATTAATGTTTATGATTTATGGATTTTTTAATTCACTGTGTTCTGCTGTTTGTATGTGACTCTCAGACTGCTGCAGGGTGTAGGACGACCTGATGAGGTGCTGGCGTGCGTGGAGGCCGGTGTGGACCTGTTCGAGAGTTTCTTCCCCTTCCAGGTGACGGAGCGAGGCTGTGCTCTTTGCTTCGGCTTCGACGTCTCCCCGGAACCGGAGCTCGCTGGTAGAGCGCCCCCTGCAGGTATGGTGAATAGCTGTGCTGAAGAATAGTCTTGTTACAACTTTTTGTTTTCATCATTTAGAGAGTAAATCAATATCTCCGACAAAGATAAACCAAAGTAATGAAAGAAAGTTTAACTTAATTGGCAGCTGCGGTGAGCTTTCAGATATTGATTTAGTCATTTATATATGTGGTTCCTCTGCACCAATTTCCATTAATAAAACAGCCTATTTTATTGTTAATGATTTTACTTTTATTGTCTTTCTCATGTACTTCGCTCCAGCCTCATTTTGATGTCGTAACAAGAATCGAACATATCAGCAGATGTAGATGAAGCTTGTTAACTTTCAGCTGCTCTAACATTCCCATTCAAGTTACATCAACCCCCTCCGCTTTATGGTTTTCCATTACAAATGCATTGTTTCATACTCTGCAGGGCCTTTCTTGTTCTTCTCAGGCAGTAACTTATATAACTGGTCACTGTGTTTTTAGACATTAGCAAACATTAAACATTTAGCATTTAAATGAAAGCACACAGAGGTTTAATTCCAAATTTAAAAGGGGACAAGTCTGCTCTTGTCGATCCAAATGACATTTCGGGTAAAACAACCTTGCCCAAAGCCACAAAATGACTTTTTTAAAGTATGATGAAGGAAATTACCCCGAACAGTGTAAAACACTGGCGTTTTATTCAAGAGCTTGCAATATATGCCTAGAGCAAACTGACATGTCACAATGTAATTTGGGAGCTTGGGTAGGGGGTCTCTCTCTCTCTCTCTCTCTCTCTCTCTCTCTCTCTCTCTAGATGTGTATTTGGGTTAGAATGAAACATAAATGAAATGGGATTGTGGTGGAGAATATGATTTCTCTCACCGTGATAGTTTACTGAGCATCATTTCTGTGCTTAAAAGAGATGCGGACAAAGCAATGAGGACATATTTCTTGTTGTAAATTTGAAGAGATGTCATGAACAGAGAAGTTTGGATGTCAGACGGGTAACAGTACCGAGTAGGGCTGAATGATTAATTGCATTCAAACCGACATCGCGATGTCATAGAACGCAAATTTCAAATCATTCATCATCATTAAAGCTGCAATAAATTAAAAAAAAAAAAGTTTTTAATGCTGCACAATCTAACCCACCAGAACGCTGCCCTACGCTCCACGAGACAAATGCGAGTGGAAGAAAACAACTTGCAAATTTCATATTAATTTTTCATATAGTAATGTTCACACCAGGTCTGTTGCTCTGCAGTTTTTTGTTGTTGTTTTTTTTCAGATTTTATCTGAGTTAAGCCATGATGATTATATTACATGATCACCAGGCTTGAAGTTATCAATATTCTACTGTGATTTTTTACAATTTAATAGCTAAAGCTGTAAATTCATGCATCAATTAATCTCAATTTATCATAACAAGTTGGTTATAGTTATAGTGAATAACACCAAAGATAAGGAAGTCAAGAAAAAAAATTGCACGCTCAATCGCAATATTGATCTAATAGATTTGCAATTCCATTATTTCCCCTCATTATTCAGCCCTCGTACAGACATGATTAAAGGAGCCGATGATGAGCCGAGCAGGCTGTGATATTGAGTTGAAGTAGCTTATAGATGTTCCCGGTTCTTATACCAATGTAAAGGACCATTCATCTCACAGCAGAGAGTTTTCTCTAATTGGACCATCTTTAACCCGACTGTAATGGTTCAGTGTACAGACCTTACACAGTGTCTTCAGTAAATGAACAACCCTTCATCTAATTTCAATTAGGTGAGAACAAGAGGCTGTTTTCACATGATGAATAGGAAAGAAGTGTGTGAATGTTGTCAAGTTTCCTTACAGATGAGGGATTTATTTTGCATCACAATCAGAGATGGATTTAATGGCTATTGAAGATATGCATTTCTTTGTTTGTGCGTGTGTGTGTAGTGGCTGGTGTGTATTTTCTAGCCCCAGGTCAGTTGAAGTAATTGGGTAGAAAGAAATTCAACTGGTGAAATGAAATCAATGGTGCATCCCATAGGAGCTCCAGTAAGGTAACAATTAAGTCCGGGCCCGTCGTATTGATTGTTGTCCCAAGTGAAAAGCTAAAGAAGTGTTATGACAAGAGCCGTGGGAAATGCACCGACTCCGACACCGCTGAGGACTTTGTGCTTCATTAAAAAGTTATGTGTAACTCGTCTGACAGACGGAGTGAAGTTCGGTATCCGGCAGCATCTAGTGTCAGACAGCACTAATCGATTCTGCACGGGGAGCGTAATGGAGTTCAGTGAGGGTGAGAGCAGTGATGGTGTCAAACCTGAAGAGAAATTCTAATTCCCTTCTCAGCCAATTACAAGACCCCCGTGTGGGGAACTTCCCAGTTAAGACCCTCTTTGACACGGCAGACCATATGCTGTTTCACCCCCTTCCTCCCTCTCACCATCTCGAATTTTTCCTCTTTGTCTTTAGAACTTTATGTTTTTATCATCCAATCTTACTTTTCTCCCTTTACTGCACTTTCTCCTCCTATTCTGCCCTAAAAAGCCAAAACGCTGTAACTACAGTACATATTTGGTCATTTTGCAAAAAGAAGTCTGATTGTATAGAAGTCTATGAGAAAATGAGCCTACTTCTCTCTTGATTTATTACCTCAGTAAACATTGTAAACATGAGTTTATGGTCTCAATCACTAGTTTCAAGTCTTCTTCAATATGATGTTCATTTAGTAAATTATGGTCCCATTTAGAGTCAGATAGACCATAAAGCAGGGGATGCTTTAGGGCGGGGCTACCTTGTGATTGACAGGTCGCTACCACGGCGTTGCCCCGTCTGGGAGTTGTCCGTGTTTTCGTCTTACAACTTTAACCCTTTCAGTGTGTTTTCAGTTCAAGTGAGTTAACATTTTGATCGCCTGAAAATGTGCGATTCAGCGTTCGGTTGTACTTAGCTCCACCCTCTCGTGTCACTTCTGGTTGCAAAAACAAGATGGCTACGGCCAAATCTTCTATCCATCTATCCATCTATCTATCTATCTATCTATCTATCTATCTATCTATCTATCTATCTATCTATCTATCTATCTATCTATATATCTATCTATCTATATTCATCTATCCATGGGTTGAGCTTCCTTTAAATGACATATTTAAATGTATTTAATTAAAGATTAATTAATTAAAGTAGCTTGCTTGTTCAAATGGAAAAGAAGATGAAGATGAAGAACACATTTTATTTTTGGGTGTTTTTTCTCTGAAGCCTTTCAGATGTCCATACATCGACTGCAGTATCCAAAATGTTTGCATGCATAAAATGAAGGTTTACAACTATCCTCTTCACAGTTTAAGTAGCCTGTTTCTGTAGTTACTACTCTCTGCCTTTGTGTTGCAGAATTGCTCCTCCGCGCAAATTACTTCTCCCTCCTTTACATCTGATTAGCTTTGGTCAAGCTTCATCTTGTCCCTTTTATTCTCTTATCACCGCCTTCTTAAGCTAATTTCCTTTTTTATGCTTTGTTTGTACACTTTGTTGCTCTCTGCTTCACCCGCTAAACCCATTTTGCTCTATTGTTGCTCTTTAATCTCTGCCTTTAATCATATGCATTGCTATGGACCGCTTTCTTGCTTGTTCTCTTCCCCCTCCTCCCCGTTGTTTTCATCTCTCTTCTTTACATCCCTTGTGTGTGTAACTGTAGTATACCCTCCTGTGAACAACAACAGCTCTCTTGATAAAACACGGCCCTTCATCAGCTCTGGTTACTTTTCCATTCTCATTAAATTAAGAGAAGTCACCTTGTGGTGAACACTCATCTGTAAGAGACAGACTTTGGTTGTCAGAACATAGCCAGTTAGTAATTATATTATAATGGCAGAGAGAATATAGGACACAGCAGTGTTTTAAAAGAGGTCAAGCTACAGTATGTGTTCCCATTTTATTTCCGCCGCGGGGCTGATGGAGCGCTATATGTTTCTGTATGTAGGGATGTATTTTCTGCTAAATGATGAGGTTATGGTGTGAATAGTTTGTGGTGTGCTGGGATTAATGCGTTGTATGTATGCTTTGGCAGTGATGGAGCTGGATGAAGAGAGAGACACGGCGGGGGAGACGCAACAGAATGGAGATTTTAATCTTGATGATACAACGCAGATGACATCCTTTGAGATCAATCTCAAAGACAAGAGGTTTGTGGCAGCTATAATAAAACCCCAACGGGTTTCATAAGCAGCAATGCTCGCAGAATCAAGAACACTTGATTTACATTTCAGATGCCTGTTCATGAATTCTACTAACTTAAACTTTCTTTGACCTTCCATCCAGATACCAGGAGGACTTCAGGCCGCTGGTGACGGGGTGTGGCTGCTACTGCTGTAAGAACCACCAGAGGGCGTACCTGCACCACCTGCTGGTGACCAATGAGCTGCTGGCTGGAGTCCTGCTCATGATCCACAACACGTCCCACTATCACGCCTTCTTCAGCGCCCTGAGAGGAGCTCTGGCCAACGATACACTGGATCTCCTAAAGAGACGAGTACTTAGGGAGAGAGGTGGGCAGACAGACAGACAGAACTAAGACTGATAAATCCGAATGATAGGAGAGGTATTGATCCCTCTAAAGGATCACTGGACCGACTTGGCTTGACGCAATCTAAGCTCTGTCTTACTACTGCAGGCACCTTGAGACCCTCTGTATGTCACTAATGTCATGTCTCAGAAGCACGTTTAAAAGAGGAGGATGAAAAGACGACAGAGCGTATAAAGACAACCATTTGATGTGTGTTCCTTGGGTTTGTGTCCCGGTTTCACATCAGGAGGGACCGCTCCCTTAAGCTTGTTTATTGATCTGAGTAGAGCCAGGAGAAGTCAGGGTTAGGTGGCTGAAGAGGGAAATGAGATGGATAGGAGGTCGAGATGAATTAGCATAAAGAGAGAAGGTGTGGATGGGGGTGTGCTCTCAACTATGACTGAATCCCCGTGCGCCTTCTGTTGTGGTCTGATTAGGTCGGCAGATGACCAATATCCTCTGCACTCATTGACATAACAGCATAGACCAGTTATTAGAGGGGGTACAAATGACCAAAATAGGTCCTGCTTTCTCTTTTTATTCATTAAAACGTCATGTGCATAATAAGATTCCCTCGAGGCTTTTTGTCATTTCATACTTTATTGATCTGTCGTCATGAAGCATTTGTCATTTGTTCTCGTGCTCCATGAATATTTTTAATGATTCAGTAGAATGAGCTTCGCATGTAGATTGACTTCATATCATTGTCAAACTCACTGAATAACCAGCATGTATGATGGGGTTTCTGTGTCACATTAAACACGCCGCTCTCAACATGCAGATGTGGCGGTTGTTGTCTCTCGTGGGTTTTCAGGGAGGTTAACTGAAGGTTCGAGCTGACAGCTCCACCGTTCCCGCTGCTGGGAAAGGATAAAGATCAGGGAAAGATACGGGGCTCTTCTGCCTCCCATGCAGTGATGGAGGAAGGCTTTTTGAAGGTGAGGAGATATAATTGACTGCCAGACCGCGCGGATGTCTATGGGGGACAGGGGGCAGACTGAGAGAGGGAGAGTCTGACAGATTTATGAGGATTGTTGTCGCACTTGTGGGTTACCTTAACCACATATGGCATTATATAGAAGTAGGCTGGAGGATTTGCTGTCATCAATAGGTGGACGCTGCTGTGCATAAATACTTGGGAAAGAATAAAAATGGGTTGGGAAAGATGGAAGGCTCTTAATGCCTGTGGGGAAAATAGGTGAAAGCTAAAACAAGCAGTAACCTGGAGATGTTTATTTTAAGGTGTAAGGGGATGGCAGTAGACACAAGCTAGTGCGGAGAAGGTTGTAAAGTCAATCCCTCAGATTAACCAGTAAAAATAGAAGTAGTGAATGGAGATTGTCCTCCTTTCCCTGGATAACTGCTGTTGGTGTTTTACTCTGAAACCCTCTCAGTGGAGGTGTTCAGCAGCTAACAAAAATAATCATTCCTCGTGTGATGTGTATCTGACAAACATTTGTATAAAAGCGTGCTCAGTAAATCTACCCTTGATAAATATGCACGGGTTATTGCAATGATTAGGCCCCTTTGAAGCTGCTCTTAATGAAGGTTGAGTGAAATTGCTCCTAATAAGTCTTGATAACCTGATTCCAACTGATTATTCATTTTGACATATATTTATCAAGCTTGTGACCTTCAACTGTAAGATAAATTGGAACGTAAGTGTTCGCAATAATGATGAGATACAGCACAATGAATTAGATTATAAATCAGCTTATAACAGCTGTGTGTTAAGGAGGTGAATAAGAGTGTGAGAATGTGAACAATATGTGCATTTGGAGCATGTAAGAGTTCATATGCTTTATGTTAACAGATCCACTATAGATTTGACTATTATCTACAGAATGCACACATATAAAGTATTAATGTGGGATACTTAAAGGAAAAAATATGCTAATTCGTTCTCTTAAGAAGCGATTCTGTTCAGGTCAGTTTGCTCCTTCCAGCTTTGTCAACTATGCTGAGACAAGAAAATAACCAAAGGTCTTAGGTTTAATACATCAACATAACATAGTATAATATGTTATGTTGATATATTAACAGTTTGTAGGCACAACATTGAGATAATCACTTTTTCTCAATAGTTGATGTGGTGAATGTTTGAGAAAACAGTTGCTAATTTAAACACTCAGCAAATGTGGATGAATATTATTCTTCACATGGACTCGTGTTTCTGGTCACCTGGCAAATGTAAGTCCAACATTCACTCTCCTTTTAGCTCTGTTTTTGGTTTCCACCAATTCTTGAAGGAAATCTCTGTCTCTTTATCTGTTAAATGTCCCACTATTGCCTCATTTCCAGTCTATGGTTCAGCTCGACTCGACTCGACTCACTTTTGCTACCAGGGAATTTTCTCTGTTTTGTTTTCCACTGCGGATAGTACAGCCTCACGCTCCATCGGATCCGGCGAGGACGCTATAGGACACGCTGCTCCACTCAAGCGGTGACGTACCCTTGATTTGTCCCTGGTTCTCTGCTCGCCACTTCAAACAGGAAACAACATGGCCACCAGCTCATAAACTTTCTAAACAATCCACCAAAATCAATTTCAGATAATACTTTAGGCAAGAAATAGTAGATGCTGCTGCTGAATCTCGTTTCATTTTAGAACTAGATCGCACACAAGACACAAGCTGAATCCTTTCATCGGCAACCAAACAGAGGAACGTCAATTTATTTTTGCGTTCTGCCATTTAAAAAAAAAAAAACCCAGAGAGTTAAAAATTTGAATTAAAAAAGTGAATTACAAAATTGCGGTCGCTATTGACGGTAGCTTGGCGATTTAGAAATGGCGGGATTGTGCAGGATATCCCGTGTCGCCATTCTCTGTGACCGATCAGTGCTCTGCAGTTTTTTAACTCCACCTTCTAGTATCGGCTCAGCTCTCTTGGTACCTCGACTGAGGTGGTACCAAAATAAGTACCAGGTGCTATTCACAACGTTTGCTAATGGAAAACCAAAACAGAGCGAGTCAAGTTGAGTAGAGCCATGACGTACCATGCAGTGGAAATGCAGCATATGTTCACCAGCTAGTCACTAACTGCTGAGCAGGTAGAGTACCGTGAGTTTATCAGAGCGGTTTCACTGATAAAAGCTGGCTGCTGCAGCTGAAAATGACACGATGAGAACGATGAGAAGGAACCAAAACAATAAAGTTGTGGCCCATAAAAGCAAAAGAATTAACAGAAAGGCACTAAAACGCTCCGTAGCGCTTAAGAGAACTGCAGTGTGATAATTCTCTGTGGATTTGTCACTGTGAGTGACCAAAAAACATTATTAGTGCAGCTTTAAAGTGGCAGTGCTGTACAGGACACCAGTTACAGAGACTGATTCTTTTTATTTTTAAGTTTGCAATATTATGCATAGCTACCAACTTTATGTCCAGTTTACATCTTTATTGTGGGGATTAAGCTCCATAATGTATTTACATTGCTGGATAAACTGAAAGCAAAGCTTATTCTTAATACCACTTAAAACAGTCTAATTTCCATCAAGGAGTTTAACATATTGAGAGCTGATGGTTATGCTCATGCTCATTCTTTGTGTGTCTCTTTTTCAGCTGCACAGCGACATTGGGGGAGCTCTGAATGACACAGTCAGCAGGTGGTCCTCATCGCTCATTTCAACCAATTATACAGATGGAGAGTGCCATTCAGGCTCGATCACTACAAGTTTCTTTTCTGTCTCTCCACTCTCCTGAACAAGTTCACAGTGTGAGCCGAGCCGAGCCGAGCATTTATCCCACATTTCACACGGCAGCCGGATTGTTATCTGCTGTCGCGGCAGCACAACATGTAAAAGGATGAGATCAGCTTTTCTCCCAAGACAACAGAAAGTCTTATAAAGCCAGCGGGTGTTATCGGGGAGGAAATGATGGCCAGAGAAGGGTTTAATCAGTGAGGGATTGTGTTGTCAGAGCAGAGCATCCAGAGTCTTTACAGGAGTGAGGAAGTGCCAGTGGGCCGTTTGTCACTTTGAGAGGCAAGTGAACAGTTTTAATGCGTTGGAAGCTTAAATCATTGATTTGAAAAGGTGCCACAGCCATGAATGGATTACTCAACAGGCCTGCTGGGCAGAGGCCTGGGGGCCACCTGACCCCTCGGATAGCTTCTGTTTGTGATTAGCATTTTGATGTCAATGACTATAAAGAAACACAAAAATGACTACAAAGAGACACAAAACATCCACAAAGACACAAAACTACAAAAAAACATTAAAACGACTACAAAGAGATGCAAAAATGTCTAAAAAACTACAGAGACACAAAATGACCACAAAGAGATACAAACAGACTAAAAACATCACAATAAGATGCAAAATGACCACAAAGAGACACAAAACCAACAAAACTACAAAAAAACATAAAATGTCTACAAAGCGATGCAAAATGTCTACAAAACTACAGACACAAAATGACCACAAAGAGACACAAAACAACAACAAAGAGACACAAAACCAACAAAACTACCAAAAACGTAAAACCAACTACAAAGAGATACAAAATGTCTACAAAACTATAGACACAACACGACCAATAAGAGATAAAAACAGACTAAAACAACTACAATGAGATGCAAAATGACCACAAAGAGACATAAAACAACCACAAAGACACATAAAACAACCCCAAAGAGATGCAAAACCAACAAAACTACAAAAAAACATAAAAACAACTACAATGAGATGCAAAATGACCACAAAGAGACACAAAACAACGACAAAGGGATATAAATAACCACGAAGAGACAAAAAAAGACTACAAAGAGACACAAAACCAACAAAAAACAACAACCACTACAAAGAGATACAAAATGTGTACAAAACTACAGACACAAAACTACCACAAAGAGACACAAAACTAACAAAAAAACATAAAAACAACTACAATGAGATGCAAAATGACCATAAAGAGACACAAAACAACAACAAAGAGATATAAAACAACCACAAAGAGACATAAAAAGACTACAAAGAGACACAAAACCAACAAAAAAACAACAACCACTACAAAGAGATACAAAATGTGTACAAAACTTCAGAGACACAAAAGTACCACAAAGAGAGGAAGTTGACGGACTGACAGGACGGGGCCCTCTACATGTCTGTCCCCGGGCGGGCCTGTTGTCTCATAATTCGTCTAAGGCTGCAGCTCACTCTTAACGGCAACGACAATCAGAATACCACAAACCGATGCGGCGTCGACTCCCTCGACACTCTCCTCTGTCCCCATGGTGATCCTTAACCACCAGCGAGGAGCAGCCATGATTTCTGCCACTCTGCTGACTGTGAATGATTGCTCACTGAACAGGAGGCCAAATGCCTTATTACCTCCCTGATGTATTTCAGGATTCATTTATTCACATAAATCACCAGCTGACAATGTTCGAAATCAGCGGGGACCTACTCGATCCGTCGGATGCCCTGACTGAATATTTCATCGGGGCTGTGACTCTGCATGTCATACTGCATAAGTGTAGGTTAAAGTACTCTGAAATATAGAGATGGAGAAGGTCATAATACATTAATGCTACAGACGTATTGGTTAACATCCCTCGTGACCTTCTGTCCAAGTGTCATGTGTAAATTTAATCGGATGTGATATGAAACCAGTAAAGGCAGTATATTTCTCCTTTTGTGAATGTGCACAGAATACATCTGTTTTCTGGTTCAGTGCACATCTATAACTGGTTTATGTCCATCTTGTAATCTTACACACACACAGTATCATAATATTTGGATGACATTACAACACTATGTACAGGCTTTTTCTGCATATCATGCTCGATTATTGTGATCCTGCATTGGACTGAAACAGGAAATGAATCCTTTTGTTCCTGCTCGTATTGACGTCAACATTGAGTGACATGACTTTTTCAATAACACACTCAATATACATAATCAAACATGTAATTGTTTGAATGAATTGTTGAGACGACAGATCATTATAGCGTATATTTAAACATAGGAAAGAAGAGGGGTGCAATAATCGGGGGCCACATTCCAATTTTGGCAAGCCTGTACTCTAGGACTCCAGCTAACGATATTTTATTACACGGCTTTGTTGAATACTCGATTCTGATTGGTCAATTACGGCGTTCTACGGCCTGTTATTTCTTTATAGCAGACCGTTTCTATGTATAACAGACCGTTACTATGTATAACAGACCGTTACTATGTATAGCAGACCGTTACTATGTATAGCAGACCGTTACTATGTATAACAGACCGTTGCTATGTATAGCAGACCGTTGCTATGTATAACAGACCGTTGCTATGTATAACAGACCGTTGCTATGTATAACAGACCGTTACTATGTATAACAGACCGTTGCTATGTATAACAGACCGTTGCTATGTATAACAGACCGTTGCTATGTATAACTGACCGTTGCTATGTATAACAGACCGTTGCTATGTATAACAGACCGTTGCTATGTATAACAGACCGTTGCTATGTATAACAGACCCTTGCTATGTATAACAGACCGTTACTATGTATAACTTACCGTTTCTATGTATAACAGACCGTTGCTATGTATAACAGACTGTTACTATGGACGCAGCTCTGATGTCGGACTCTGGGGGACCGTTTTTGTGTAAAATTATTGATTTTTTAAGTAAGTAGCCGTGTAATAATGTACAGCTAGCGGGTCATTGTTGCTGCATCACCGTGTCAGGGTTTATTTCACAACAATGACCCGGTCGCTCTGCATTATGTCCTTACTTAATTATCGATTCTTCCGCTGATTACTTTCTTGATTCATTGTTTAGTGTATAAGAAGAGTCTACAGCTGCTATGCTACTGTCTCTGTGCGCCTGTACTGTAGGTGTGGTGGTGCTTTGAGCTAAATGCTAACGTCAGCATTCTAACATGCCCACAATGACAATCCCAATATGATGATCTTAGCACATGCTTACCATGTACCAAATGTCCTGACAACCAGTAGTTAGTTAGTACAATAGACAATTCAGTCTGTCAGTAAACAATCAATTTAATATCATAGAAAACAAAGAAAAGCAACAAATCGTTGGAACCAGATAAACTTTGATTAATCGACTAATAACTTCAGCTTTACTGATTACGCTGACTCTTCTTTTTGACTCACAAATCTTCCTCTTTGCCCGTGCGCAATAAAATATACTGCCAGACTACAGAAAGAGACCTGCAGGTTTTACTTCAGTGGAGAGAGGTTGGCGGAGGTGGCTCAAAATCATATTTTATTGGAGGAAGTGTTTTATTTTGTTTGCCCCTGAGTCAGCGAAAAGGCTCTCCACAGTAAGAAAAATGGTTGGAAAGCATTAAAAAATGCTTTTTTCTGACGACATGTAGTATATTTGTCATACCGATCGATAGCAGAACTATACACCCAGGGACACAAGTGTAACAAGCATTTTTCATCTTTGGCACCGTGAGATTGTGGGTGTGATGCTCTGTCTGTTCAGTTCCTAAATGCAGGATTATTATGTGATGTAGGAACGGCTGTTATTATCCAGGGAGCTAAAATCCAGAGAGAACGTACATAATGTCTCTTTTTCTGGATAAAAGTAATTTGGACTTAGTTAATTAAGAGTTTATTCAAAGGACACTAAATGTTACAGAAGGTCGGATGAGCTTGTGCTTCTGTAGTTTCTGTGATTCACTACTACAGCGGGCTTTTCTTTTATATTGCTCTGCTGCCCTAGAGGTCACATGAAGTTGAACGAAAGGTCAGCTGTGTTCGGCGTAGTGGGACAGCGGACGGATGAAAAGGCCACGTAGGATTTGACCTTTACTGGGGAGCATCATCGGTTTGTGCGGGGGAAATGGGGAACGGACGGCCTTATTCAGCATCATTTCAGGTGTGGGCTGTTGGAAATGGAAGGAGGGAGAGATAGAGGAAAGGAAAGAGCGTTAGGTAAAACATTAACACTTAAGTTTCTCTACAGTACAGGGAAGTTGCCTGAAGTGATTTGCTGCATTTGAAGTGTTCACAGCTGAAGGTATCTCCAAGGGTGGAGGCAGTAGTTTGAAAACCCTCTTACACAATGAGTGATAATTGAGGGATTCATCTTCCCCTAATGGGGCGACACATGTGGAATATAACCTTGAGGGAGATGTTTATGACATTCCCTTAAGGATGCTGGGGGGTAATTTGTAGTGCACCTTTAAACCAGTTATATTTGATTGCCACTGTTGTTTATAGCTTGTGTGGCGCTTGTTTGAAAGCGAGAGACGACGTGTGGTAAAGGATGACTTAATGATGGCAAGTTTATGTGATCACCGCGCCATCACTCAAACCGCTCTCGTGGATTTCCCGCTGCAAATCATCTTTTCATATACATGTCAGCCATAATTCAGGACGGGTTATTGTTATTTCAAAAATTAATTATTTCTTAATTAAAAAAGCAATATACGTAGTCTCATTTTAATATTAAAATGATCTTACATTATTTAAAGTGGTTGGGTATGGAGTCATAGGAGTGCCATAAATAACAATAAATCTGTAAAAAAATGAGAAAATAAATGTGGAAATATAAAGAAAAATAATAAAACATAAAATAATAATTAAAAGCATTTTCATTTATTTTTACATTTATTTGTTCATTTATTGCTGTATATATTTATTTATATATTTAAAAACATATACATATTTATTTATTTTTTGCATATAAATTACTTTTTATTCAAAATACAGTATATGTGTGCAGGAGTTGATTACTCAGCCTGGGCAGAGAGGCTCGTCCCAAAGCCAGTTGATTGACAGCTTGGTCCTTTAAGGAATAGCATAAGTAATAGGGAAAAGAATAATGAAAAGTAAAGGGATAAAAATAAATAAATTACATTATATAAAAATAAACAGATTTCAAAAATATATAAAATAATACAGATAAAATAGAGTATTTAATTTGCAAAAAATAGAACTATATAAATAAATAAATACAGAAATAAAAGAATAAATAAATTAAAATATTAATATATTATCTTAATATTAATGTATTCTTTTATATTTGTTTTTATATTTCCACATGTATTTCCACATTTATTTATTCCTCTTTATATTTCCACATTACTTTCTTATTCTTTTACAGATTTATTCTTTTTTATGGCACTCCTATGACTCCATAGTTGGATGAAGAAAATTTGGTATTAAGGCTGCAAGACATGAGCCATTATCAGGACTTTAAGGTGTTCTGCCTCACCAATAGCAACCCATCGGCCTCATTCACAGCTTTTATCAGAGGTGTGAAAAAAAAATTGACTTCATGTACAGCATGTCATCGCGTGCCTTATGTTAATACAAAAGTGTGAAGAAATGCCCACACGATTTGGCCTTTTACTCTTTTTTCCTGTTCATGCATTCTGACATAAGTGGTAGAAGGTTAGATCGACCAAAATCTACAGTGACTGCACCAACAATCAGGCATAAATCAATAAGCATTTGATTGTAACGACAGCTTGGAGAGTTTCGTGTGACTCAACATCGTGATGGGCTTACACACAGGGCCTTGATTAAATAGTGATCGCATTCTCTGAAGGGTTCGGTTGTTGCTTGTAGAGATGGAGTGAGGCATCAGAGGAGGCTTGTCTTCTTTGCCTCTAAGGCATGAACAAATGCGCGTGGCATTATTTCTTAATGATGCGAACTTTGATATACAGTAGAGCATTTTTTTTTTTCCTCTGAAAAGCTGTGGAACATATCTCTATCTCTATCTATATCTCTCAGTCGACAGCAGCCTTTAGGGAGCAGGCGACCAGTATACAAAGTGAATTTTTTAAGTGGGCGAAATGAAATGCGCGGAGAGGAATCCGTTTGTTCCTGCTCCTAAACATGAGGTTTTCTTCTCGCCTGTATGAGCGGAGACAGCCGATAGCAGAGATTTATAAATTCATCTGATTTGAAGGAACATCAAAAGCCGATTCGCTTGTCGAGCTTTAAGTCACATCACATATCTGTGATGGAGTCAGCATGGAGTCACTGCAAAATGGTGTTTTTAAACACATCATATCTTCTCTGTATACAATTTAGAAAACATTAAAGTACTCAGCATTGAGTGAAATATTGTTTCTAATGGATTTTCCACAAATATAAGCTCAATAAACAACTGAAAAATCACTCCAAAGCAGATCTCCTCCCTCATTGAGAATTCCAGTCTATGAATAGCAGCTGCCTGAGGCCTCGCGCTCAACCCACCACCACCTCTGGTACGCTTAGAACTAGCCGCCACACGAGCAATTTCATTTAAATGAAGTCGAGCTGATTCTCATTTGTGCTTCATGTCAGCACGCTCAGAAATGACCAGATTGCAGATTATAAGCATTCTGCTGCTGTCATATAAAACTTTTACTGAGCTGAGAACTTGCTTACACTTTGATAGACAAGATATAGAAACATCTTGTGAGCTGATTCCAACAATTTGTTGTCTGCATGATTGCAACTGAAGGAATTATTAGACAAACACGATGGACTCTAACTGTGTTTGTTGGGGTTCAACAAACACATTTTAAATTGTAGCTGACATGAAGAAGAAATTGTTGGTTCACAGTCCCTCCTTTATCACACGAGATCAACATCTGGCCACCTTGTTCATATATGAACACTGTTATCACACACTATCTGATTCAATCTGCTAGCTGCTAGCGGTGAGCTAACGATATCAAAGTCACCTAGGAAATATGTTCTATGGAGAAAGATTTCTGTTGAGGGTTTTCTTAATGTTGTTGCCTGATGATAAATAGTTTGCAGGCTTCAAAGTTAACTTGCTAGCAAATAAAATCCAATATTTTCTGTCTCGGCACGGTATTCCTTGGATATGGAGTGGAAGGAAACTCTCAGCTCGAGGTCATCAATCTGTCATGTTAATTTCAAAAGATTAAGCATTTGACACAAGCTGTCTCCAACTCCTCTGGCTCTGTTCAGACCTGGCATCATACCTGCCAACCTTGAGACCTCAAAAATAGGGAGGATTTCTAACCAAAGTTGGGGGTCTGTATTGTTTTGATTTCTTCTTCTTCCCACCGGTTAAACACAGCAACGCATCTGGTCTTTGCAAACGGAAATGTACGTGTTTATAGAGCGGGAATGTGAGATCCGATCACAAGTGGTCACTCGAGACGCATGTGGAGACGCGTTCTAATGCCAGTTAGAGCTGTCCACATGTGATCAGATCACCCAAGACGCATGTTAATGCCAGATGTGAACAGGGCCATGATTGGCTGCCACTACTTGTGATGTAACAAAATCATGCACATATCCCGCTGAAATTTCACGACAGTACAGAGAAACCTTTCGTCCTTCAGCAGAGGGAAAAACTTTATGAAACATTAATCTGTACACAGTCAATTATCCAAAAGAAGCAGCACTAGCAAAAACACATTTTTGAATGGAGGGCTCTTTGAGGCATTTCTCAAGATGTTCTGGGTTTTCGGCTTGGAAACCAACAGTGTGATTGGTGCTGCCACTGTGATAAATACACTGACGTTCATTGAGTTTGAATGCAATTTCCTTGTGTGTTGATTAAATCAAGAGACAGACGTCCTGGTGGCTCAGTTGTAGATGCTATGCATTCAGCCTACAGGAGCGGCTTCAAATACCGTGCCCTCTCTCGCCCTAAACCTTCCTTACTCCTTTTGCTCTGTGCAATCTGTGAGCTGATCCTTCGCCTCATTGCTCCGGGCTGAGGGGAGCGTGTGTGTGTTTCTGTGAATGATGGAGCCGAAACTCACATTGAAAACCTGGCATTAGTCCAGTGTTTCGATGGCGTTGATGAAAAGGCTGTCAGGCAGCCACGCGTAGACACAAATTTCTGCCGTTGTCCACCTCTTCACACCACGAGTATTGAACACGCCTCAGTTACTCATCCTCACTCGGGACATTTAGCAGAGAGATGATGCCAGCCGTGTGATCGGAAAGGGCAGATGAGAGCGTACAGATGTAAACTTGGATATTTGCATCTTTTTTTCAAGTACGTCCATCCATACAACTAAAGTCATTTGCAATGCATAAGATGGGACTGCAGTATACCCATGTCCAATCAGCAGTATTCCACCTGCTTCAAGTATCATTACACCACTGAGGCGATGTTTGTGAGACTGTATAATTTACTGTATGTATGCATGTGTGCGGTGGTGATTCAAAAAACATTTCCATCACAGTTGGCTAAATTTACTTTAAGGATTATTACAGGTTGCAGAATAAAATTGAAAGTTTGCGTGACCTAAATGTGTATAGTAGTTACGGTGGCTTTATACACAGAAGGCTTATTAAAAGTTGTATTCTATATACATTAATCCATTTATAGAACAAAATCAGACTTTAGTTTTGATAAAAAGTGCACAAAGGAATTCACAAAATACTATTACCACAAAGAAAATAGTGACGATAACAGCTCAAAGTACAGGAGTTGAAACAAGAGCAGAATATTGTTATTTCAGCCCGTTGGTCCCTAAGGCCAGATGCCTCCTGGATACTGGTGGCCTTAGCCTTCGATGCTGTCGCAGCATCTTATATCTCTTCAGCACATGTCCACAAGGGAGTCTGAATTTGCATTTCTTAATCCCAAAGCGTCTCTGCATCGCTACATTTTCAATCAAAACCACCGAATAAGACATTAGATGATGGCAAAGTACACCTAGCAGAAGTCTAATCAGAGAAGGTGTGATGTGTGCACTCCACTGTGTCTCCTGTGAATTGGACTCTATGTGTTTGCATTGTTATTATTATTCCACTATAATATCACGTTTGCTTTGCCATGCTAGCGATGTGGCTCTAGAGACGTCAGCCTGCCACTTTAGTCCGGACTGAAATATCATACCATAAAGTTTGGTACAGACTCAAAGTTAATGCAATAATAACACGTTAACACAAATTTGTTTTAACTCCACAAATTTCTTTAACGCATTAATGCAATCGATCTTTCGGAGGTTGTACTGGGCACAATTTTAAGAGAAGAATCAATTAGTACGAGGAAAAACTGTCATGAACATTTTCAAAGGGGTCCCTTGACCTCTGACCTCCAGATATGTGAATGAAAATGGGTTCTATGGGTACCCACGAGTCTCCCCTTTACAGACATGCCCACTTTATGATAATCACATGCAGTTTGGGGCAAGTCATGTGAGGGTTTCTGGACAATATTTGTCATTGTTTTGTGTTGTTAATTGATTTCCAATAATAAATATATACATACATTTGCATAACGCAGCATATTGGCCCACTCCCATGTTGATAAGAGTATTAAATACTTGACAAATCTCCAAGGTACATTTTGAACAGATAAGAAATGTGCGAATAATTTACAATTAATCGTGATTAATCATGGACAATCATGCAATTAAATATTTTAATTGACTGAGCCCTAGTACAGACATACATGGTCCTCAGAGGCTAAATACGACTTCAGTGATCCCCTGACTTTTCATGTAGCACCATCTTCAGCACAAGCAAACACATAAACCAACAACAAGCCCTTAAAAAACAATAAAACATTAACTATAAAAGCTGGGTCAAAATGAAAAATCTATAAAACTGTTTTGTGGAACTACAGAATCCGAATATATTGAATACGTTCATCAGCTGTACAAAGATGTCTAGTTCTCAACTACCTTAAATAGGACTATTTTTCTGGGGAAGTTACTCATTCAAGAACACAGCTTCGTTGTGCTCAGCTACCTTCATTCATTCAAAGCATAGAAGCTGAAAGATAATTTACCAGCACAATAGAGATTTAATGGGAGCAAGTGGAGCTATAGTAAAACTGAAGTCGATACAAAGTGTTTCCTGTGGTCTAAAACAGCTCTCTCCCTCTTCATTTCCGATACCATGTCACTCTTCAAAAAACACCAATTAAGCCATATTTTCCCGCTTTTTGTTGGCAGGTGTCACTAATTGTCACCATGGAAACACAGCTCTTAGCCAACCTGTGTTCGGGTGGCGAACGTCTTAGGCTTGGTCTTTATATTTGACAACTAACACTATGACCCTGTGTGCTATGCTTTTATGAAACAGCGGCTGAAGTTCACCTATGAACGTGTAAAGCTCGTGGTGGGTCACTGATGACATATTTTCGGGCGCTTTGGGACTAATTCGGCTATTTTGAGAGAGATTGTTGTGTCTGTGGTGATTCACGGCCATGTTTTCTCTGTGAATTTGCATTTCAGTGTTGTTGTGCGTGCTGATGATGTTTCGAGCCAGCTGGGTCGGGCTGTTGTTGCTGGAGATGGGGAGGTCAGACACGGAGTTAGCTGCAGGGGTAAAAGAACAGCTGGGCGAACCGGATACCGCCTGCAGCTGAAGAAAGGCCAGGCACCCCTCTGTCTGACTACAGCACTTAGTATGTGTGTGAGTGCACATGTGCCATGCTCCATGCATGGATATTTGTCTTCATTTGTAGGTTACATGTTTAGTTTTAACACAGTTTTTACCTAATTTGCATGTAACCTCTGTCCTGTTCCTTGTGAATCGCCAGTGACGTCGGTCTGCGTGGCTTTGGGAATGAGATGACAGCCGCTGGTTAGAGGAAACCTCCTCCGCCACACATCAGGTACTCATTAAGTCTCCAGTAGAAGCACCGTCTTTCCCGATTTAGCTGACAAATCAACAGCAAAAGAGGAGAGGAGAGCCGCAGGGAAATTATGTAAAGGCATACGTTTGAAAAAGTGAACATTTAAAACGCAGAGATACTAAAAACAGAGGCGCTCTGCAGCAGAGAAGCTGTGTACTTGCTGTGACTGAGGGAGAGGGAGGTTGTTAGCATTTAGTGATTGATTGAGATTGCTTTTGCACTGTGAAGACGGCCCTTTTGTAATTGTACGAGTGCACACACTCGCGGCTCTCAATTGGGCCAAGGATTGGGCTAACGTTATGGGAAGAACTGTGTGGAATGAAAGTCATCTATTTGTGCTCATCGATTAAACATTGTTCCCCGGGGTTCTTTCAATCTGCAGATTTAATTAACAAGTTTCACAGGGCTAACAGGCAGCAGGGGCCTGCAGCTGGGAGAGCGGGAGTGGATTATGTGGTGGAGAAAAGCAGAATATGAAAGAAAGGGAAGGTGTGAGAGACAAAAAGGCAATTGGTATGAGAAATAGACGAGGCCTTGGGCAACAGAAAAAGAGAGGAAAGCTGAGTTAAAGAAGTTGATTAAAGAGGGAAAAAGAATGAGCACAAATTACTGTTGGAGAGTTTCAAATTCATTAGCATACATCGGTCGTATACTTTAAGGAATAGTTCGGCATTTCGAGAAATATGCTTATTCACTTTCTTGCTGAGAGTTAGATTGATTGATTGATTTTGATGATTAAAAAACACACATACAACGGTACCGCAGTCATACGTTAAAAATAACCGAGGATGAAAACACAAAGCTAACAATGAAGCTATGGCCAGTTAGCTTAGCTGTGCATAAAGACTGCAAACAGCTCATCTGCTCAAAGGTAATAAAATCCTGGTGAGGTATAAGAAAATAAATAAAAAATGTTTTTAGATAAATTGACTTTATTGTCCACCTCAGTGGAAATTTGTCTTTGGCTTCTCCAAATACAGCAAAGTTACATACACACCATTAAGACATACAAATATACAGTATACAATATACAATAGTATGATAGGAAGGTAGCAGCACGTTATATAAATAATAAAAGAACAAGTGTTCCTTGGTGCAGTCATTCGGAGTTCAATGCCTGTATGGCGTAGGGAATAAAAGATATCTTACATATGTTCTGGCTGACACTTGGGACCTTAAATCGACGGCCAGACAAGAGCAGCTCAAACTCTGAGTGTAGTGGATGTGAGATACTGGAGTTATATGTTGGCTCATTATTTAAACACCAAAAACCAAAGCGGAAAACTCAAATTGTTGTTGTTTTTTTCAAATTTGGCCAAGTTTGTATTCATTTATCTCTTGTTAAACTAACAATTGTTTTATACAAATGTCTAAAAATTATTTTGCAACCTTGCCTGAACCTGAGTGTTCGCGATACCTTAATAAATTAAGCTTGATCGCCGTCATGTCCCTTCGGTCTCTCCCTGTCCAACACAGTGGTGGCGGATGTTGCTTAACCAGACGTTTATACATATTTGATTGAATCACCTCAGGCTAAGTGTTGTCTGTGAATAACAAACCTGTTAATAGCCAACTACTCAGAGGTAGAGCGGGTCGCCCACCAATCGGAAGGTCGGTGGGTCCGTTCGCGTGTCACACTTTTATTTCCGGAGCAGAATTCTAAAACTATTTAACTTAGGAGCTTCAAAGTTGGTATGATGGTTGACAGTTTGGTGTAGTTGTGCCTTTTGGGAGTTACAAGTCCACGGTGCCCAAAAGTTTTGAAATTTTTCTAAAAGGGTAAAACCTTTGGCTCTACTTTAGTAGGAGTCAAGCAGTGAGCGGGGGGGTATGTGAGCCATGCTCACTTTTGTCTTGTCTTGTTTTCCTCCTAATTTGGCAGTACGTTTCTTTCCCCCAGAACGGAGTGCAGCCGTGGTGATGACACAATGCTGGTCTGGTCTATAGCTTGAAGCCGTAAAGCCCATCTATTATATCTGTTTTTAGGAGATGGCAGGGGAACAAATTGGAGATCAGCCTTTTTGGATTTATTGTTGGTGCAACCAACTGCACAACAACTTTTCATACATAGCGTTTATTAAAAAATGTGTAGAGACATATTTCAACTTGTGTTTACACTGTTGCTGGACGCGGGATTGTTTGACAAGACTCTGGATGACGTATTGCCGGTCTGATGTATGTCTTCCGCTGTTTCCAGTCTTTATGCTAAGCTAAGCTAATTGGCTGCTGGCTGTAGCTCCTTATTTAGCAAAAGGACATGAGAGTGGTATCGATCTTCTCATTTGACATTCTCAAAATAGTGAACTAGTCCTTTAAGTCCGATCTTGTGTCCGACCACACGTAGACCGCAGGAGAAGCGTGCAGCTACAGAGCAGTCAATATGTCCCCGCATTAACAACCACCTGTGCATCACTGAACAATCAATACATGACAGCGTGACGAACACAAAAAAACACACATGTGATTACAACGCAGAGTGAGATGGAACAATTAAGAAACGCCGACACACGGCAGGGCAAGAAACTAGGAAGAAAATAACATTTGTACGTGGGAACCGGTTTAGTATGGCTCTCAGACTCTGGAGTCACATGTGCAGAGTATCTTGCCCAGCAGAGAGAGGAAACGGGGAGCAGGGGAAAATTGAAACTGAGAGCGAGCAGGGTAGATAGCAGAGAGGTCTACTAGGAAACAGAGATGGAGTGGGTGTCTACGTGCTGCTGATTAAGGTAACCGGTTGCACCCAGGTGCTTGTGAGGCTGCGATAAAAAAACACAGTAAACACAGACTCTTGAAGCGTGGTAAGCTTTTTGAATGAGGATAGAGGAATGAATTTTTGTTGCCCTTCCCGGCTTTTCTCTGTCAAAGCATCAGCAGCCTGCGTCGAAATGGACGACGAGCATGAGAACAAAGTGTGTAATTAGTAGTCATTATGGCCGTTTACGCTAAATGTGATGTAATTATACAATATTTAATGCTGCATGTATTTTGACCCCTATAGAAAGAAGCCTTAACGTGACAATCTTCCTCTGTCTCTCCTGCTCTGCCTCACATGCAAACACACTTTTCTCATAAACCACTCACACGACAAGTCGCTCCCCGTCATCCCTGCCAAGGTGTTAGGGAGGTCTCGCTTTAATTGCTCAACAGATTGACAGAATAAGGGGAGCCCAGGTGCTGAGGGACCAGAGTTAGAAAGGTGACCGTGCATAGAATGCATTACTTATGTATATGCCAACTCCTGATGCATTATTGAATGTGTGCCTCTGTTTAAGCAGCACAGCTTATCTGCAACTAAGTGCAATTTTCAAGATACAGTATGGCCCTTTTGATTGGGTAAAATAATCATTTCATTGGCATAATGATAATAATTAAACTGTTTCTCAGGGGAAATGCGGGAGCTTGCGTATTGAGGGAGATTAACCCGTTCAGCTCTCTCTCTCAGTAAAGAGGGATTCGTTGTTCTGCCTCTATCTCTTTCTCCCGCTTCCCCTCTGCTCATTAACTCCAAACGTAGCTCCCTGGTCGAGACCCATGGCCAGATGATAATAATCACACGGCCGCATCGTGATGGTAATTCTCAGGGCAGCAACGTTTGCCCTTTAATCTATTCCACAGGAGAGGATCTAAAGAAATATCGGAGCACTCACCCTGAGGAGGTTGAGTGTATTGGCTATGATGCAAACTTTTGAGTGTGTGTGTGTGTGTGTGTGCGTGTGTGCAAGCATTTGAGTGGGTGTGTGAGTGCATACAGTTTGATGGTTTCTCAGAGTCTTATCAGATGATCCCTTGGTGCAGGGTTCTTGCTGTTCACACAGAATATACAATGAACTAGTTGTAGTCTTCAGGCTGCATCTTGATCTTTTTTTTTCATATTAAATGACTGAACAGTTGTTACAGGTTTTCTCTGTTCTTTTTTCATGTCTATGATAGAGGCTCATTCTATGCATCTTTTTAAAGGTGTATCACTGAACTATTTAACATTGAAACGTCCCCCTCTCCCCTCTTATTTACAAACACTCTGCATCGCGAACCATCTAGAACTAATTATAGCTAATCACGCTAGATTGTTACCTCAAATCCTCAGTGCTACTCATGAATGTTAGTCACGAACTCATGAGGAACATTCCCCTCTTGAGGCCTCCATTCCTCCTCTTGTTAACTTCTTATCACAGGAGTGAGATAAACACAGCTGGGGATACATTGAGGAGATGTGAGAGGGGGGGGAGGGGGGCACACCTTTCAAGGGGTCGTTTGCAAAAGGGCTTTCAGGCATCCCCAGTGCAGGAGCATGTAGAGATTTGCATGCTATCAGAGAGGTGCCCAGCTGCTGGAGATAAAAAAAAAACCACAGTCCAGTCACGTTTGGTTTTAACACTTAAACTATGGTGAGTGAACCGACCAATCAATGCAGAATAACCCTGAAACGAAGCAGGGTTAAAGTCACAAAAACTCTTGCAGTACGGCATAGATAAAGTTTTGAATTATATAGTGTATATATATATATATATATTGTATATACAGGGTGTAATTTGTGAAACATTATGTAAATAAATCCCGAACCACAGTGGGCCTATATAGACGATGAAGCTTGTTAGGCTATTTTTTTTGCAGCTGTTAAATTAACATTTATAAAATTTTAACCATTCCTTTTTTTAAATTTAACTCATCAAGTAGCACATTATTTTCACTCTCTTTTCTTATGCAGACACATAGGGGATGTGATCATGCACAACAAAGCAAAAGGTTAAATACCAATTCAACATGCCAGAATTAAATCCCTCTTTCAGTACCATGGATATCGCCACTTGGCCAGGCGTGCCAAAATCTTATTTATAAACTTAATAGAAAATAATCACAAAATGTAATAGCACAACATGCTGTCAACATAGAAATAATTACATAATGATAACATAATAATGTTAATAATAAAATAACATTTCTGATTTTATTGTTGTTTGCACTATTGACTGTTCTCACGTTGCAGCGCTTTATATATTTTAATTTGTTTTGGTGCATTTGCTTTCTTACTTACTAAGATATTTCTTGTTTTTTCTCTGATATATACTTTAGAGATCCAGCTATCTGACTCTTTCAGTCCCGATACCGATAGCAATACCTGGGCTTTGGGTATCGGCCGATACCGAGTACCGATCCGATACCAGTGTTTAATCAATAAGCTGTATGTCTCACTGTGTGGAAAAGACTGGGATCAGTCTTTTATGTGTAAGGTAATATCAGGCTTGACTTAAACATTGCTTTCCATAGATATATAGATACATAGATATATATTTGCTGAATTACAATTCAAGTGTAAACCTTTTTAATGCAATTGGTCAAAACTTACAGTGTATATAATATATAAACATAGAATTGCAGACATCCTGCAGCATCTAGCAGCTGAATGGATTTTTAATTATTGTATTTACAAACCCAATGAAATCAAAGTGTGTGAGCGTACAGTAACTTTAACCTTGTTTCATTTTGAGTTATAATGATGTCTGTAAAACATCCCTCTCCTCTCAACATTGGCAGGGTAAAGCACTAGAGTGGAAAAGTATCATCATAAATCCAGTCTTGATACAGCGATCACTTGTAGCCCCCTTTTTTCCCAGAAGGTAGCCTGTTTTAAAATCTAAATAAACGCAAATCTTAAACAAACTGATTATGTCTGAATGAACCCATCTAATGCTTGAACCCATCAGCTTTACTGTGATTATACATATTTATCACTTCACGTATATGCCAGTGTTTTCATGTATGTGTGAATGTGTGGGATACGCTCCGTCACCTGCTTTGATCCTCTGTAATTGGTTGACATATTCAAAGGGCTGTAACTTCCCCCCTTGGCCACATTATGCACTCATTAGATGGTACATTAACGTTTTATTGACTTATTGACTTTATCCCTGGAGACTTATCCTAACCTTAAAGAGGACCTATTATGCTCATTTTCAGGTGCATACTTGTATTTTGGGTTTCTACTAGAACATTTTTACATGCTTTAAAGTAAAAAAAAAAAAAGCTTTATTTTTCCTCATACTCTGATTGGTCAGCTGGCCCACTCTGTTGTGATTGGTCAGCCCTACCAAACTCTTCAGACTCGGCTCCAGCTCCGCTCTAACTAGCTTTGTTTTTTTGGGCGTGCCAAACTAGCTGCTAGGCAGGTATTATGCAAATATGTTACTTGGCGTGGACTTTCGGCTTTGTAACTTTGCAGACTTTTTACAAAAAAACAATATAACACTCTAAAGGAAAGGGAAAAAGCACAAAAGCATAATAGGACCTCTTTAACAATAACCATAAATAACCTTAACCTAAAATTCCCATGCACAACGAGCTACACCTCGGGATGTAGACCGCCTCTCTCTTAACTAAACCTAATCTTAACCTAAAACAACTCTTAACCTGAAAATGTTATGGTTAAAGGAATAGTTCAACATTTTGGGAAATACGTTGATTTGCATTCTTGTCATGAGTTAGATGAGAAGATCGTCACCACTCTCATATCTGTCTATTAAATATGAAGCTATAGAACCAGCAGCCAGTTAGCTTAGCTTAGCATAAAGATTGGAAAGGGGGGGAAACAGCTATCTTAATGTTCGAATCATACAAAATGAACACTAATACAATCTATTCAGCTAGTTTAAAATATGATTTACATACACAGTTTGTTTGTATCTGCTTTCACTTGTAAACCATCATGGACACAAATACATAACGCAACAGAAGTTGCTAATGGAGGTTATTTATCTGGTTTGATAACAAGGATAGCAGTGAGGCAGGAGTATTGTGGGAACACACCCAAGTCGGAATAACGGGAAGTTTTCCTATTTTTCCCATGCTGCAAACATCGTGTTAACGCAGCCTACACATAATGTTATATCGAGTTATAAGTTATATCTCGTTTGTTTAATCCGTACAAAAACCAAAGTCTGTTTGCATGTTGTTGTTTTGTACAGATTATTATTATTTTTATTTAACCTTTATTTTGTAATCTCATTGAGACATGGGGTCTCCTTCTCAAGAGAGACCAGAAGTCTGTACTACGAAGTGAGTTCGACATACCCAGGGTATCTTCTCGTCATCTGGCTTCACTAACCCTGACAACCGTGATCCCGCTAAGCGCTGCTACGACGGTGGTTATGAACTCGGTAAGTCAACCCAGGGTTTCTCAGTCTGACTATGAGCACGTTCACATAAAAGAGGCGGTGTTCGCAGCATGTGACCAATCACAGACATGGACAAGTCTACTGTCAGCAGAGCGGCACATTTTACAAATGAAAAGAAAACTATAATATTAGACAAATACTAAGAAGTTAAACACATAATTCCAAACTAAAGGTAACACAGTTGAAGCTGCCAAACGCAGCTGGCAAAAGAAAAAACAGACTTATATCACTGCCACATCTAGAGCATGGGTAGGTCTGATTATAATTACTTTGTGTATTCCGTTAAATTAAAATGTTGCTTATATAATAGAAGACTAGATGACACTTTACTATTCCCTTTGGGGAGATTGTGTGAATTTTGTTATCCTCCTTTCAGCTGTGTCCCCGACCCCGGCGGTGTGAAACGGACTTGGGAGCAAATAAAAAATAAAATTACGAACATAATTCAAAGCGGTACGCAGGCTCACTTTCATATCTCATAATAATCACCTACAGCATACATACAAGTACTGGTAGCAAAGTAACGGTATAACGGTATAAACTTGAGCGACAGAGAGGGGAGGATGATTATCGTGTTGCTTTGACACACTTGTGGGATGAGAAACATGTTAATTAGTGAACTTTTTCCACCCTGTTTCCAGTCTTAATGCTAAACTAAGCCAACAGTCTGCTGGCTGTAGCTACACCGCACAGATATGAGAGTGGTCGGCCTATTGATCTTCTCGTGTCACTCTCGGCAAGTAAACAAATACACGTATTCAAAATGCAGTCAAATTGCTAGAACTCATTTCCCACCATTACAGGATTGGTTCCCTCCACACACATGACCCCTTAACCTCAAAATGGCATCAAATTAACAGTAAAGTCTGCATGTGTATAAACGTCAGGGAGCGACAGAGGGGGGAGGATGATTATCATGCTGCTTTGACACATGGGTGGGAGGATAAAAGTGGGAGGCATTGGTGGAAGAGGAGAGGGACAGACTGAATGTCAGTCAAGGCGTGTATCCACCCGTCTGTAATCAACATCTTTATCCATCATCATTAGCCGCTGCTAAAGACTGCAAGTGCCTATCACATCTGTTCGTCCACCCACAGAAATGCAAAAAGCCTCTCATATCCATGAAGACAAAGGAAAGAAGCAGGAAGAGACTTGCTATTTTTTGCGGGAACTGGGGTGGTGGCACTTTCAGTCATTAAGTTATTTTTGCCCTCTGTGTTTTGCCTCCTCAGTCACACACGTGCAAAGCAGCAGGGATTTTAGAAAGTGTTAACACACACACACACACACACACACACACACACACACACACACACACACACACACACACACACACACACACACAGGAGTCTGACCAGAGTAATTAAAGATCACTCACGCAAGCATCCTCTCTCTGAGACCTGCTGATAAATATGCAGACTCTGCATCGCATTCATCTTTTCCTTCCTCCGACGTGTCATTCTCAACTAGCAACACAGCGAAACCCCCCCCCCCACCTTTTTCTCTTAGATGGGCTCATTCATTTTTGATCCTCCCCACTCAATTACACCTGTTTACACGTGCTCCATCATGCACTCCTCATAAATAATAATCCCCAAAGCCTGTGTATGTATCGATCCATGCATATATGCATACACACTGACAGACAAAGATGCGTGGCATGAAAGCCTGTTAAAATCAGTTTGCATAAATATTCAGGGTTATAACTGCTTTGAGAGCACAGAAGTCATGTCTATTTCTATTTTAGCAGCAGGAGTCTAATGAGGGTCATGTGTGTTTGTTGGGTGTTCAGTCCGTCCGTTCACATTGGATGCTAATTATTGTTTTTTCTCAGACTATAACATTTATTTTATATTGTACTATACTCAGTGGCGGACTCAGGCTGTCTGAGGCAATATCATCCCCCCGCAGACCCACAGTTTTAGACGTACGGATGCGCCAGTAACAGAACCCCAGTTAGACGTACGGACAGAGTTCAACAGATAAAAACATCCAAAACAGACGGAGATTACAACTCTTATCAAGGCTGCCAACATTATTAAAATGATAGTCCACGTTTCTAGCATTTTATTAAATAAAATTTGTGTATATTGTATTAAATGGCATACTATACTATGACTTTTTTAAAAACAGTTTTGACGGCATACTATACTAAAATATTTTTTATGGCATTTTTATGACGTACTATACTCTGACTTTATATGTTCTTTATGACATACTGGGATATGATATTCTTTATGAATATTTTAAGGCATACTATACTGTGGCATTTAAAGTTTTTTTTTTTTAATGATGTACCACACTTTGATTTTTTCGACATACTATACTACGACTTTTTGTTTTTACTTATTTCGACACTATACTATGACTTTTTAAAAACTTTTTTTGACATACTATACATACTACTTTTTTTGCAATACTTTAGTATGACTTTTTATGACTTTTTATGATTTTTTAGACAAACAATACAATGACTTTGTTCGACATACTATACCATGACTTTTTTATGATTTTTTTTTTTCCTGAAATTTTTCGACATACTATACTGTGACTTTTTTTCATGAAATATTTCGACATACTATAGTATGACTTTTATCTTTATTTTATGGAAATGGAAATTTTATGGTAAAAAAGTCATAGTATAGTGTAACGCAAAATTTCATGAAAAAGAGTCATAGTATAGTATGTCGAAAAATTTTATGGAAAAAAAGTAATAGTATAGTATGTCAAAAAAAGTTTTTAAAAAGAATATTTTCGAAAATTTTCCTGAAAAAAGTCATACTATAGCATGTTGAAAATATTCGTAAAAAAATGTCATAGTATAGAATGTCGAAAAATTTCATGAAAAAGGCATAGTATAGTCTGTCGATTAATTTGGTGGAAAAAAACCTCAGTTTAAAATTTCGAAAATTTTCATGAAAAGTCATACTATAGCATGACTTTCTTCATGAAAATTGACGAAATTTTAAACTGAGTTGTTTTTTCCACCAAATTAATCGACAGACTATACTATGCCTTTTTTCATGAAAATGTTCGACATTCTATACTATGACATTTTTTTACGAATATTTTCGAAAATTTTCATGAAAAAAGTCATACTATAGCATGTCGAAAATATTCGTAAAAAAATGTCATAGTATAGAATGTCGAAATTTTTCATGAAAAAAGGCATAGTATAGTCTGTCGATTAATTTGGTGGAAAAAAATCTCAGTTTAAAATTTCGTCAATTTTCAAAAAAGTCATAGTATAGTATGACTTTTTTCATGAAATTTTCGAAATTTTAAACTGAGTTTTTTTTCCACCAAATGAATTGACAGACTATACTATGCCTTTTTTCATGAAAATTTTCGACATTCTATACTATGACATTTTTTTACGAATATTTTCGACATTTTTTCAAGAAAATTTTCGACATGCTATAGTATGACTTTTCATGAACATTTTCGAAATTTTAAACTGAGTTTTTTTTTCCACCAAATTAATCGACAGACTATACTATGCCTTTTTTCATGAACATTTTCGACATTCTATACTATGACATTTTATTACGAATATTTTCGACATTTTTTCAAGAAAATTTTCGACATGCTATAGTATGACTTTTCATGAAAATTTTCGAAATTTTAAACTGAGTTTTTTTTTCCACCAAATTAATCGACAGACTATACTATGCCATTTTTCATGAACATTTTCGACATTCTATACTATGACATTCCTTTACGAATATTTTCGACATTTTTTAACGAAAATTTTCGACATGCTTTAGTATGACTTTTCATGAAAATTTTCGAAATTTTAAACTGAGTTTTTTTTCCACCAAATTAATCAACAGTCTATACTATGCTTTTTTTCATGAACATTTTCGACATTCTATACTATGACATTTTTTTACGAATATTTTCGAAAATTTTCCTGAAAAAAGTCATACTATAGCATGTTGAAAATATTCGTAAAAAAATGTCATAGTATAGAATGTCGAAAAATTTCATGAAAAAGGCATAGTATAGTCTGTCGATTAATTTGGTGGAAAAAAACCTCAGTTTAAAATTTCGAAAATTTTCATGAAAAGTCATACTATAGCATGACTTTCTTCATGAAAATTGACGAAATTTTAAACTGAGTTGTTTTTTCCACCAAATTAATCGACAGACTATACTATGCATTTTTTCATGAAAATGTTCGACATTCTATACTATGACATTTTTTTACGAATATTTTCGAAAATTTTCATGAAAAAAGTCATACTATAGCATGTCGAAAATATTCGTAAAAAAATGTCATAGTATAGAATGTCGAAATTTTTCATGAAAAAAGGCATAGTATAGTCTGTCGATTAATTTGGTGGAAAAAAATCTCAGTTTAAAATTTCGTCAATTTTCAAAAAAGTCATAGTATAGTATGACTTTTTTCATGAAATTTTCGAAATTTTAAACTGAGTTTTTTTTCCACCAAATGAATTGACAGACTATACTATGCCTTTTTTCATGAAAATTTTCGACATTCTATACTATGACATTTTTTTACGAATATTTTCGAAAATTTTCATGAAAAAAGTCATAGTATTACATGTCGAAAATATTCGTAAAAAAATGTCATAGTATAGAATGTCGAAAATGTTCATGAAAAAAGGCATAGTATAGTCTGTCGATTTATTTGGTGGAAAAAAATCTCAGTTTAAAATTTCGTCAATTTTCAAAAAAGTCATAGTATAGTATGACTTTTTTCATGAAATTTTCGAAATTTTAAACTGAGTTTTTTTTCCACCAAATGAATCGACAGACTATACTATGCCTTTTTTCATGAAAATTTTCTACATTCTATACTATGACATTTTTTTACGAATATTTTCGAAAATTTTCATGAAAAAAGTCATACTATAGCATGTCGAAAATATTCGTAAAAAAATGTCATAGTATAGAATGTCGAAAATGTTCATGAAAAAAGGCATAGTATAGTCTGTCGATTAATTTGGTGGAAAAAAATCTTAGTTTAAAATTTCGTCAATTTTCAAAAAAGTCATAGTATAGCATGACTTTTTCATGAAATTTTCGAAATTTTAAACTGAGTTTTTTTTCCACCAAATGAATCGACAGACTATACTATGCCTTTTTTCATGAAAATTTTCGACATTCTATACTATGACATTTTTTTACGAATATTTTTGAAAATTTTCATGAAAAAAGTTATACTATAGCATGTCGAAAATATTCGTAAAAAAATGTAATAGTATAGAATGTCGAAAATGTTAATGCAAAAAGGCATAGTATAGTCTGTCGATTAATTTGGTGGAAAAAAAACTCAGTTTAAAATTTCGTCAATTTTCAAAAAAGTCATACTATAGCATGACTTTTCATGAAAATTGACGAAAATTTAAACTGAGTTTTTTTTCCACCAAATGAATCGACAGACTATACTATGCCTGTTTTCATGAAAATTTTCGACATTCTATACTATGACATTTTTTTACGAATATTTTCGAAAATTTTCATGAAAAAAGTCATGTCGAAAAATATTCGTAAAAAAATGTCATAGTATAGAATGTCGAAAATTTTAATGAAAAAAGGCATAGTATAGTCTGTCGATTCATTTGGTGGAAAAAAAACTCAGTTTAAAATTTCGACATTTTCGAAAAAAGTCATACTATAGTATGACTTTTCATGAAAATTGACGAAAATTTAAACTGAGTTTTTTTTCCACCAAATGAATCGACAGACTATACTATGCCTGTTTTCATGAAAATTTTCGACATTCTATACTATGACATTTTTTTACGAATATTTTCGAAAATTTTCATGAAAAAAGTCATGTCGAAAATATTCGTAAAAAATTGTCATAGTATAGAATGTCGAAAATTTTAATGAAAAAAGGCATAGTATAGTCTGTCGATTCATTTGGTGGAAAAAAAACTCAGTTTAAAATTTCGACATTTTCGAAATAATAATAATAAAAATAATAACAATAATAATAATAATATCAATAATAACAATAATAATAATAACAACAACATTATTATTATTATTATTATTATTATTATTAATAATAATAACAATAATAACAATAATAACAACAAAAATAATAATAATAATAATAATAACAATAATAATATCAATAATAACAACAACATTAATAAAAATAATAACAATAATAATAATATCAATAACAAAAAAGATAATAATAATAATAATAACAATAATAATAACAATAATAATAATAACAATAATAATAACAAAAATTCGACAATTCATTTGGTGGAAAAAAAACGCAGTTTAAAATTTCGACATTTTCGAAAAAAAGTCATACTATAGTATGACTTTTCATTAAAAATTGACGAAAATTTAAACTGAGTTTTTTTTCCACCAAATGAATCGACAGACTATACTATGCCTTTTTTCATGAAAATTTTCGACATTCTATACTATGACCTTTTTTTACGAATATTTTCGAAAATTTTCATGAAAAAAGTCGTCGAAAATATTCGTAAAAAAAAGTCATAGTATAGAATGTCGAAAATTTTAACGAAAAAAGGCATAGTATAGTCTGTCGATTAATTTGGTGGAAAAAAAACTCAGTTTAAAATTTCGTCAATTTTCAAAAAAGTCATACTATAGTATAACTTTTTTCATGAAATTTTCGAAATTTTAAACTGAGTTTTTTTTCCACCAAATGAATCGACAGACTATACTATGCCTTTTTTCATGAAAATTTTCGACATTCTATACTATGACATTTTTTTACGAATATTTTTGAAAATTTTCATGAAAAAAGTCATACTATAGCATGTCGAAAATATTCGTAAAAAAATGTAATAGTATAGAATGTCGAAAATGTTCATGAAAAAAGGCATAGTATAGTCTGTCGATTAATTTGGTGGAAAAAAATCTTAGTTTAAAATTTCGTCAATTTTCAAAAAAGTCATAGTATAGTATGACTTTTTTCATGAAATTTTCGAAATTTTAAACTGAGTTTTTTTTCCACCAAATGAATCGACAGACTATACTATGCCTTTTTTCATGAAAATTTTCGACATTCTATACTATGACATTTTTTTACGAATATTTTTGAAAATTTTCATGAAAAAAGTCATACTATAGCTTGTCGAAAATATTCGTAAAAAAATGTAATAGTATAGAATGTCGAAAATGTTCATGAAAAAAGGCATAGTATAGTCTGTCGATTCATTTGGTGGAAAAAAAACTCAGTTTAAAATTTCGACATTGGAAAAAAAACTCAGTTTAAAATTTCGACATTTTCGAAAAAAAGTCATACTATAGTATGACTTTTCATGAAAATTGACGAAAATTTAAACTGAGTTTTTTTTCCACCAAATGAATCGACAGACTATACTATGCCTGTTTTCATGAAAATTTTCGACATTCTATACTATGACATTTTTTTACGAATATTTTCGAAAATGTTCATGAAAAAAGTCATGTCAAAAATATTCGTAAAAAATTGTCATAGTATAGAATGTCGAAAATTTTAATGAAAAAAGGCATAGTATAGTCTGTCGATTCATTTGGTGGAAAAAAAACTCAGTTTAAAATTTCGACATTTTCGAAAAAAAGTCATACTATAGTATGACTTTTCATGAAAATTGACGAAAATTTAAACTGAGTTTTTTTTCCACCAAATGAATCGACAGACAATACTATGCCTGTTTTCATGAAAATTTTCGACATTCTATACTATGACATTTTTTTACGAATATTTTCGAAAATTTTCTTGAAAAAAGTCATGTCAAAAATATTCGTAAAAAATTGTCATAGTATAGAATGTCGAAAATTTTAATGAAAAAAGGCACAGTATAGTCTGTCGATTCATTTGGTGGAAAAAAAACTCAGTTTAAAATTTCGACATTTTCGAAATAATAATAATAAAAATAATAACAATAATAATAATAATATCAATAATAACAATAATAATAATAACAACAACATTATTATTAGTATCATTATTATTATTATTAATAATAATAATAATAATAATAATAATAACAATAATAACAATAATAACAACAAAAATAATAATAATAATAACAATAATAATATCAATAATAACAATAATAACAACAACAACATTAATAAAAATAATAACAATAATAATAATATCAATAACAAAAATGATAATAATAATAATAATAACAATAATAACAATAATAACAACAAAAATAATAATAATAATAACAATAATAATATCAATAATAACAACAACAACATTAATAAAAATAATAACAATAATAATAATATCAATAACAAAAAAGATAATAATAATAATAATAACAATAATAATAACAATAATAATAATAACAATAATAATAACAAAAATTCGACAATTCATTTGGTGGAAAAAAAACTCAGTTTAAAATTTCGACATTTTCGAAAAAAAGTCATACTATAGTATGACTTTTCATGAAAATTGACGAAAATTTAAACTGAGTTTTTTTTCCACCAAATGAATCGACAGACTATACTATGCCTGTTTTCATGAAAATTTTCGACATTCTATACTTTGACATTTTTTTACGAATATTTTCGAAAATGTTCATGAAAAAAGTCATGTCAAAAATATTCGTAAAAAATTGTCATAGTATAGAATGTCGAAAATTTTAATGAAAAAAGGCACAGTATAGTCTGTCGATTCATTTGGTGGAAAAAAAACTCAGTTTAAAATTTCGACATTTTCGAAAAAAAGTCATACTATAGTATGACTTTTCATGAAAATTGACGAAAATTTAAACTGAGTTTTTTTTCCACCAAATGAATCGACATACAATACTATGCCTGTTTTCATGAAAATTTTCGACATTCTATACTATGACATTTTTTTACGAATATTTTCGAAAATTTTCTTGAAAAAAGTCATGTCAAAAATATTCGTAAAAAATTGTCATAGTATAGAATGTCGAAAATTTTAATGAAAAAAGGCACAGTATAGTCTGTCGATTCATTTGGTGGAAAAAAAACTCAGTTTAAAATTTCGACATTTTCGAAATAATAATAATAAAAATAATAACAATAATAATAATAATATCAATAATAACAATAATAATAATAACAACAACATTATTATTAGTATCATTATTATTATTATTAATAATAATAATAATAATAATAATAATAATAACAATAATAACAATAATAACAACAAAAATAATAATAATAATAACAATAATAATATCAATAATAACAATAATAACAACAACAACATTAATAAAAATAATAACAATAATAATAATATCAATAACAAAAATGATAATAATAATAATAATAACAATAATAACAATAATAACAACAAAAATAATAATAATAATAACAATAATAATATCAATAATAACAACAACAACATTAATAAAAATAATAACAATAATAATAATATCAATAACAAAAAAGATAATAATAATAATAATAACAATAATAATAACAATAATAATAATAACAATAATAATAACAAAAATTCGACAATTCATTTGGTGGAAAAAAAACTCAGTTTAAAATTTCGACATTTTCGAAAAAAAGTCATACTATAGTATGACTTTTCATGAAAATTGACGAAAATTTAAACTGAGTTTTTTTTCCACCAAATGAATCGACAGACTATACTATGCCTGTTTTCATGAAAATTTTCGACATTCTATACTATGACATTTTTTTACGAATATTTTCGAAAATTTTCAATTTTTTTCGACATTTTCGAAAAAAAGTCATACTATAGTATGACTTTTCATGAAAATTGACGAAAATTTAAACTGAGTTTTTTTTCAACCAAATGAATCGACAGACTATACTATGCCTGTTTTCATGAAAATTTTCGACATTCTATACTATGACATTTTTTTACGAATATTTTCGAAAATGTTCATGAAAAAAGTCATGTCAAAAATATTCGTAAAAAATTGTCATAGTATAGAATGTCGAAAATTTTAATGAAAAAAGGCACAGTATAGTCTGTCGATTCATTTGGTGGAAAAAAAACTCAGTTTAAAATTTCGACATTTTCGAAATAATAATAATAAAAATAATAACAATAATAATAATAATATCAATAATAACAATAATAATAATAACAACAACATTATTATTAGTATTATTATTTTTATTATTAATAATAATAATAATAATAATAATAACAATAATAACAATAATAACAACAAAAATAATAATAATAATAACAATAATAATATCAATAATAACAATAATAACAACAACAACATTAATAAAAATAATAACAATAATAATAATATCAATAACAAAAATGATAATAATAATAATAATAACAATAATAACAATAATAACAACAAAAATAATAATAATAATAATAATAACAATAATAATATCAATAATAACAACAACAACATTAATAAAAATAATAACAATAATAATAATATCAATAACAAAAAAGATAATAATAATAATAATAACAATAATAATAACAATAATAATAATAACAATAATAATAACAAAAATTCGACAATTCATTTGGTGGAAAAAAAACTCAGTTTAAAATTTCGACATTTTCGAAAAAAAGTCATACTATAGTATGACTTTTCATGAAAATTGACGAAAATTTAAACTGAGTTTTTTTTCCACCAAATGAATCGACAGACTATACTATGCCTGTTTTCATGAAAATTTTCGACATTCTATACTATGACATTTTTTTACGAATATTTTCGAAAATTTTCATGAAAAAAGTCATGTCAAAAATATTCGTAAAAAATTGTCATAGTATAGAATGTCGAAAATTTTAATGAAAAAAGGCATAGTATAGTCTGTCGATTCATTTGGTGGAAAAAAAACTCAGTTTAAAATTTCGACATTTTCGAAAAAAAGTCATACTATAGTATGACTTTTCATGAAAATTGACGAAAATTTAAACTGAGTTTTTTTTCAACCAAATGAATCGACAGACTATACTATGCCTGTTTTCATGAAAATTTTCGACATTCTATACTATGACATTTTTTTACGAATATTTTCGAAAATGTTCATGAAAAAAGTCATGTCAAAAATATTCGTAAAAAATTGTCATAGTATAGAATGTCGAAAATTTTAATGAAAATAGGCACAGTATAGTCTGTCGATTCATTTGGTGGAAAAAAAACTCAGTTTAAAATTTCGACATTTTCGAAAAAAAGTCATACTATAGTATGACTTTTCATGAAAATTGACGAAAATTTAAACTGAGTTTTTTTTCCACCAAATGAATCGACAGACTATACTATGCCTGTTTTCATTAAAATTTTCGACATTCTATACTATGACATTTTTTTACGAATATTTTCGAAAATTTTCATGAAAAAAGTCATGTCAAAAATATTCGTAAAAAATTGTCATAGTATAGAATGTCGAAAATTTTAATGAAAAAAGGCATAGTATAGTCTGTCGATTCATTTGGTGGAAAAAAAACTCAGTTTAAAATTTCGACATTTTCGAAATAATAATAATAAAAATAATAACAATAATAATAATAATATCAATAATAACAATAATAATAATAAAAACAACATTATTATTATTATTATTATTAATAATAATAATAATAATAATAATAATAATAATAACAATAATAACAATAATAACAACAAAAATAATAATAATAATAATAATAACAATAATAATATCAATAATAACAATAATAACAACAACAACATTAATAAAAATAATAACAATAATAATAATATCAATAACAAAAATGATAATAATAATAATAATAACAATAATAATAACAATAATAATAATAACAATAATAATAACAAAAATTCGACAATTCATTTGGTGGAAAAAAAACTCAGTTTAAAATTTCGACATTTTCGAAAAAAAGTCATACTATAGTATGACTTTTCATGAAAATTGACGAAAATTTAAACTGAGTTTTTTTTCAACCAAATGAATCGACAGACTATACTATGCCTGTTTTCATGAAAATTTTCGACATTCTATACTATGACATTTTTTTACGAATATTTTCGAAAATTTTCATGAAAAAAGTCATGTCAAAAATATTCGTAAAAAATTGTCATAGTATAGAATGTCGAAAATTTTAGTGAAAAAAGGCATAGTATAGTCTGTCGATTCATTTGGTGGAAAAAAAACTCAGTTTAAAATTTCGACATTTTCGAAATAATAATAATAAAAATAATAACAATAATAATAATAATATCAATAATAACAATAATAATAATAACAACAACATTATTATTATTATTATTATTATTATTATTATTAATAATAATAATAATAATATCAATAATAACAATAATAATAATAACAACAACATTATTATTAGTATCATTATTATTATTATTAATAATAATAATAATAATAATAATAATAACAATAATAACAATAATAACAACAAAAATAATAATAATAATAACAATAATAATATCAATAATAACAATAATAACAACAACAACATTAATAAAAATAATAACAATAATAATAATATCAATAACAAAAATGATAATAATAATAATAATAACAATAATAACAATAATAACAACAAAAATAATAATAATAATAATAATAACAATAATAATATCAATAATAACAACAACAACATTAATAAAAATAATAACAATAATAATAATATCAATAACAAAAAAGATAATAATAATAATAATAACAATAATAATAACAATAATAATAATAACAATAATAATAACAAAAATTCGACAATTCATTTGGTGGAAAAAAAACTCAGTTTAAAATTTCGACATTTTCGAAAAAAAGTCATACTATAGTATGACTTTTCATGAAAATTGACGAAAATTTAAACTGAGTTTTTTTTCCACCAAATGAATCGACAGACTATACTATGCCTGTTTTCATGAAAATTTTCGACATTCTATACTATGACATTTTTTTACGAATATTTTCGAAAATTTTCATGAAAAAAGTCATGTCAAAAATATTCGTAAAAAATTGTCATAGTATAGAATGTCGAAAATTTTAATGAAAAAAGGCATAGTATAGTCTGTCGATTCATTTGGTGGAAAAAAAACTCAGTTTAAAATTTCGACATTTTCGAAAAAAAGTCATACTATAGCATGACTTTTCATGAAAATTGACGAAAATTTAAACTGAGTTTTTTTTCAACCAAATGAATCGACAGACTATACTATGCCTGTTTTCATGAAAATTTTCGACATTCTATACTATGACATTTTTTTACGAATATTTTCGAAAATGTTCATGAAAAAAGTCATGTCAAAAATATTCGTAAAAAATTGTCATAGTATAGAATGTCGAAAATTTTAATGAAAAAAGGCACAGTATAGTCTGTCGATTGATTTGGTGGAAAAAAAACTCAGTTTAAAATTTCGAAATTTTCGAAAAAAAGTCATACTATAGTATGACTTTTCATGAAAATTGACGAAAATTTAAACTGAGTTTTTTTTCCACCAAATGAATCGACAGACTAAACTATGCCTGTTTTCATGAAAATTTTCGACATTCTATACTATGACATTTTTTTACGAATATTTTCGAAAATTTTCTTGAAAAAAGTCATGTCAAAAATATTCGTAAAAAATTGTCATAGTATAGAATGTCGAAAATTTTAATGAAAAAAGGCACAGTATAGTCTGTCGATTCATTTGGTGGAAAAAAAACTCAGTTTAAAATTTCGACATTTTCGAAAAAAAGTCATACTATAGTATGACTTTTCATGAAAATTGACGAAAATTTAAACTGAGTTTTTTTTCCACCAAATGAATCGACAGACTAAACTATGCCTGTTTTCATGAAAATTTTCGACATTCTATACTATGACATTTTTTTACGAATATTTTCGAAAATTTTCTTGAAAAAAGTCATGTCAAAAATATTCGTAAAAAATTGTCATAGTATAGAATGTCGAAAATTTTAATGAAAAAAGGCATAGTATAGTCTGTCGATTCATTTGGTGGAAATAAAACTCAGTTTAAAATTTCGACATTTTCGAAAAAAAGTCATACTATAGTATGACTTTTCATGAAAATTGACGAAAATTTAAACTGAGTTTTTTTTCCACCAAATGAATCGACAGACTATACTATGCCTGTTTTCATGAAAATTTTCGACATTCTATACTATGACATTTTTATACGAATATTTTCGAAAATGTTCATGAAAAAAGTCATGTCAAAAATATTCGTAAAAAATTGTCATAGTATAGAATGTCGAAAATTTTAATGAAAAAAGGCACAGTATAGTCTGTCGATTCATTTGGTGGAAAAAAAACTCAGTTTAAAATTTGGACATTTTCGAAAAAAAGTCATACTATAGTATGACTTTTCATGAAAATTGACGAAAATTTAAACTGAGTTTTTTTTCCACCAAATGAATCGACAGACTATACTATGCCTGTTTTCATGAAAATTTTCGACATTCTATACTATGACATTTTTTTACGAATATTTTCGAAAATTTTCATGAAAAAAGTCATGTCAAAAATATTCGTAAAAAATTGTCATAGTATAGAATGTCGAAAATTTTAATGAAAAAAGGCATAGTATAGTCTGTCGATTCATTTGGTGGAAAAAAAACTCAGTTTAAAATTTCGACATTTTCGAAATAATAATAATAAAAATAATAACAATAATAATAATAATATCAATAATAACAATAACAACAACATTATTATTATTATTATTATTATTATTAATAATAATAATAATAACAATAATAACAATAATAACAACAAAAATAATAATAATAAAAATAATAACAATAATAATAATAATATCAATAATAACAATAACAACAACATTATTATTATTATTATTATTATTATTAATAATAATAATAATAATAATAATAATAAAAATAATAACAATAATAATAATAATATCAATAATAACAATAATAATAATAACAACAACATTATTATTAGTATTATTATTATTATTATTATTAATAATAATAATAATAACAATAATAACAATAATAACAACAAAAATAATAATAATAATAACAATAATAATATCAATAATAACAATAATAACAACAACAACATTAATAAAAATAATAACAATAATAATAATATCAATAACAAAAATGATAATAATAATAATAATAACAATAATAACAATAATAACAACAAAAATAATAATAATAATAATAATAACAATAATAATATCAATAATAACAACAACAACATTAATAAAAATAATAACAATATTAATAATATCAATAACAAAAAAGATAATAATAATAATAATAACAATAATAATAGCAATAATAATAATAACAATAATAATAACAAAAATTCGACAATTCATTTGGTGGAAAAAAAACTCAGTTTAAAATTTCGACATTTTCGAAAAAAAGTCATACTATAGTATGACTTTTCATGAAAATTGACGAAAATTTAAACTGAGTTTTTTTTCCACCAAATGAATCGACAGACTATACTATGCCTGTTTTCATGAAAATTTTCGACATTCTATACTATGACATTTTTTTTACGAATATTTTCGAAAATTTTCATGAAAAAAGTCATGTCAAAAATATTCGTAAAAAATTGTCATAGTATAGAATGTCGAAAATTTTAATGAGTTTAAAAAAAACTCAGTTTAAATTTTGTCAATTTTCATGAAAGTCATACATAGTATCTTTTTTTCGAAAATTCGAATTTTAAACTGAGTTTTTTTTCCACCAAATGAATCGACAGACTATACTATGCCTTTTTTTCATGAAAATTTTTCGTACAAAAATTTTAATAA